>JAUPFV010000004.1:121178595-121778595 GCA_036936605.1 Limnanthes douglasii subsp. nivea
CATATGTTTGTTACAACTTCCATAACACCAAGCTATCACAACTTGTATAAATATCATAATAATATTTTTATCTTTTGTGTAGGTTTTACCCATGTTCACAGTTTCCCAAAAAATCGTTGCCAAAGATCGATATTTCTCAGTAGTCACCAACCTAGTTGTTTGCATACATGTGTGATTCACTAGTATAGTTATTTAAATTGACTATTAATTTGTTCAGTATTTTGAGCGTTTGCTTGAGGTCATTTCCATTTAAATCCATGTAAATTATATTATTTTAGTATTCTATTTCCAAAAACATATCTCGCATATTTGTAAATCTAGTAATATATTTTCAAAAAATATTATATATTATATGAATTTTTAAATTAATTTATTATTTTAAAAAAATTAAAATCGATCTAACGAGATTGATAAATCCGATATTAGTAGTTAAAATATCTAACTAATAAAAAAACTAACAAAACTCATATCTAATCTTTAAATAAATATTATAACAAATCAAACCAAACATGTCGAAATTATTTGAAGATCCATTACACAAAAATTTCACATTTATTTTTAAATTTTAACGTATTAAGAAATAAGAGAGTTACTTGCCATGAATAAAAATCAATCATATATGCAAATCGAAGCTTTTAAAAATGTTGATATGCAACCTAGATAAAAATTCAAACATCTTTACTTTTGCTCCGTAACTTAATACATTTTGACGCTTATAATAAAGTATTGTGAAACCTGAAATAAAAATAAGAACAAACAATACAATTAATTAGACCTACCATGTAATTTAAAATATTGATGATTATATAGAATAAAAAACAAGTTTAAGAATAACTCGAACTTATTGTAGAGAACAAAAGAACATAATAAAAAGTAAGTAATATGATTTTAATGTAATAAAAGTATATTTAAATTTTATGTTAAAGTTTTCTTGGAGGAAATATTTTTTTAGTTTTAATTTATATTTGGTTGATTGCAGGTTACTAATTAATTTTATTTTTATTGATTAAAGTTTAGTTGTTATATATATATATATAACTATTATTAATAACCGATTATTTTTTTCAAACGAAACAAAGGAGGAGTATAAAATTATGTCTAAAAACTCATGTCAAGTTGCACTATTAATTTTGAGTTAAGTTTGTTTGATCCGTTTTGTCGATTCAGTATATTTTATTTTCGTCAAACCCCATAATTTTAGTTTAGGTTTGGTTTAAGAATCAATCCATATGATATGTCATGGTTTAAATGAACATATATGATTTTGGATTTATGAGTACGAAGAATCAAACCTTTAGGATTTAGCGTAAACTAACATACGATCTTCTAAATTTTAGAATGTATTGGTCTAAGAGGTCGATCATGTGAGCTTTAATGTGAATAAATATCTATGTTCTACTGATTCTATCTCTATTTGACCTATTTATTTCTAGTTGAACTGTCATGGCTCCAAAGAGCTTGACTTAATACCGCTCATACTCCTGAATCGTTAAAGCCTATTTGTGACCAAAACCCCAATAGAAGAAAAACTTAATTTTGTCAAAACTAAGAGAATACTAAGTAAATAGCAGGCTGTTAGTGTAACTGACGTGTTTTACAGTATGAAAAACATTGTTTGTAATATTATTCAAGTTAATATTCCCCTTAAGTACTTTGAAATGATAACAAAATGAGTCTTATTAGTAAATAAAGAAAATATATAAAGAAAAGAAAGGTGTATTGAGTTTAAGTCAAGCCCATGAACAAAATAGAACAATTATTTGTGTGAAGTGTAGAGATTTTAAACCGTTAACTCAATTAAACATACATGCATAATTTTTTGGTAGAAATGTTTAAAGAACTGAAAGATAAACCAGAAACTAACATGTTACCATCCAATATAACTATTGATGGAGAAGGTTATGGATCTTCCATCAGAATACGAGCTAAGTTATCCTATATCACTTGAAGGATACAAGTTATATGCACTATATGGATTTTGGTAGCAAATGATACAGACGTGTGTTCTGGGTCTACTAGAGGGAAAAATAGTGATTCTGATAAACGTTATGAGAAATAAAATAAAATAAGATGTCTTTTATTTTAGTTTGTACGAATGTACATGAAATTAATAGTGGATACAATCAATTGCAAATTCTTAATAGAATATTTCATTAACTAACGTATGGAAAAAACTTATTAATACTTCAATATGATGGTCTCGTATATGTTGGAGACCATAACCTTATTGAACTATTAGGATCCAATTTACTATAATGCAAGATTGATGGGCCCTTTATCAAAATCCTACTAGTATATATACTATATTTCCATAAGGTTCACTTTATTACCCGTTGGTCGAACAAATTGAGTGTTGATTATATTTAATTATTTGTACTTATAATTATAACAGTTAAGACACTCTAGATATACAATGGTATTACATTCCAATTTAGGATATCCTTACAACCTCCTACTTGGGTCATCTTCTATACTAGAAGTGTATCCACCATAATTTTCATTATATAAGACTATTGGTTTACATGTAATCCATTATGTTTTATCACTTTAGATGATCGTCAGCAAAAAAATACATAGAAATTTCTATAACTTATATGTACGCAATTGGTCCCTCAGTAATAACATTGCCAATTATCACCTAAACAGAATGTCTTTTCTTAGATTACATCATGGAAATGACAGGATCCTGTAATCATTACATGTTATTTTTCAACTGCTTATACTATACTAAAATAAGATCGATAAACTAAAATAAAATTCAAGAAAGATGAGCAAAACGAATCACTGTATTACTTAACTAAAATGTATGCATACAAAATGAAAAAATAATACAATATGTAACTGTATAGGAAAAACTAAACTATAATTGAAACAACATTCCGCTCAATCTAAATGAGATGTAAATTAATAACACTTATATGAAATTTGTGTTCGGGAAATACTGAGGGTGATAACGCATAAGTGAAATGATTTGAAACAATGGAGTTTGTGTTAATATGCCAAATCATGATCAAAGTGTTATGAATTCTTTTTAATAGACATGAACTTGATTTCTGTATGTTTAAATTTGCTCAAACTATTTTTTTGTTTGATAATATAAGGATTGATCTACTGTCATAATAAAGCAGGAATAATCTTTTAACGTTTTTCCACTTTATGCAATTTTATAAAACAATTTATGACCCACACTGCATGGTTTGAAGCCTCAAAAGATGTTATTTACTCAGCCTCCAGTGTGAAGATTGTGATGCATTCTTCCACAAAATGGTGCGTCTAGCCATAATGAATATATAACTGGATGCGGATAAACTTGTATCCATATAGCAAGCAAAATCGACATCGAAAAAACTTATAGTCTCCAAGATATTTAATATATGTCCATTTATAGTATTTAGTCTTCTTTGAATACCAGAAGACCCGCTTGACTGTTTTTCAATGGTAAACTCTTATTTTTTAAGTAGGTCCTCAATGTGCCTACTATAATCAATACATATGGTATGATATACACATGAACATATATAACACTTTCAACGACTTAAGTGTATGTGCATGTCCGGATGATATGAATGTCTGAAACTATTTTTAAAAAAACACTAAGTTAGTGAGAACTTATCATATTTTGATACGGAGATATCCATAGTTTTGTTGCTTTATTATTTGGATTCTTAAAACATAAGACACTTCACCAAGATCTTTCATATAAAATTTCTTTAACATAAAATACTAAATCTCATTTAATAAATCTAAATCATTTAGGGAAAGAAGTATACCATCAACATACGCCGAGTTCATCTCAAATTCAAATAAAGTAATTGTTTTTAGAAATTATGGTACCATTGATGAGATTTATGTTACCATATTGATGAATTTATTTAATCCACATACCATCACCTTTGAATCTTCAGAAAAAAAGTTCTTGGTTTTTTTTAATGTAAATTGTTTCCTTAATATCTTCATTGAAAAATATTGTCTTAACATACATCTGATGAAAATCTTAATCAAAGTGAGCAACTAGAGCCATGGTTTTTCTAAACGAGTTATTTGATGAAATTAGAGAAAATGTCTCAGAGTAGTCAATGCCTCATATTGAGTGTAACATTTCGCTACAAAGAGCTTTATATATTTCCACTTTTGTTGAAACATCACGTTTGGTTTTAAATATAAATTTGTAATCAATATTTTTCTTCATTTTAACCAATATGGAAATTCTCATACTAAATTATCTTGCATTGACTTGTACTTTTCGTTCATAACCTGAAACCAAAAATTAGAAGTTGAACTCTTCATAACATCCTATAAATTGATTGAAACTTATTTCAAAATTTATAAGATTTCTCATATTAATCTTAAAATATCATATAATTTAAGGGCAAGTAACTTGTTCTATTTTAGTGGACCTACACAAAGTAAGGTCATCAAGCTGCTCTATTTCATGAGGTTGTTGAATTTGATCATCATGAACAACATCAAGATTTTTATCTTAAAACAGAAGTGTAATATTTTCCTGAGACATTTAATTCTTTTTCATGTTGGAGATGATCATCAAATTAAGTATGACCGAAGAATCATTATCAGATGCTAAACGAATTGGTTAAAAATCTTGGTAAAAAAACAATATTGTTATATGAATCACCCCCTTAATATTTGTGACCACAATTTTGTTTTCAGTTTTTTTTTCTAATAAATTAAACATCTATTGGGAGAATAAAAATTAAACCCACATGAATGCTTTCCCATACATGTAAGTATTTCAAGGTGAACTTCTCTTTGCTCATCCCGTCAGGTGTACAATGTAAAGAAACACAAACATGAGTCAATGTTGTTAGCTTTGACATTACAACTACCCTTCTTCATGTGATATGGAGTTTCATAGTGAAAACAAGCCTTAACCTTACATTTTTCCTCAGATTGTTTAACACCTTATGATCTTGAACCATAAACTTTAGCTTGTGTAACTGTAACCGAAGTCATTATACATTTGTTCTTAACACCATTGTTACGTATGCTTACCATGTTAGTCTATTTGCTCCCCGAGTATATTTTTCTTCCTCATGTACAAGATTAATGATCATGGTGTTTATACACCATTTCATATCTTTGAGGTCATATGTTATCCCATAGACACTAAATTGATGGAGAGAGTATCATGAATATGTATGACAGAAAAACTAATTATGGGAAGTCCACATTGAGTGTCTTCAACTTACGATTAATATTGGCCATTTCCATGATATGTTCTTTGACCTTGCCATGTCCTATGTATTTTATTATGAATTTTTTTCCTATGAGATCTTTAATTTTAATCTGGGATATTTCAAAAAAAAAATTCAATGTAAGCAAGAACGTCTTTTGCAAATTCCATCTCGGTTACTAAGAGTCTAAAAACACTTGGAGGGTCTCTATTCTGCAACACATAAAGAGTGAGATGATTGGAACATTCCCACACCTTAAAGTGTATCCTCTAATAAGGAGTTCTCTTGTCTGTAAAATGAGTGGGTCATTCTTTCTTCATGCAATGGTTTAGAGAATGAACTAGTAAAGATTATTTTGGTGATAGATTTGGATTGTCATATAGTTATAGAGAATAAACTAATAAAATGTCTAGTTATAAGACATGTTAAGTAGTGGTGTTTCCAAATAAATAGAGATTTAGGGAAATATTTCATTGTTATATTAACTTTTGAGGCCACCTCCATAGCAAAATATCCTTTCAAACACTTTTATTGCCTTTTTTTACTTAACACACACATGATAGGATAACATAATCGTACATTGCTTAAACACTTCACAACAAATATACATTGCATCATTCCTAAACATGTTACTTTATACATATAAAATTGATTGAAACTAACATATTAAAACTTAATGGTTTTCTATATGTCTAAAAAATGGTTTGGAGCGGCAAACAAACATCCATTACAATAAATAGAACTTGATGAGTCCGAATTCTGCATGCTCCCCGGACAAGGACAGATCGGTCCAAGGCCTCCGGACCGGACAAATCACTTCGAACACTTATCCCATAGGACTGTTCGAACTATGACAAAAGTACTTAAAAACCTAAACACTACTTGACTAAGCTACTTGCTCTCCTAATTAGAGCTCATGGGTTTTTGAACATGACCCGAGTCCATTAAACATGACCCGAAAGCCCATAAGGGCCCAAACATAAGGGTATAAATACCCATCCACATGCATTAAGTGTGGGTAATGAGAATTAACTGCAACCAGCCAGCTTAAATATCTCTTTACACTCTACACTAAATATATAACACCCACATACTACTATTAAACACCAAACAAATTACAAGCCTACCCCTAGGCGATAATTATCCTCACCAAATTGGCGACTACAATGGGAGAAGAAGGTGCTTGAATCAAGCATTCAAAACCAGCTAAGAAAGTCTGTCCAAATGAATCCGGACAATCCAGAAGTACCACCAGCTCTGCTCAAAGTGGTGGGAGAGAACGATGAGTACACTATCGAAGAGCGTGATAGGCTAAAGGGTGAAATAGAAGCTCTGAGGGCAGAAAAGGCTAAGATGGGCATGAAATAAAAGTCCAAAGCATCAGTTGCTCATCACACCGACACCCCCCAGAGAGCATGAGTCTTAAAAGACTCATGTGAGCACCAAAAAGACTCATGCTAGCTGCAAAAAGTCTCACCGGTCTAAGCCAGTGGAGAGTTCTGACTCAAGCTCAGAATCTTCTGATAGCTCTTCGGACAGTGAAGGAGTTGAAAAATCTTTATCCTCTAGCAGCGATGAGGGTCGAACTAGAAAGAAGCAAACGCAGATAAAAAAATATTCAAGAAAAAGGGATAGACATGGAAAGATGAAGAAGAATATTGGTAAAGGGTCATCTCACAGCCGGAGGCATGTGGACCGGATGCTGATGGATCCTTTCGCTTTTCACGATGAACTAGGTATCTTTGCAACTCCCAATGAGGATACTGTGTTCAGTCGTGGAAGAAATTGGAGGCAATCTCCATTATCTTCTAAGATTCTGTCCGGAAACCTCCCTAAGAGGTTTGACAGCACCAAAATAGAAAAGTACGATAGCAGTACTGATCCGGACAACCATTTGGAACAATTTAAAAACTTCATGATGAACTTTGACGACGATGATAAACTACTTTGTAGGGCATTCTCCCAATCATTTACGGGGAGTGCTCTAAAATGGTACAACAACCTGCCTCAGGGTTGTATTAAAGATTTCGATACTTTTTGGGTAGCCTTTCGAAGGGAGTTTGTAGGGAGTAAAGAGCTAAAGGGCAATGGAGACACAATAATCCATTGTGCACAGGAACCAAATGAGTCCTTGAAAGAATATATAAGCCGTTTTGTGAACACCAAGAATGGGTTGGCTGATTGCTTCGAACAGGTAGCAATAGCATCCCTAAGACAGGGCTTGAACCCTGGCAACTTGGCTGACTCAGTGACCAGAAAGAAGGCCATGACATGGGGAGGGTTGCTGAATCATGTTGGAAAACAAATTAATGTTGATGAAACGAAGAAAACCAAGGTGCACAGGCAGGTGAGGTCTACCCCGGTGGCACCAAATCCCAATTAGAATCAGTTCGGGAACAAAGCAAGAGAGACCGGACAGGGGCATGGCAGGGCAAAAGCTCAGTCTCAGCCAGCTGCTCCTGCTCAGAGTCAGCAATCTAGAAACAAGAGAGGGCCATGGGTCCAACCAGAGTGGTTCGCAGAATTAAAAGAAAGTGTGGCCACCATTTTTGATAAAACAAAGGAAGAGGTGCATTATCGGAGACCAGCCACATTGCAGTCTCCCATAGAACATCGCAATAACTCTTTTTGCCAATATCACAATGATATTGGTCATACCACTGATGACTGCATAGTATTGAAGTAAGAAGTTCAGAACTTGATTGAGAGGGGAAAACTGGGAGCTTACGTCAAAAGAAGAGGAGGTAACAGGCCTGACAACACTCACCGGGTTGGTCCAAGTAATGCTGCTCCAGAGGGAGCCATGGTTATAATTGAGAGGTTTGATGTGGAATCTGAGTACTTGGATCCTGATCCAACTCGAAACAGAGTGGGTACAATTGAGGAATGCTCTAGGTCGGTCTCCGGACTCATTAAGTTTTTTGAGTCACTTACAATTTTTGGAGGGGACACTATGACAGCTCCTACTGCTTCTTCGAGGAAGAGGCACGTTCATACTTTAGCCTCCCAGCTAGAAGGAGGCATGACTTCCTATTAGTCACAAAATTCATTCCCTTTCATTGTTTTTGATGAAGATGATTTAAGAGATATTACTGGTCCTCATGAGGATGCTGTTGTCATAGGAGCATCTATTGGGGGCAACGACATAAGACAAATTTTGATGGATACTGGAAGCTCAACCAATATCCTTTTCTTAACCACATACAAGAGAATGAAAAATCCAGCTGTAATTCAGAGTTCGGACAGATCAATTGTGGGCTTTACATGTAGCTCAGCAGATGTGATCGGAGAGTTCGAAGAGGAAGTTCTATTGGGCAAGGGCCCTTTCAAGAAAAATGGTCAGAATACTCTTTATTGTGGTGGATTGTCCCACTTGCTATAATGATATTCTAGGGAGATGTTGGCTCTCTAGGATGCATGCAGTGGCTTCGACAGTCCACCAGTGCTTGAAATATACTGTTCAGGGACAGGTTGGAGTCGTCCGGAGCAGTCAAAAGATTGCAAGAGAGTGTTATGCTACTGCTCTGGCACCCCGGACGCTGGGGGCAGTTCGCATCAACGAGCAATAGCAGTTTGATGGGTTTTCTAGGGGTGAGGGTGAAATTGATGACCCCAGAGAGACCCATGGAGTGTTGATACCGGTCGAAGAGGTAGAGACACACTATTTGGAAGAAGGAAGAAGTGTTAAGATAGGCTCCAAAATGCCACCCGATCTAAAAAATGAAATGTTAAAGTTTTTGAAGAATCATCAACACGTTTTTGCTTGGTGCAATGCTGATGTTACTGGGGTTCCAGCAGAAGTGATATCACATCACCTATCCGTCTAGAGAGACGTAGCACCAGTGGTTCAAAAGAGAAGAGCTTTTTCTAAGGAGAAGGCTGATGTCATTATGCAAGAGGTTGACAGGCTCACAAAGATGGGGCACATCAAGGAGTCTCAGTATCCTTTGTGGACTGCCAATCCGGTTCTGGTAAAGAAGAAAAATGGCAAGTGGCGCATGTGCATTGACTTCACAGATCTCAATAGAGCTTGCCCAAAATATTTGTATCCGGTCCCCCGGATTGATCAGTTAGTAGACTCCACCTCTGGGAACAAGTTGCTTTCCTTTATGGATGCCTTCTCCGGATACAATCAGATTCAAGTGGATCCGAAAGATCAAGAGCATACCACATTTGTCACTGACAGAGGTCTCCATTGCTATAAGGTAATGCCGTTTGGGTTGAAAAATGCTGGGGCTACTTATCAGAGGTTAGTAAACAAGGCTTTTGCTGGTCAGATTGGAAGAAATATGAAAGTATACATTGATGACATGATGGTGAAGAGTGTGGACGAGCAATTGCACTTGTCTGATCTCCAAGAAACTTTTGCCAACTTGGTAAAAGTGAATTTAAAGTTAAACCTAGAAAAATGTGTGTTCGGAGTGCAGTCCGGAAAGTTTCTAGGCTATATTATAAGTGAGCATGGGATACAACCCGATCCGGACCAGCTCAATGCTCTATTCCAGATAGAGCCACCTAGAAATATTAAAGAAGTACAACGGTTAACGGGGAGATTAGCTGCCTTAAACAGATTTATCTCGAGGTCTTCGGACAGGTGTGCCCATTTCTTTCAAACTTTGAAGGGTGCAAAGGGATTCGATTGGACCCCACAGTGTGATGAGGCTTTCAATGAGATCAAGAAGCACATGTCCTCCTCCAAAACTTTGTTTAAACCAGTTGATGGGGAGACACTCTTTGTATATTTGGCAGTTTCAAGTTGTGCCATCAGTGCTATATTAGTGAGGGAGGTCGATGGTCATCCCCATCCAGTGTACTACATCAGCAAAAGTTTGATAGATATAGAAAGGCGTTACTTGAAACTCGAAAAATTAGCATTAGCCCCGGTGATAGCTGCCAGGAAGATTAGGCCTTATTTCTAGGCTCATCCCATCATCGTCCGGACTTCTTTTCCCCTGAAGAATGTCCTCCAAAAGGCAGATATTTCAAGCAGGATGACTAAGTGGTCAGTAGAGTTGGGGGACTTCGACAAAGACTTTGCTCCTCGAACAGCAGTCAAGGCCCAAGCTGTGGCAGACTTTTTGGTTGAATTTCACTCCGACAGGGATTCAGAGCAAACTACTGACATAAAAGACAAAAAGGTATGGGTCGTCCGAACAGATGGTGGATCTAGCACTATGGGATGTGGTGCAGGGGTGTGTTTAACTTCTCTATATGGAGACAAGATGTACCAGGCTATTTGTTTTGCTTTCAGAGCATCTAATAATGAGTCCGAATACGAAGCAGCTATAGCTGGTTTAAAGTTAGCCTACATTTGTGGGGCCAAGAGGGTCAGGCTACTAAGTGACTCCCAGCTTCTTATCCACCATGCTCAAGGCCAGTCTGAGGCTAAAAAGGAGCAGCTTGTGAAATATGTACTCCTCCTTAAAAATGAAGCACTCAAGTTTAAAGGTGTTGTTTATGAGCACATACCCCAGGCAGAAAATGAGCTAGCAGACTCGTTAGCAACCATAGCATATACGGAGTCATATCCATGGATCCATATGCTGGAAAGCCCCTCCATTCAACTTAGTAAGGGTAAAGAAGAGGAAATTTTTGAAGTACAAGTGAAACAACCTCAAGACTGGAGGTTTCCTCTCCTGCAATATCTCTCCGACGGTATCGTGCCTCCGGATAAGTCACTAGCCAGAACATTGAAACACAAGGCTCGTGGTTTCATCATATTGAGAGAAGTGTTGTATAAAAAATCTTACAGTAAACCTCTCCTGCGCTGTTTGGGGGATGAAGAGTCTCAAGTAGTCCTCTCCGAATTACATGATGGTGAGGGATCAGCCCATTGTGGGTTGAGGGCTTTAACAGTAAGAGTTTTACTGGCCGGATACTATTGGCCATATATCATGAAAGATGCTAAGGAATTGGGAAGAAGATGTGACCCATGCCAGAGGTACAGCAATGAAATTCATGTCCCAGCCATTCCTTTAGAATCAATTTTTGAGCCTATTCCTTTTGCTCGATGGGGATTGGATTTAGTAGGGCCTCTCCCTGTGGCGTCCGGAGGACGCAAAACTATAATTGTTACCATAGACTACTTTTCGAAGTGGATTGAAGCAGCCCCTCTAGCGGGAACCACATCAAAAGCTGTTATAAAATTCATTTTATCCAACATCTGTTGCAGATTTGGTATCCCACAAAAGAAAACAACAGACAACGGGCCACAGTTCGACAATAGGGAAATGGAGAGCTTTTGTGCCTCAAGGGGTATACAACATTGTTTCTCTTCACCTTTCCACCCACAAGCAAATGGGCAAGTTGAAGTAGCTAATAGAACTATAATATCCGGTTTAAAGAAGAATTTGGAAGGGGTGCTGGGAAGTGGCCTAGTTATTTACAAGAGGTCTTGTGGGCTTACCGAACAACACCTGGGGCTGCAACACAAGAGTCACCTTTTGCTTTGGTCTATGGGATGGATGCAGAAGCTCCCATAGAAGAAACTCTCCCGTCATTTCGTGTTCACAACTTCTCCAAACGCGTTAACGAGGTGGCGATCAGAGGTCAACTTGATTTGATAGAAGAAAGACGAGTTAAAGCTCACCTTAGAGTTGCACACTATCAGGGTTTGATGAGAAGCAAGTTTGCTTCCAAAGTTAAAAGAAGAGATTTCCAACCGGGGGACAAGGTATTAAGGAAAGTCTTCTTACACACTAAAGAAAAGCTGTTCGGAAAGCTGGCCCCAACTTGGGAAGGTCCGTATATGGTTGTTGAAATAATTAAACCTCGAACATATTGGTTGGAAGACAAAGATGGAAGATTTTTGACTCATCCTTGGAATATCGAGCATCTCCGGATGTACTTAGAATAGCATTTGTGTAAATATTTACTTGTTTAAGCATCCATGTAAATATTTGGGGGCATACTCTTTCCTCCCTGGTGGCACGGGGAGGTTTTAACGAGGTGTCCGGGCTTTTAATAAAACTTGATGCCTTCTTAAAATTTTTCTAAAGTATTTTAAGTTTTGTCCTTTGTCATACTATCCGGACTGAAATAACTAAGGGCTATTTAAACTCTAGCCGGAGAACTTAAACACTCTCACTATGAAATAACTAAGGGCTGTTTAAACTCTAGCCATTAAAATTGGAACAGACTATGAAAGAAGATGAAAATTGCATGAAACAAAGATATTCATTAAAATAAAGTGCCTTGGCCTTCCAAGGACTTTTTGAATTGTCAAAAACAGAACAGAAAACCTATTCGGTCAGTTGCCGGACACGATTAGAAAAAGAATGCCTTGGCCTTCCAAGGACTTTAGTCTGAATAAAGAGTAAAAAAGTGGTTTATAAATTAAGACTGAGCCTTTGAAGATGGCTCAGCTTCGTTTACCTTCTTCTTTCCCTTGGGATCATTTTCCTCTTCGTCTGGGCTCTCTCCGGCACGTTCTTCGTCATCGGATGAGGAAGCGCTAGAATAACCATGCAAGTCTCCATCAGCCATTGTATGATACGGGAGATCGTCAGACTCAACATGAAGCCATAAGTCCCCTAGGTTCCTCTTCGAAAACTTCTCGTGGAAGAGTAGAACCATGTCAGACCTCACCTTGGCGTACATTTCCTCCTGGCTGTCGATTATTCTGGTGGCATAAGCGTCAATCTTGGCTTGGATCTTGGCCTCCTGATCCTTTAGCAAAGTAGCATTCTCCTCGGCAGCCTTGGAAACTGTATTCTCAAGGGCGATTTTATCATTGGTCAAGTTGGTCATGATTTGATCCTTGGCTTTGGATTCTCCCTTTGAGGTGGTAAGGTCTTTTTCCACACCGGACAGCTTCTCCCGGAGCTCTCTGATGGTGTCCTCTAAAGTGGAGACTTTTGTGGTACTTGCCTCTTGGTTTCTTTTCAACTCTTCATTCTCTTCCTTTAAAATGGCAGCATTGGAAGTGGTAGTGCGAAGGTCATCAGACAGCCTCTCTTTGTCATACTTGAGATCTTTGATGATATCGGCCTGGTTTCGGACTTGTTTCTCCAACACAAGTACAGACTGAACGTTTCTTAACAAAGAGTGGGATATGGCATCCCTTTCACTAGAAACAATAAAGGTCTTACCATTGAAAGTGACCGTGTTTGAGGTGCTCGGAGGGAGGTAAGTCGTCTCTGGGAAGATTCATGAAGTATTCACCAAGCCCACCCAGACCAGTGATGTCTACTCCGTCGATATTGATATCTCCCCCCTCGATATCATCAGTATAAAAGTCACCCGGTATTTCCTCCGCTAGATTTGGGTCAGTAAGATCAGCTTGAGAAGGAGGCTCCGGAGCCCGGAGGGAAAGCTCGTCACCCTTAGAAGTCTTCTTCTTCTTGGCCTCCCGGTCTGTGCCTTCGCTTCCCTGTTTGCGATTTCTCTTAGAAGCCTTTGGAGGTTTTGGTGGGTTCACTTCTTGCTTTTCAGTCTCTTGCTCCACCACTTCCAAGAGAGCAGCATCGATTTGGCTCTAGACTGGCCCCTCCGGGTCTATTGGAGCATCTTTCTCTGCATCAGCAGGGTTAGCACCACCCACCACCTTCTTGCCCTTCTTCTTCTTGCCTTTCATCTTGCTCGGGGCTTTGGCTCGGCCTGGCAGGAAGAGTGTCCCATCTAGTTCATGGGTCCTCTTAAGCACAACATCTGGAGGAGGCTGAGTGGTGAGCTCCTCCCAAGTCAAGTCTCTCTGACCTGTGGTGTTCCACAAGTGAGACCTTGCCAAGTTGCCACTGGTAAAAGCAGCATGGAATCGGTTCCCCCACTTCTCAGCAGCCCAAGCATTAATCTTGCCACAAGTAACCTGCCCGGCTTTCAGGTAGTCACTAAATTCCTTGGGCAGTTCTGCTGAGGCAAAAGTAAAACCAATTAGTATAAACTAACTCTAAAAAAAAAGACAAACATATAAGGCAGGAGACTTACGGTCACTCCTCCACCTGCTTCTGAGGAGGCTTGGGTTCACTCCGGATTTGATCTTCTGTCCGTTCTCCCAAGCACCACTAACAAATAGGAACTGGGTCCTCCAATTCCTCTCCGCCTCCAACAAATCATCCACAGCCTTGAAGTCATCCCCCATATTGAAATGGTAAAAGGGGATGTGGTGGTTTCTACAAAGACTGGCCACAACAGCAAACTCCTCCATTGGCAGAGGGATCCCGGACAACTTTGAAGCCATGATACAGGACATGAGGGTGTACCAGGCGTTAGGGCTCAGCTGGCTTGGACAGAATTTTATCAGATGGAAGTATCTGACAATCTCTGGGTCTAATGGGAATCTGAGCCCCCAGTTGAATAGCTCCGTAAACATGACGATTTCGCTTAACTTGCAGTCCATGGGGGTCTCTGGGTGTATGGGAATCCTGATCTTCACATTCTCTGGTATTCCCCACTTCGTACGCATCCTGCCCAACTCAGCTGTGTGGATGAATGCGTAGTTGATTTTTTGCAAGGTGAGGAGGTAATTAACACTGACCTTATGAAAACAAGGCCCCACTCTTCCTTCGAGGCTCTCCGGCAGATCCGGATGCCTCAAATACAATTTCTCTTTGCCTTTGTCCTTCTTGGCAACTATTGCACTACTGGTCTGACCGAAGGGCTCAGACTCAAATGGAGCCTCTTCAACATAGTCTTTCATTACTACCTCCATAATGGTTGAAGGGGTTTCAGCAGCAGTAGTGGGGGGAGGGTTCAAATTTGACTCAGCCTTGTCTCCGGACTGCTGGGCCTCGGTGTTCTTTTGACTTCTGGCCTCCAGTAGAGTTTCCGGAGCAGGTGCTTCTCTTTGAAGACTTGGACTGGTGCCCTCCGGACCAGACAGTCTGTCCTTGGGGGCTCTAATAGGCACCTCTGACCCGGTGCTGCTGTCTTTTGCCCCCGACTTTGAGGGAGTGTTTTTAGACCCTTGGCCTTTAACTAACCAGCCTTTCCTCCTATCAACTAGCTTCTGAGGGGAGTGCTCCGTATCCGACCCCATTGCTATAAAGGGTGAGGGTTTTTTGAGGCTAGTAACTGTTACTCCTAGCTCGACAGCAGGTTCCGATTCCTGAACTGAGGAACCGGAGATAATGGGGGAGAGGTTAGTTTAAAATAGTTTTCTAGGCTTGGTGCCTTTAGAAGAAGAAGAGCCTTTATCTGACTCTGTGGCAGAGGTGATTGGTCTATCAACAGGCGAAGTGGGTAACCCTGCCGCAATTCGTCTTTCTCTTTCAACTTTTTGAGCCTTCTCTAACTCAGAAAGGTTGAGCCACCCGCCTTTGATCAAAGCGTTCCTCGCTGTAAACATAAACTATTGAGCAATTTTTTGCTTTAGAGAGAGAAAGCTTTGAGAGATTTTGCAGAGTAAAGGTGAAAGAGATGGTAAAACAGTAGAAAGTGAGTTTGAATTTATAGTAAATCTGAAAAAAGAAGTTGATTCCTAGGAGAATTCGAAAAGATTGGTAATGATTAAAGACGGCGCTGATGTTACCACCTTTAATTAAGAGGTTGCTTTTCGAAGAAGGTGGGTTCGAAATTCAAGGTGAAAAAACGGCTGAAGCAACCAATCAGAGAGCGACACGTGTCCCACGAACTCTGGCAAAAACTGTTTTGAATTCGTGAAGCTTTATCAGTCCGGATAAACCCATACCCCAAATTGACAGACCTGTCCGGATTAAAACTACCCATGATGTCGGACTGTTTTTCAGGTTTTCAACAAAAGTATTTGCACCACTATGACTTTTGTAAATTTGCTGCCGTATTGGCATACACAATTACCACGACACTGGTCCTTATTAAGAGACATTACTGTAGTGAAGCAAATTTTTGGGGCCTTGTGGCTTCTAAAACATCATCATCGTAGTGTTGAACCAGTTGGCCACGTTAACCCCTTTATTTTCAGAATAAAGAACCCAAAGTTTTTTTCTTTATTGGGGTTTTTCAAATAATTCTGAAAATTTGGTCGTGTAAAATTTATTCATGTTTTAAAAATTATATAGATACAGTCGATTACATAACACATATCCGAGAATGTTACAGTAATAGAATTTGGGGCATTGTTAGATCAAGTTGAGAAGAAACTTTTGGTAGCGGAAATTCAAGCATCAGAAATGGTTTTAATGGCGCAGATTGAACAAAATTAGTTCTACCAATCTCTGATGGTGACATATAATCGACCATCGTAAATTCATTTAACTTACCATCCAAAAACTATTGTCCGACCAAGAGCTTCGACCCAGCTACCGCCAAGATCGAGGGTGAATTCTCAAGTGACAAATGTGCAATAAAGTGTCAGGCTGATGTCTTACAAGTGGGTCCAACCATCTCATTTTGATGAATTGACAGAGTGTGTAGCAATGATTTTTGATAGGGATCGAAGTCACATACAGTTCTGCCAACCCGCCCCGATATAGACTCCAAGGAAAACTAGAAGCAACAGATATTGTAAGTACTATGATGAAGTTGGGCACGACACAAATAATTGTGTGGCGTTGAATTTTTTTTACATGTGTTGATAAAAATGAGAAGCTTACAATGTTTGTCAAGAAAATAATTTGATGATTTCAGAACCTATTGATGCTTTTGACGTCTCTACGGAGTATTTAGATCTAAAATTGGGCATGAATAATATATTGATGGTACAAGAACTAGTCGTGAGTGGAAAAATTAGTCAAATATGTACAGTATTTGAATCAATAACATTTTTTAAAGGTGATACTGTTTCACGGACATCAAATTATTCTCGGAAGAGACATGTCGCAATCCTAGAAACTCAGTTAGAAGCAGGTGCTTCACCGCATTTATATATGAATCCATGTTTGTTGGTTTATTTTCGAGATGATGATATGAAATAAGTGACATGCCTCCATGAGGATGTTGTGGTGATTCTTCATATTACCGAGGATGGGATATATAATAATTCTGATAGATACCGGTAGTTCAACCCATATAATATTAATGTCGTTTTATGAAAAAGTAGAAAACCCCAGACAATTTTTTGGTCAGATTAAATTTTTTTAGGAATTACTAGGGTGACTACCAAATCGGTCGGTGAATTTGAAGGAATGATTGAGTTGGGTTACAGACTATTTAGAAAAGAGATAAGAGTGTTTTCCATTGTGGTAGATGCGCCAATATCATAATATGTAATTTTTAGAAGTTCTTGGTTGTCTAGAATGCATGTAGTGACATCCACTGTTCACTAATTCTTTAAATATGTTATAGGAACGATTAGGAGCACCTAGATAATGGAAAGAGTCTGTTATTGAACGGCTCTTCCCTCAAAGCAGATCAGAGGGGTCTTCCTCGGGTTCTGATCCCGTTGACGATCTGAGAGAGACCCCCGATATTTCGATCTCTATGAACATTTTGAGGATCATGTTTTTTTCGAATGTAAAGAGTTTAAAGATTGGTCCAAAGTTATCTCCGGAGGTAAAGGAGAGGTTAATTCAGATTTTGTCAAAAAATCTATATATGTTTGCATGGTGTGCTGATGATATGACACAGGTTCCCACAGAAATCGTGTGTCATAAGTTACCAATTTGAAGTAATGTGCGTCCAATTATCTAAATGAGAATTGTTTTTTCAAGAAAAATCTGAGGCTATCATGGCCGAAGTAGATAAACTATCCAAGGTTGGGAATATACGAGAATCACATTACCCATTGTCGACCGCCAATCCAGTTTCTCCAAAAACGAAAAATGGTAAATGGCCGATGTGAGTAGATTTTACTAACTAGAATAGAGCATGGTTCAAAAGATCATTTCTTGGTTTCTCGGATATATCAGTTAGTGGATTATACCTCTTGCAATGATTACTTTCATTTATGGATGCTTATGTTGGCTACAATCAAATCAAGATGGATCCAAAAGACCAAGAAAGCACTTCATTTATGACCGAAAGAGGCCTACAATGTTATAAGGTTATGCATTTTGGGTTGAAAATTGCTAGGAAAACTTACCAACGCTTAGTAAACAAAAATTTTGAGGCTCAGATCAGATAGAATATAGAAGTATATATCGATCATATGTTAGTAAAAACACAAGAGATGAGGAATACTTTGCAAATCTAGAGTAAACATTTGACAACCTAAAGAAGATAAACTTGAAGTTAAATCTGGAGAAATTTCGGGGTATGATCTGGAAAATTTCTTGGATACGTAACGTGAGATAGAAGCTGACTCTGTATATCTAAATTCTTTGAGCACTATCACCACCCCAGACGATCAATGAAGTAAAAATCCTAACAAAGAGGATGACAACCCTAAAAAATATCATATCTTGGTCCTTGGATAAATGCGCTCCACTTTTCTAAGTGTTGAGACAAGTAAATTATTTTAAATGGACCCAAAAGTGTTCTTAAGTGTTTGTACAAATTAAAAAGTATCCATCATCTCTGGAAATCTTGACAAAGCTTAGTATGAGGGGAAAATTTTACGTCTACGTAGCCGTATCAGATTATGTTGCGAGTACCATTTTGATTTGAGAAATATATAATTGTCCACGACCAGTGTACTATATGAGTATTTGAAATTATAAAAATAAGCCCTCACTTTGGTTACTACAGCTCGGAAGATGAGACCTTATTTTCAGGACCATTCTATCATTTTAGAAACATAATTTCCATTGAAGAGTATGTTACAAATAGTTGATGTGTCGGGTAGAATGACTAAATAGTCTGTGAAATTAGGTGATTTTAACATCGAGTTTGAACCCCAAACTACAATAAAAGCGCAAGTCTTAGCATATTTTTAGTCGAGTTTCATTCTGATCGATCAAAGATAGAAATATATAAAGAAAGTTATGGAGGAAAATCTACAGCCCGAACAGATGGAGGTTCGAGTGCATCATGATGTGGGAAGGGGTGCAAATGGTTTCTTCAGATGTTATTTCAATATATCAAGCTATTCATTTTGGATTTGAAGCATTAAATAAAGAATAATTGCTCAAATTTGTAGGGCTAAAAGAATTACGCTAGTGAGCGACTTGCAACTTCTTATAAATCATGCGTCTAGCCAATCTGAGGCTAGATAAATCATTTAATGAAGTATTTGAGAGCGTTAAAGGCCTTCACGATTGTCTTCAAAAGCGTCAAATATGAACATGTTCATAAGGAAATAAATTATGTGGCTGATTCTCTAGCTACTATTGTATATTCCAAAGAGCATCATTGGATTCTTACACAAGAAAGTATTTTGATAACAAAAAGGTATGAACATCCTTCAGATTTCTACAAGTACCGAAAAATATTGGAGGTACGACATTATAGAATCTGTGGTAAATAATATCTTGCTTGTTGATAAACTAATAACAAAGAAAATACGGTTCAAGGTGCATGCTTGCATGGTACTTGGAGATATCCTATAGAAAAAATATTTTAGCAGGCCTTTGCTTCAATTGCTTAGGAAAAATGAATCACAAAACCTACTATCTGAGTTACATGATGTAGAAGGGTCTGCACATTACGGGTACAAAACTTTGATACAAAGAGTTCTCTTGGTGGGATATTATTGGCCCACAATTGGTTCTGATTCTTAAGAATTGGTTAAAAGATGCGATACTTGCCAAAGATTTGCTAACAAAATCCTCACACCATGAGTACTACTTGAGTCAATATCCAAGGTATTACCTTTAGACCGATGTATTGATTTGGTTGTGCCTTTACCGAGGACATCCGGGGGACACCATACGATTATAGTTGTGGTAGTGGCACGAAAAAATGCCAAAGATGTGATCAAGTTTATTGTCTCCGATATTTGTTGTCGATTTGATGTTCTGAGGAGAATGAAGATGGACAACGAGCCACAGCTCGAAAATAAATACATGAAAGATTTTTTTTAGTTAAGAGGAATACAACAATGCTTCTCGACACCTTCTGATCCGCAAGAAAACGAAAAAGTCGAGGTGACTAATGAGATATTTCTTGATGAGCTCCGAAAGAATTTGGAAGGTAACGCTGGAAGATGGCCAATTATATACAAGAATTTTTGTGGGCATATGAACCACCCCTCGAACAGTAACTCATAAATCTCTATTTGCGTTAGTCTATCAGATATATGTTTTTGTACCATCCGAAGAAGTTTTCCTATCATATCGAATCAATGAAAACCCCAAAGCGGCTAACAATTCTAAAGTTAGACGACATGAGTTCAAAATATGAGACAAGGTTTTGGGGAAAGTATTTATGCATACAAAAGAAAAATAGCTTGGGAAGTTAGGACCTAATTGAGAGGGCCCGTACATGGTAACCAATAAATTGAAGCCGACGAGATATCGACTAAAAGATAAAGAATGAAGGGATCTTCGTCATCTGTGGAACATCAAACACTTTAAATTGTATTTGGAATGAATGTAAAAGTTTGTACATATTTTCAAAACTTGTGTAACGATCAGGGGCATACTCTTTCCTACCTTGGTGGCGTAGGAAGGTTTAAACGAGGTGTCCTTATAACCCACTTATACATAACAATTAATTATCATTTAAAAAAAATTGCACGATTTGTTTTTAGACCGGAAAGGTCTTCCAACGAATGTTGGTTAACAATCTTTATTTTTGAACCAGAAGGGTCTTCCAACGAATGTTGGTCAATTTTTTTCTAATTTTTGGACCGGAAGGGTCTTCTAATGAATATTGGTCAACAATTTTTTATTTTTGGACTATAAGGGTCTTCCAACGAATGTTGGTCAACAATTTTTTATTTTTGGAACAGAAGGGTCTTTCAATGAATGTTGGTCAACAATTGTTTATTTTTGAACCATAAGGGTCTTCCAACGAATGTTGGTCAACAATAAAGGTTGGTTGGTAATAATCATTAATAGTTGGGTTGATAAGATAAAATTGTGAAAAGAAGAATTACCCATAAAAGAACTTTTCTATTAATGTAACTTTCAAAGTACAAAATGCCTTAAAATGATATGAGGACTTTACAAAAAGTGCATATGGCACAACCAGTTCACAAAAAGCATAAAAAAATAAAAGATTAACAAAGTTCTTTTTTACTCCGAAGGGGTACCTTCAGAATCATCTTCGAAAAAGCTTGACGAAAAGTTGTTTAAGTCATCAGAATTGCTGGGTGATTCTTCATCCTCCAAGGAAATGTTTTATGGGTGATACCTATCAGGAACAAGCGCCTATATGGTACCTAACTTCAAGTTTGGAAAGTGTTCATGAAACTTTAAGACCATAGCAGACTTGACTTTAGCATCCTTATCATCCAACTTAGAGATACAGTCAGTAGCATACTCTCCAAGAGCATCGTTTTTGTACGTTTCAGCTTGGTCTCTGTGAGTTTTTTCTCAACGTCAACTTTTTCTATATCTTTGACATCCCATTCGAGTACTCTTTCGCCTTATTTTAACCCTCATTAAGACGACCGATGAGCGAATTCATATCGGTATCCATAGCAATAAAGTGTTTCTGTTCGTAGTCAAACATGTTTTGCTCCAACTTTAACCGATCTTCCACTTCATCAAGTTGTCAAATATCCGGCAGCCAATTATTTGTAATAGGCAAGATCTTCCTACTACGGTTTCATAGCGGATCTTCTTTGCAAAGCCTCATTTTTATAAAAAAAATTCGTTTAGCCTTCCCCTTTAGAAGTGTCGTAGCATAAAGTTGTTTACTAAGTTTGAGGGCTAGATAATCATCTTCGTAAATATCAAACTCCACTGATGGAGAACCAACTTCGAAGTGTCTAGGGACTCACTCTTCATCACCTTGACCTCTCTGGCCATCAGTTTCCTCGTTTTCTTGAGGAGTAGTTTCTCCGGTTGACGCTCGAGGAGAATCTGAGTAAATGATAACGAATTTCTCAAGAAAAGGCAAGATAGGCTCAGTTGTCTCATCACCCATATAGGTAATATTTTCCTTAGCCTCTTGGTCACCCTCTTCAACAATTTTGTGTTTGCCTTTGTTCTTTGATGATTGTTTTTTAGGGACTCTTAGAGCCACCTTCCTCATGATGATTAATCTTGTTTGTCCATTTCAAAGGGAATGAATCTGGTCTTTTAGCAGATTTCTCGAATCGCGTCTCCCACAACCTGGATATAAAGAAAAATATTTGTTTTCACTTTTTCTTAGCTCCAAGGAGATCATCTATTATCTTATATTTATTCCCAATATTCAAGGAATAAAAAGGTAAGTGAGGATCTTTTGCGACGCTGGTTAATCTGCTGAACTACTCCATAGAAAAGGCGACCCATAATATTTGAGCTGCCATTATGCAGGCCATCAAGGTGAACCACATGTTCATACACGCTTGAGTCAGGAACAAAATTATTAACTCAAAATACTTCACCAGAATGGGATCCTGAAGACCCCAGTTCAGAATATTCTGATAGACAATTAACTCATTGTCCCGAATAGACAAAAGAGTCTCTCCGGTTTTAGAAAATTGGATTTTTATGGAGTTCGGAATTCTCCATTAGTCTTGAAGCCTTTCCTCTTCATAAGATTGATAGTACTTATATCTAATCTTGTAAAAATCCAAAATATGCTTTTCCCTTAACCTCCCAAAGATTGTTTCCTAAGATAGTCTCGATGTTCGAGGGCACTTCGACATCATCTTTATTATTATTCTTCTTTTTCGAGTTGCTTTCCTTTTGAACAAGTGAACTTAACTTAACTTGGTCCGGGGTGCCTGGCGCCTGGGTGTGCACGGAAGTTCCAATCTGAGAAGTTGAAGCGAAGACTTCCTTGGTAGGTCGAGCATCCACATCAACTACTTCATCATCTTGATCGTCTTCACGTTCGTCAACCAAGTGCCTTTCTCTCACCTCTTTGATAGGTTTCAAGGGGTGCATTCCTGTGGACTTTGTTGTAGGAGAAATAGTTTCCACTGCTATGGATCGAGGGGCTGTTTTTGAAGGTTTTTGAGGAGTGACTTTGGAAGTAGTTTGAGGAGTACCATATAGAGTATTTTGAGGAGTAGAAGTAGTAGATGTAATCTTAATTTTTGTGTATAATTTATTTACGGACTTCGGATAAAATATTCTTTCTTCGTCACCCATTGGAATAAATATCGATGTAGAGTCTTTTTTTTTTGAAAGGTCTAGATCACCCTTGTCGGGTATCGGACAAGTGTGACCAGATGGCTGAGTGAAAGTAGGATTAGACGAAGGACTAGTGTTCGAAGTCCTTTTTACCTCGAAATTCTTATTGATTGGAGGCCACTGACCATAGTATGAGGTTTTGATAATCTACAATTGTTTGGGCTCCTCGTCTAAATCAGCAAGTTTCTTCTGTTCGGATATCTTGCAGATGTTGAATAAATCCTAGATCTTATATATATCAAGTTGCTCATGCTTCTTAGGGAAGAAAGGTGGAAGAAAATATTTAGAGAATTATTAAATATGTTTCTCTCTAACCAGATATTTCTCTCTCTATCTTTCCAGAGTTATGAAAGTGAATAACTTCAAAATGTTAAATGGTTTAAGTATTTATAAATAGAATTTTGGGCTTCTAATGGATGTGAAGGCCCAAGTAAATTGTAATAAATAGTTTTATAAAGTTATCGTATGGGATTTATATTCATTATAAATGTCATGGACTACAATATAATTTGTAGCTTTGTATAACTGCTTTAGTTAATCTTCGAGTGTTCCTATAAATAGTGTTAGAGACTATGAATAAAGCTCTCTAGCTTTTGATTCTTGAATTAACTCTTGTCTTTTGCTTATCTCACTATAATTTAATCATTCTCATTCTCTCTCTAGAATCACATATATAATTCAACTTTCATATTATAAATTGATTACACTTAACCATAAAATACAAAATTCACAATGGAACCAGAGAAAACAAGAACTAATCATGCAGTTTGTGAAGCAATTGAAGCTATTAAATCAGATTTTCAGAGGGAAGAAAGTAGAGATAATAGTCAGGTTCTAGAGCAACGTGATCAATCTGGTATTAAAAATCAAATGAATTAATTTTTTAGAAAAGATAACTGTTTTAAATGATGAGTCTGTTCGAAGAGAGCATCAAATTCAGTATGACAGATTAAAATTTGAAGTACGTCGAGTTGAGGAAAAAAATGAATTGGGAAACCAATCTGATGAGTCTTACATAGCTTACGAAATTCGAAGTTGATGAGTTTGGATACTTGAGACACAACCCACTGCTTAATCCGGATAGGGGTAATTCGGACCAAAACACTCCACTGAAAAATCCGAACAGGACAAATGTAAAACATCTTTTGACTAAGCTATTTGGTAATCTACTTAAAAGACTAATGGGTCCTTAAACTTAACCCGGTTTCACAACTTGGCCCGGTAAACCCATGTGTCATTAAATTAAGAGTATAAATACCCCAACCACTCTCATTAATGAGGGTGATCAACATTGAATACAAGCATGCTGCTTAATTATCTCACCACTTCTCACACTAAACACAAAATACTTTAAACTTACCAAAACACTGTACCAAAGTACCCCGAGCCTAAAATACACCAAACTAAATTGGCGACCACAGTGGGAGCACGAAGGTGCCTGAATCTTGCATTCAAAACCAGTAGAAAAAACCACTTCGGATGGATCCGAACGAGCAAGGAACTCCACCACCTGTGGTGGAAACGGTTGGGGAAAACAAAGAATACACCATTGAAGAGCGAGACAAGTTGAGAGCAGAAATAGAGGCGCTAATGACCATAAAACAAGCAGAGAATGGTATAAGGGAGAAATCGGGGGCGTCAACTATTCATCATACTGACAACCCTAGGGAGAATGATCCATCAATAAAAACTCATTTGAATTCAAAAAAGACTCACATGAGCTCTAAGAAGAAACATCGGTCCAAACCTATTGAAAGTTCAGATTCAGAGTCCTCTAGTAGCTCTTCGAATGAGGCTTGGTATGAATTAAAGTTGGATTGATAGAATCAAGAACATAAATCTTCACAGAGAGAGTTTTTAGTGGTGAAAATAGTACTGTGCTTCTGATTATATCATGAGTGTAACCGTCTTCCCCAGCCTCTATAAATAGGCCAGGTGAATCAGTTGCAAGAGCGGTTATATAAGTGAATATTTACAACTTAGTCCCTATATCTCCTATAAAAACTTAATCTTACCTTATATTTGTAGAACTTATCAATTTAGTCCTTACTAATTACATTTAGGTCCTCGTAAAATATCTTTCCTTATCAGTAGCCCCCTAGTTCTTATACAAACAATTTATAAGAACTATTCGCACTTCGGACTTTACTCCGAGTAAATACAACTTTCTTCACTTCGCCTCTTCATTATGATTAAACTTAATGACTTGCGACTTCTCTTCGAATTTATTAATAAGTGCAAACAAGTTTCCCAATCACTTCGAATTTTCCAACTTGAAATATAACCTTGCCTCTACTTCGAATATTGTTACTAAAGACATAGTTTTGCTGATGCTTCGAATTTTCTGATCCCTACTTGATAGATTGATTAGACCTTCATTGGTAGACCTGTGACGCTGCACGTTTCCTTTTCGTTTCACATTCCACCCAATGAGAGCAACTCACTGGTTTTGCCTCTTCAGATTCTCAACGTCACTTCTTTAAACTATAAATACCCAGCTCTTCATTCACTAAGAACTTTTTAGAGAAATCACTTCTAGACCATCTTCATCCTGTTCTTCATCTTCACCCTGTTCTTTATCAACCTTTAAGCCATCTTCATCCTGTTCTTCATAAACCTTCAAGCCATCTTCATCCTGCTCAACTTCTCAGATCAATACTTATTGTATGAGAAGATATCCCAAATACAAAAAATCCAAACCCAGAAAACCAGTAAAAGCAAAGAAACCTCTCTTCCCTGGTTCTAGCAATCAAGTATTTTGAGCTTACGATTATCTTTGCATTTCTCAAAGAGCTAAAGAATACAAAGCTGCTGGGTTAATCTACAACGGTCCTCATTCTTCCCTTACCACCTTTAAATACGGTAACTTCGATCCCAATCTTGGTACTTCGTCTTCATCCTTAGCTTCAAACCCAGAATCTAGCCAAGAACCTTTTCCTCTTCGAAATCAACCTACTTCTCCACCATTAAGGCCTCATCGAAAATCTAAGGGTGCCACTTCTGATAAACCATCAACTGATAAAAATCCACAACTCAAATCGCCTATCCCACAATTCGAAGCAACTAGAAAATTTCAACCCAAATCACTTACCCTTCAAACCGAAGCTGTTAAAGTTAAACCACGCAAAAAATCGACCTTTCTAGCAATGGGTGATGATGCAGAGACCTCTTCTCCTCCCCCAAAAGAAGTGGTTGACGTTACACCAGAGAGTAGTCAACCAATTCTTGTGACTCAACAGGAGACTCAAATCCGAAATCATTCTAATGAAGCCACCGAGGAGGACAACAACAAAGAAAATGATTCTGAAGCTACTGAATCTGATGCCGAAGAGGAATCCGAGGCTGACGGCGTGGTTCCTCCGAAGAAGATTCGAGGGAAGAAACCTCTCATTACACTCCCCGAGGACGTTGCTGCCTTGGTTCAAGAAAATCTTAAATCACTTTCTCCTCGGTACATTCTTGCCCTAAAGAATGTATCCTATATTTACTACCTCGAGTCAGAGAAAGAGAAGCTCAAAAAACTATGGGGATTAACCGATAACATGACACTTCGACTACCAGTAGAAGGAGAGACACCTCTGAGCTGTCAGAAAGACGAGCTGTAGTCTACCCTGAGCTTTTCAACTGGGGACTTCGATTTCCCCTCGATCCGATGATAGTGAGGTACTTCGAAATTCATAGGTTGTGTCCAACACAAGTCACTCCAAACCAGCTTTTTACCTTATTCTCTGCTATCATGGTGTCGAGGCTGGGAGGCATTCCCCTCGAAATTGAAGACTTCATCTCGGTGACCAAAGTTTCCAATGGGCCAGTTTTGCCGTTCTATTACTTAACTCTGGAGGATGATTTAAAAATTATCGACGACCTCCTCGAAGCTGATAAATTTTGGAAGCAAAGATTCGTCTTCTTATCAGGAGCTTGGGAAAATGGCAAAGAGATTTCCGATGCCAATCCCTCAAAACTCACCCTTACTTGGAGAGATAGCAGTAAGTAACACCTCTTTTTTTAAAAAAAAACTTAGCCAAATTAATCAAGTTTATTTATCTAACTGTTTATCCCCCCTTTTTCTTAGAAATTCCGAGGCGATTTAAAAGTCGTCGAAAAGATGCCAAGGTCATCTTCCAGCAAATGGCTGAGTGGACAGAAAAGTCCTGGGGAAATGGCTTTCACTCAGCCTTTGAGCCGATCAACTTTGTCAACAGCCATCTCTGGCGTATATCCTTAGGAGCTGACTTCCCTCAAGATCCGATGATCCCCCCGGATCCTATCCTAGCAGTTCAAAGAATACTTGCACCAGATGGGAAATGCTACCTTCCCACCAGGAATCGAAGTGAAAGCCACCTACCACTGAAGAAGAAGGGAAAGAAAACCCTCAAAAAACCCAACACAATCAAGGCTAAACCTTCCAACCATTCGAAGACTGCAGGAAAGCGAAAAGCATCTGCATCCCAACTTCCCCCCATATCCGAAGAAGACTAACCTGCATAAAAGAAAAAGAAAGAAAGCAATACTCTCAAAAAGAATAAGAAGAAGTCCATTACTCCACAGAAAAAGAACGAAGCTGATATGCTCGAGGAGGTTTTGGCTTCCGAGGTGCATGAAAAAATATTTGTGGAAGAAAATCCTCAAGGGGGATTGGCATTGGGAGATAGCCAGGAAATTGATTATCTTAACTTCAAAGATTTAAATTCGAGCGGAGATTTTGCAGCCACAAGTGAAGATTTTCGACCTATCAACACCATTCCATTGACTTCTGCCGATGCTGCCACAACTTCAAAATCCAATGCAATCGTTCCTGTTTATCATCACTCATCGAACTTGCCCAATCCTAACAGATCCGATGAGGTAACTTCGATTCTTCGCCCTTTTACAAGTTTAAGTGCTGCAGCCAAGAAATTATGTGAAGAGGTGAACAATTCTCAAACCTAATTGGAGCTCTTTGCACAAGAGCTAGTCAAGAGCAAAAAGGAGACAGAGTCTGAAAAGACTTCGAAAAATAAAGCACTTCAAGATTTCGAGGCTGAAAGAGGAAAGCTTCTTAAAGAGCATAAAGAAGAAATTGAAGCTCTTGAGACTACTCATCGACTGGCTCTTGAAAGTCTAAAGTCTCAACATTCTACTGCAATTTCCAAAGAGAAGAAAAAAGCTTCCGATGCTGAGAAACTTGTCAAAGAAACTCAGGAGAAACTGGAAAATTGCCAAACTCAGCTGACCACGCTTCGACTAGGATTCGAAGAAGAAAAGAATGCTGCCGTCAAAAAGGCCGAAGCCGCTGTTGATTCTTTAATGCTTGAAGGTATCAAGAAAGCTCAAACTGATACAGCCATTCAACTTCTTCGAGAGGTTCATGCTGCCTGTCCAAGGCTGGATATAACGGACCTTTGGAAACAAGTTCCAGAAGAAAGTCGCCCAAAGGAAGCATTCGAGGTGCCACCAAGCTCCTCAGAAGAAGAAGATACTTCAGAAGGGTCATCGGAAGAAGAAGATGCCGAATAGATTAGGCATGTCATGCTTGTTTTTGTTTTGTATTTGGCTAAGTAGTTTTCTCCCTTTTTGTAAGCTTTATGTTTTATTCGACAAACAAGCAACTTTTTTTTTTAATATTTTAAACTTCTGGTGTACTTATTTAAACTTGTCGTTTCGAAAAATAGATGCATTCATAAAACGTGGCACCTCGAAAATTAGATGCACTCATAAGACGTGGCACCTCGAAAATTAGATGCACTCATAAGACGTGGCACCTCAAAAATTAGATGCACTCATAAGACGTGGCACCTCGAAAATTAGATGCACTCATAAGACGTGGCACCTCGAAAATTTGGTTGTTTCTTCGAAGCTATTACTTCGGAAAATTATTCTTAGTCAACTTTCAAAGATGATCAATCTTTGCCAAGTCACCAAAATAATAAATCACCAATCATAGTAAACAACCAATGGCCAAAAGAAATTTTATTAAAAGATTCAATATTAACCAGACACCTCGTTAAAACCTTTCTGGGCCAACAGATAAGGAAAGAGTATGTCTGTTTTACAAAAATTCGAAGTTCGGTTTTACTCACAGTACAATTTCAAATGCTCTATATTCCAAGGATGCTTGAGCATCCTCCCCTCTCGATCAGACAACCTGTAGGAACCTGGTTTGACCTTCATTTTAACTTCGTAAGGACCTTCCCAATTCGGAGCCAATTTTCCGAGGTGCTTGTCCCTAGTATGAAGAAATACTTTCCGTAACACTCGATCGCCAATTTTGAATTCTCTCCTCTTAACTTTAGTATCGTACCTGCTTCTCATTAATGTTTGATAGTGGACCACATTCAAATGCGCTTTGACCCTTTTTTCCTCTAGCAAATCAAGCTCAACCCTTCTAGCTTCATCGTTATCCACATCGGAATATCATAGTAATCTGTAGGAAGGCAATGTAGATTCAGCAGGGCACACAGCGTCCATTCCATATACCAAAGAAAAAGGAGTCTCTTTTGTAGCCTCTCTAGGAGTTGCTCGATATGCCCACAACACTTCTTGAAGATAATTTGGCCATTTCCCTGCTGCTCCTGCCAAATTTTTCTTCAAACCATCCAAAATAGATCTATTCGTAACTTCCACCTGCCCATTTGCTTGGGGGTGGAAAGGAGTAGAAAAGCATTGTTGTATTCCTTTCGAAGAGCAAAAAGAGTCCATTTCCTTGTTATTAAATTGAGGACCGTTGTCCGTCGTTATTTTTCGAGGAACTCCAAAACGGTAGCAGATGTTACTTTGAATAAACTTGATTACATCCTTAGCTTTTGTCCCAGCTAAAGGTTATGCTTCTGCCCACTTCGAAAAATAATCGACCGCAACAATAATCATCTGTCTTCCACCAAAAGCCATAGGTAATGGTCCTACCAAATCAATCCTCCACCTATCGAAAGGAACCACCTCTGAGATTGTCATTAGGGGTACTGCTGGTTTATGTATTAAATTTGCATACCTTTGGCAAGTATCACAGCTTCGAACTAACACTTTGGCATCCTGCAATATGGTAGGCCAATAATACCCTGCCAACAATACCCTACGCGTTAAAGCTTTGAATCCACAATGAGCTGATCCATATCCATCATGCAGTTCAGATAGAATGTTTTGAGACTCTTGTTTACTTAAACATCGTAGCAAAGGTTTCGACGCAGATCTTTTGTACAATACCCCGTCCAATACTACATAGCAAAGAGCTTTATACTTTATTTTCTTGAGCAAGTGTTTATCAAGAGGTAGTATTCCCTTCGAAATAAAGTTTAACAAGTCAAACCTCCAATCACCTCGAGCGCACATCGGACCACTTACTACTTCATCAACAAATTCACACTGCTCAGAATTTGATATGATCGAGGGCGATGGTTGTGTCATGATCCATGGATATTCTTCAGAGTAAGCCATTGTTGCTAAAGAATCAGCCATTGTGTTGTTACCTCTTCGAATATGCTCCACTTCGACATTTTCAAATTGTGCCATCATTCCTCGTAGTTCTTGCAAGTACAAAACCAAACATTCATTTTTAGCTTCGGAAACCCCTTTAACATGATTAACCACCAACTGCGAATCTGTTTCTAAGCGCACAAATGTTGCCCCACAAATCTTTGCTAATCGCAACCCTGCTGGCACAGCTTCATATTCAGCTTCATTGTTCGAAGCATGAAATCCAAATTTAATAGCTTGAAACATAAATTCCCCTATTGGTGCTACCAATTCAACTCATGCACTTGACCCTTTGTTACTAGATCCCCCATCTGTTCGCACTGTCCATGTCGGATTCATGCTCTCTTTTTCACCTTTTTCCTCTTCAGGTATACTCGAATGAAACTCAACCAAGAAGTCTGCTAAGGCTTGTGCTTTGATAGCCGTTCGAGGAGAGAATAACACATCGAAATCTCCTAATTCTACAGACCACTTAGTCATCCTTCCTGAAATGTCTGGCTTTTGCAACACATTTTTCAATGGGTATGAAGTTCGAACCACAATCGTATGTGCCTGGAAGTAAGGACGCATTTTCCTGGATGCCACTACTATACACAGTGCCAATTTTTCTAGCTTCAAATATCGTTTCTCAGCATCAACCAAACTTTTACTGACATAGTAGACAGGCTTCGAAACCCTCGTATCCTCACTGATCAGAACTGCACTTACTGCATAATCCGATACTGCTATATACAAAAATAGTTGCTCACCCTTTCGAGGCTTCTTCACAAAAGCCTCTTCACAATCCGAAGTCCACTCAAAATTATTTGGTCGACGCAGTGCCTGGAAAAAAGGCAAGCACTTATCTGAAAAACGAGAAATGAATCTGTTCAAAGCTGCTAACCTGCCCGTTAACATTTGCACTTCTTTGATATTCCGAGGTGAAGACATTGATATCAGAGCCTTCAACTGTTCTGGGTCCACTTCGATTCCTCTTTCACTAATCATGTACCCCAAGAACTTACCAGATCGAACTCCAAATGTACATTTTTCTGGGTTCAGTTTCAATCGTATGGCTCTGAGATTCAAAAACGTCTCTTCTAAATCATCAATGTGTTCATCATCACTTTTGCTCTTGACAAGCATATCATCGATGTACACTTCGATATTCCTTCCTATCTGTGAAGCAAACGCCTTATTCATCAGCCTCTGGTATGTTGACCCAGTATTTTTTAATCCCAACGGCATCACTCTATAACAGTGCAAACCTCGGTCAGTGATGAAAGTTGTGCTTTCTTCATCATCCGGATTCATTCGAATCTGATTATACCCTGAAAAAGCATCCATAAATGTCAAGATTTTATTTCCCGAAGTGGAATCCACTAACTGGTCAATTCGAGGCAATGGAAAAGGGTCTTTTGGACATGCTCTATTTAGATCTGTGAAGTCCACGCACATTCGCCATTTTCCGCTCTTCTTTTTTACCACCACATGATTAGCCGTCCACCTCGGATAATTGGACTCCCTGATATGCCCCATCTTATACAGTCGATCTACCTCAGCAACTATGGCCTCAGATTTTTCCAACGAAAAAGCTCTTCTTTTTTGAATTATCAATTTGATCTTCGGATCCACCGCCAAGCTATGACATATGATATCACTTGGGACCCCCACTACGTCTTCGGACCTCCAAGCAAATACATCCAAATTCTCAGACAAAAAATTCAACAATTTTTCTCGCATTGATAAAGGCAACAGAGTCCCGATTCGAAGTACCCTGCCATTATTGAAAAGAAACTCTTCTATTTCTTCATTTACCACCACAGAACTCGGGGTTGACCTCGGATCATCAATTCCCTCATCTGCACCCCCAGAAGACAACCCCCCAAACTGCTAATTCTCCATCGGATCATCAGTACCTTTACCACGTAGTCTAAACGCAGCAGCGTAACACTCTCTTGCCACCTTTTGATCACTTCGAACTACGCCGACTCGATCCTCGATCACATACTTCAAACATTGATGAACCGTAGAGACTACAGCATACATTTTAGCCAGCCACGACCTTCCAAAAATAGCGTTGTAGCTCGATGGACAATCCACCACCACAAAAAGTACTTGTACTTTCTTTTTGAAAGGCCCCTTTCCCAAAGAAATCTCATCCTCGAACTCCCCTAACACATTTGCTGTTGCGCCAGTGAATCCAATGATAGTTCTCTCTGACCTTTCTATTCGAGGCGGAGTGGTTAATCTATCATATGTTGACTTGAAAAGCACATTAGCAGAGCTCCCGGTATCAATCAACACTCGTGGAATCTCCACCCCGCACACTTCTGCTCCTATAACCACTGCATCTTCATGTGGCCCAGTAATCCCCCTCAAGTCATCCCCATCGAAAATTATAAAGGGCACATCCTTCTTGTTGCTTAGGTGTGCCGTTGCTCCTCCCTCAATTTGACGCGTTAAATTCACTATATGTCTCTTCCTCGAATTATTAGTGTTGTTAGTCATTGAATCTCCCCCAAATATTGTTAGTGATTCAAAGAAGGCACACAAATCTCGAACACGTCCCTGACGCTTCGGCTCATCTATTGACATTAACAATAATCGACTAGGGTCTGGGTCGACATATTCCGAAGCCACATCAAACTCATCACCTGCAGCATCTAAAATCATCAGTGCAGTTTCCTGCTTAGAATTAGGATTACCAATTTTCGGAGCTGCAGCTTTGGCATTCTTTTTGACATATTCTAGCAACTTTCCATTTTCTATCAGAATCTGCATCTCTTTCTTCAAGGCAATACAATCGTTTGTATCATGCCCAATATATTCATGATACCTGCAGAACTTGTTATTGCGCTCCTCTCTTGGCCTATTAATCGCTGGTGGCTTTCTGAAATTTACTGTTCCCCTGGTTTTCTCATATATTGAAGCCATACTTTCAGTCAAATCCGCATAATAGTCTGGTCTTACCCACACATTCGATCTGGATCTAAACTGTTGTTGATTATTAGAATTGTGTTGATTATATCCCCCTTGATACGAGTTCGAAGCTCCTCTGTTAGAAACATTTTGATTACTCCTCGGGCGCGATGAATTGTTATTCGAAGTGTTAGCTTGACCATTCCCTTTCTGAATAGTACTGCCTCCTCCTCGAACCCGCGTCGATTCTTCGACCTTAATATGATCCTCAACATGAGCCATGAGAGCTCCAAATGTTAGCGCCCTACGCCTCGTAGTCTCATCGGCTAAATCTCCTGGCAACAATCCTTATCTAAACGCCGCCATAGCCACACTTTCTTCACAATCATCTAGTTCAGCTTTGGTTGATACAAATCTCTTGGTATAATCCTTCAGCTTCTCTCCCACAGCCTGCTTGCATTGTATTATTGTATCTCCATTGGCTCTCATTTCTTTGATTCCCACAAACTGTCTTCGGAAAGCTGTATAGAAGCCTCTAAAATTTGTAATTGACTCCTTAGGAATCTTGTTGTACCATTTCAGCGCAGTTCCCTTGAATGTCTGAGAGAACGCTCTACACACCAATTTATCGTCGTCTTCGAAATTTGTCATATAGTTTTTGAATTGTTCTATGTGGTCATCGGGATCTTGAGTCCCATCAAACTTATCAACTTTGGAAATATCAAACCGCCTCGGAAGCGGCACAGATCTGATCTCCCTGATCAATGGTGAGTCCCTCCAGTCAACTCCTTGAACATATTGGTCTTCGTTTATCATCCCCACAGTAGCATATAAACTTGACTCACCTTCATACTTTCGAGGCGAATATTTCCGAGGCGAATATTTCCGAGATGAATATACTCGCCTATCTTTCTTTTGCGTCCCTTCCTTATACACCTTAGCTGTCTGGAATTCACGTTCTGCTCCTCTTGAATGGCCTCGAGAATATTCATACCTCGGTGTTTCATCTGACTCCGAATTTTCGGAATCCTCTTCATCACCAGAGTCCACATACTGTCGCTTCTGCAACTTTCCTTTTCTTTTTATCCCACCATACTTCTTTTTTCGCTCAAAACGTACTTTACGCTGTTCATATCGAACGTCGCCATCGTCCATCGACTGATCCGACTGATCATCTTGATCGCCTCTTGCTATTTTAGACCTAAGTCTAATGCTATCATTACTTTCCTTCTTTTTCACCAATTCATCAAGCTCCGCCACCTTCCTTATCATCTCATTCATTTTACCTTCGAAATCGAATTGGTTTGATTGAGTTGGAATCGATTTACATGCCTCTTGCAGATCGGATTTCAATATTTCCATAGCCTTTCGAACAGATGGATTGTCACCTTCTTCTGGATTCATCTTCAATCATCGAAAAACTAAACAAAATACTTCAGAAAAACTCGAACGAAAAACTTTAGAAAACGAAAACTCGAGACTCGATTTTTGATCTGTTGATCAAGGTATCTTCGCCCCCTCTTTCTAGCGCCAATTTGGTATGAATTAAAGTTGGATTGATAGAATCAAGAACATAAATCTTCACAGAGAGAGTTTTTAGTGGTGAAAATAGTACTGTGCTTCTGATTATTTCATGAGTGTAACCGTCTTCCCCAGCCTCTATAAATAGGCCAGGTGAATCAGTTGCAAGAGCGGTTACATAAGTGAATATTTACAACTTAGTCCCTATATCTCATATAAAAACTTAATCTTACCTTATATTTGTAGAACTTATCAATTTAGTCCTTACTAATTACATTTAGGTCCTCGTAAAATATCTTTCCTTATCAAGGCTGAGCTTGAGGAATCTTTGTCATCAAGTAGTGGTGAAGAGAGATCCAAAAAAAAGATGAAGTTAATAAAAAAATATTCAAGAAAGAGGGATATGCATGGTAGGTTTAAAAGGCATCTGGGCAAAGGGTCATCCCACAGGCATGCTGATCAGTTGCTGATTTATCCTTTTTCTTTTTAGACCGAACCATGTATTTTTGCAACTCTAACGAAGACACAGTCTTTAGTCGTAATAATAACTGGAGACAATCACCCTTGTCTGCCAAAATACTGTTCGGAAACCTACCCAAAAGATTTGATAGCTCAAAATGGAGAAGTATGATGTAAGTAAAGATCTAAACAACCATCTAAAGCAATTCAATAACTTCATGATGAATTTTGATGATGATGACAAACTTTTGTGTCGAGCCTTCTCTCAAACCTTTACGGGAAGTGCTCTTAAGTGGTATAACAGCTTACCCGAGGGGTGTATTAAGAACTTTGATACATTATGGGTTGCCTTCCGAAGGAAATTTGTGTGAGTAAAAAGGTGAAGGGCAATAGAGATACCATAATCCATTGTGCCCAAGAACCAAATGAGTCCTTAAAGGAATATATAAGTCGGTTCGTGAATAAAAATAATAAATTAGCAGATTGTTTCGAACAAGTGGCAATTGCTTCTCTAAGACAATGATTGAATCCTGGGAACTTGACTGATTCAGTGACCAGAAAATAAGCCACGACCTTGGGTGGCCTGTTGAATCAGGTGGGAAAACAAATTAATGGGGAATAAATTAAGAAAACTAGGCTGCACTGTCAAGTGAGGTCCACACAACAACTCAGAACCACTCCGGATATAAGGCTAAGGAGATCAGACAAGGGTCCAACCGGGCTAAACAAACTCAGTCCAACCATAATCAGTCTCAGAGCCAGCAATTAAGAGGTAAAAGAGGTTATTGGTTTCAACTGGAGTTGTTTGCAGAGTTAAGAGAGAACGTGGCCACAATATACGACAAGACCAAGGATGGAGTCCATTTCAGGAAACAGGCAGCACTGCAGTCTCCTAGAGAAAGCCGAAATACTTGTTTTTGCCAATATCGTAATGATATAGGCCATAATACTCAAGACTTTATAGCATTGAAACAAGAAGTGCAGTCACTTATTGAAAGAGGCAAGCTGGGAGCTTATGTCAAAAGAAGAATTAGAAACTGGCCTGACAATGCTCATAGGACGGGCCCTACCAACAATGCGGGAACATCTGCTCAAAAAGGGGCAATGGTGATTCTTGAAAGATTTGATGTTGATTCTGAGTACCTGGATCCTGATCCAACTCGGAATAAAGTGGGGGTCATAACAGAACAAACCAAGACGGTGTCCGGACTCATCAATTTATTTGAGTCACTTACCATCTTTGGATGAGATATTGTGACAACACCCACTCCTTCATCAAGGAAAATGCATGTGCACAATTTAGCCACTCAGTTGGAAGGGGGGATGTCTTCCCATCAGTACCATACCCTTTTTCCATTCATAGTTTTTGATGATGATGATTTGAGAAATATTGCTGGGCTTCATGAGGATGCGGTGGTGATATGAGCATCCATTGGGGGCAATGATATACGCCGGATTTTGATAGACACAGGTAGTTTGGCGAACATCCTTTTCTTAAGCTCCTATAAGCAGATGAGGAATCTGACCGTCATTCAACACTGAAACAAAACCATTGTGGGCTTCACAGGGAGCTCTGCGGATGTAATTAGGGAATTTGAGGAAGAAGTGTTGTTGGGCAATAGCCCTTTAAAAAGATGGTGAGGGTGTTATTTGTTGTGGTAGATTGCCCCATATCCTACAATATGTTTTTTGGAGGTTTTGGCTTTCCAGAATGCATGCTATGGCCTCAACAGTCCATCAGTGTTTGAAGTATGTAGTTCAAGGGTAGGTAGGTATTGTCTGAAGTAGTCAGAAGGGTAGGTAGGTATTGGTGCAATAGTGATGTAACCAGAGTGCCCGCAAGCGTTATCTCACACAAGTTGATAATCCGGAGTGGTGTTGCACTTATTGTGCAGAAAAAGAGTTGATCGGCTTACCAAGATGGGACACATAAAGGAATCCAATATCCTTTATGGACTGCCAATCCGGTGTTAGTCAAGAAAAATAATGAGAAATGGTGTATGTGTATTGATTTCACTAACCTTAAAAGAGCTTGCCCAAAAGATCTTTATCCAGTTCCCCGGATAGATCAGTTGGTAGACTCAGTATCTAGCAACAACTTGTTGTCCTTCATGGATGCCTTCTCTGGGTAAAACCAGATACAGGTGGATCCGAAAGATCAAGATCATACTACCTTTATAACAAACAGAGGTCTCCATTGCTACAAGGTGATGCCTTTTGGGCTACTTATCAGAGGTTGGTAAACAAAACATTCGCTAGTCAGATTGGCAGAAATATGGAGGTATACATAGATTCCATAATGGTCAAAAGCCTGGAGGAGGATTTGCATATTATTGATCTTCAACAAACATTTACTAATTTGACAGGTGTGAATTTGAAACTAAATCCAACGAAGTGTGTCTTTGGGGTTCGATCTGGAAGGTTTATGGGTTACGTGATAAGTGAGATAGGAATACAGCCCAATCCGGATCAACTTAATGCTCTATTGGAAATGGATCCTCCTCGGAATATTAAAGAAGTCTAGAGGCTCACTAGAAGGCTGGCTGCCCTGAACCGTTTTATTTCAAGGTCTTCAGATAAATGTGCTCCTTTTTTTTCAAACTTTGAAGAATACTAAAGATTTTGTGTGGTCTCCACAGTGAAATCAAGATTTTTTTGAAATAAAGAGACATTTGTCCTCATCTAAGACTCTTTTCAAACCCGTTTAAGGAGAAACACTCTATCTGTACTTGGCTGTGTTGGAGTGTGCTATAAGTGCAGTTTTGGTAAGGGAAGTAGACAACTACCCTCGTCCGGTATATTACATTAGCAAAAGTTTAATAGATGATGAGATGAGGTATTTGAAGCTTGAAAAGATGGCATTAGCCTTAGTGATTGGGGCAAGAAAGATGAGGTCGTATTTTCAATCTCATTCCATCATTGTCCGTACATCTTTCCCATTAAAGAATGTTCTTGAGAAGGTAGACATATCAAACAGGATGGCCAAACGGTCAGTAGAATTGGGTGATTACAACATTGTTTTACCCCCCGAACAACTATCAAAGCTCAATCAGTGGCTGATTTCCTGGTAGAATTCCATTCGGACAGGAACTCTAAACAAACTTCAAAAGATAAAACCAAGAAATAATGGGTAGTCCGAACTTATGGTGGTTCAAGCACAATGGGTTGTTGAGCCAGAATTTTCCTAACATCTCTGTATGGTGATAGGATCTACCAAGCTATATGCTTTGGATTCAGGGCTTCAAACAATCCGAATATGAAGCAACCATAACTGGTCTTAAACTGGCCTTTCTATGTGAGGCTAAGAGGGTTCGGTTGATGAGTGACTCTCAACTGCTCATCCATCACGCTCATGGTCAGTCTGAGGCCAAGAAGGAGCAACTGATCAAGTAGTTATTCATCTTGAAAGAAGTAGCAGCCAACTTCAAAAGTGTTTGTTATGAGCATATTCCCAGATCGGATAACACAATGGCAGATTCTTTGGAAACCATAACGTATTCTGAGTCCTACTCATGGATTCACATACATGAATTCCCGTCTATACAACCAAGTTAGAACAAGGAAGATGGGGAAACAATGAGCATACAGGTGATTCAACCTAAAGACTAGAGATTTTCTCTTCTTCAATATGTTTCTGGTGGGGTTTTGCCTTCGGATAAAGCTATTGTAAGAAAGATTATACACAAGGCACGTGGTTTTTTGATCATACGGGGAGTTCTCTATAAAAAATATTTTAGTCCATCTCTCCTGCGTTGTTTGAGGGTTGAACAATCTCAAGTTGTTTTATCCAAACTACATGATTGAGAAGGCTCAACACATTGTGGATACATGGCACTAACCCGGAGAGTGTTGTTAGCTGGGTACTATTGGCCATCTATAATGGAAGATGCTAAAGAAATGGTGAAGAAGTGTGATCCATGTCAAATGTATGGCAATGAAATTCATGTGCCAGCAGTACCTACAGAGTCTATTTCTGAGCCAGTACCTTTTTCCCGATGGGGAATGGACTAAGTTGGACCTCTGCCTATGGCATCCGGGGGGTGCATAACTATTATATTTGCTATTGTTTACTTCTCCAAATGGATAGAGGCAGCTCCTTTGGAAGGAACCACTTCAAAAGATGTCATTAAATTTATCATATCCAACATATGTTGCAGATTTGGGATCTCTCAAAAGATTACTACAGACAATGGGCCACAATTTGATAACAAAGATATGGAGAATTTTTGTGCTTCTAGAGGTATTCATCATTGCTTTTCTTCTCCTTTCCATACACAAGCAAATGGCCAGGTTGAAGTTTCCAACATGACTATTTTTTCTGGATTAAAAAAGAATCTAGAAGGAGCTGTCGGGAAGTGGCCAAGCTATTTGCAGGAAGTGTTGTGGGCATACCGAACTACTCTTCGGGCTGCTACACAGGGATGGATGCAATTACCCCCATAGAAGCTACCCTACCATCATACAGAGTCCACAACTATTCCAAACAAGCTTAGGAGTCAGTTGGACTTAATAGAAGAAAGAATGATTAAAGCTCACTTAAGAACAACTCACTACTAAGGTTTGATGCGGATCAGATTTGCTTCCAAGATCAAAATAAGAGATTTTTAACCAGGAGATAAAGTGTTAAGAAATGTTTTCTTACACACCAAGGAGAAACAGTTTGGTAAGTTGGCTCCGAACTTGGAAGGCCCCTATAAGGTCTGTGAAAAGCTCAAACCTGGGACATATAGACTTCAGGACAAAGAAGGGAAAGTTTTAAAACACTCATAGAATATTGAACATCTCAGGTTATATTTAGAGTGAAATCTTTTGTGTAAATATTTACTTGTTAAATATCAAAGTAAATATTAGGGGGCATACTCTTTCCTACTCTTGTGGCGCGGGGAGGTTTTAATGAGGTGTCCACTCTTTTGTTCAATAATATATGATGCCTTCTTAAAACATTCGAAGTGGTTTTACTGCAATTCAATTCAAGTATAAATCACTTATTCAACACCATGGGTCTTTATGAACTTGGTTAAGTCATGACCACTGAATACATGTCATCGGAGATATTAAACATTCTTATTTTAATAATTCTGAAATACTAAGGGCTACTTAAACATTAGCCATGAAAAATTTAAATAAAATTATTAAACATAAGAAAGTTTGATAAATTAAACCTATTCGGACTTAAAACGAACATGAAAACAAAACATGCCTTGGCCATCCAAGGACTTTAGGTGTTCAAAGGACTTATTTGGACTTTAACCGAATAACTGTACAAAATGTGCCTTGGCTATCCAAGGACTTTAACTATTTGAAAAGACAAAAAAATGATAAAACTTTAGGGCTTGTTCCCTTCAGAAGTTCTTTCACTACCATCACCTTTTATAGGACTTTTGAGTTCGGCAGTCGAACTCTCACACCAGTTCCTTCTTCATCGTCAGTAGTGGAATCTATTCCATTGGAGTAGTTGTGCTTATCGCCATCTTCCATAGTATGAAATGAGAGGTCTTCGGATTCTACATATTTCCATTAGGGACCAAGGGTCCTCTTCGGAAAAGTCTCATGCAATAGCAGCACCATGTCAGACTTGACTTCATCATCTCTTTTTTCTAAGGAGTCTATCACTTCATTGGTATATTTATCAATACCCGCCTGAATAGCTTGCTTCTGCTGGCTCTTTAAGTTCTCCTTCTCCTTGGTCATCTCTGAAACAGAGCTCTCTAGTTTAGTCTTCTCATTGATTAAGGTTTGAATGACGCCATCCATGGTCTTCACTTACTCCTTCAACGTTTTGAGGTATTTTTCTAAGTCATAATACTTAGTATGGAGCTCATTTCTGGTTTCTTCCGATGTGGCTAACTTAGTTTCTGAATCCTCATTGTCCTTACTTAAATACCTCAATCTCCTTCTTTAGTACCTCTATAATTTGTTGAGCATTTAGAAGATTGTTAGACATGGATTGTTTGTTAGAGGTGAGGGAGTTGACAAGGGTCGTCTGACTTTTCACCTGCGTTTCTAGGTCAAGTATTGGCCGAATATGACCGAGGAGGGAGTGGCTCAGAACATCTTGCTCTTCGGAGACGGAGAAAGATTTACCATTGAAGGTCACCATATTGGTAGAACTGGAGGGACGGTAGAGACCTGCGAAATCATCCTTCTCATAATCATTGAAATACAAATCAATGTCTTGAAGGGCACTGATGTCCAATTCATTATTAACTCCCCCAACAATTTCTCCGGACTGGAGATCTGTTGGGATTTTCTCTTGAAAGGTAGGATCAGCAGGGGCTGGTGGAGGTTGGATTTCTGAAGAATGAAGAATTATCTCTTCACCCAGGGTGACCTTCTTCTTCTTAGCATCTTTCTCATCGCTGCTGGCCTTCCGTTTCCTGTCCTTCTCAGGAGGCTTTGGTGGATTATGTGACCCTCCGGCCTCCCTCACTGTTTCAACCTCTACTTCTTTGAGTAAGGCTGCATCAATTCCCCTTGGTTCCCGAACCAGTCCCTTCTATGGTTGTTTGAACCAACCCTGCTGCAGCTTTCTTCTTTTTGTTCTTCATCTTGCTTGGAGCCTTAGCTCTTGAAGGTAAGAACAATTTTCCATCATTGGCCTCTGTCCTTTTGAGAATCACGCCAGGAGAAGGAATGAGGGTTAACTCTTCCCATGAGAGGTCTCTTTGTCCTGTGGTGTTCCACAGATGAGACCTCACTAAATTTCCTGATGTGAAGCAGTTGTGGACGAAATTTCCATAATGCTCCACAGCCCATGCATTGAGTTTTGCACAAGTATTTTGCCCCTCCTCCAATGTCCGGTGAACTCCTTCGGTAGCACTGAAAAAGGAGTAACAAGCCAATCAGAATAGGAACACTTATAATTTAAAAGGGAAAAAAAGAAACTTGAAAAACAAAGAAAAGAAGGGAAATCACCAATACTTTTCCACCTTCTAGTCAGCATGCTAGGGTTGGTGTTAGCCTTGATCTTCCTACCATTTTCCACGTTACACTAACAAACAGGAACTGTGTCCTCCAATTCTTTTCGGACTCCAACATGTCATCCACACCTTTGAAGTCATTCCCCATGTTGTGATGGTAGAATGAAATCTTATAGTTCTTGCACAAGTTTGCTACAACAGCAAACTACCTCATCGGAAGTGGGATCTTTGAAAACTTTGATGCCATGATGCAAGAAAAAAGAGAGTACCAGGCATTGGGGCTTAGCTGGCTAGGGCAAAGTTTGACCAAGTGAAAGTACGTAACAATTTCTGGGTCCAATGGGAACCGAAGTCCCCAGTTTAGCACTTCGGTGAAAATTACCACCTCATTAAGCTTGCAGTCCATGGGAGTCTCCGGAGTAATAGGTATCTTTACCTTTACAGACTCTGGAATCCCCTATTTGGTTCGGCTTTAACCCAACTTAGCAGTATGGGTGTAAATGTAGTTGATGTTTTGTAAGGCCAATAAATATTTAACGCTAACGTATTTAATCAAGGGCCTACCTTGCCCTCTAAGCACTCCAAAAGCGATTCTAGATGAGTCATACAAATTTTCACCTTGCTCTTGCCTTTCTTATCAGAATCAGCATCTCCTGTTTGACCTGATGCCTCGGTTTCGAAGGGAGCCTCCTCAATGCTGTCTTCCATTACCTCTTCCATCACTATGGAAGGTTTGTCAGTTTCCTTAGAAGAATGGGGGGGGGGGGTCAGTTTCTTACACAGAAGGATGTTCGGATGGTTGAGCACTTGTTGCCTCTGAAGGCCTAATGTCTGGTTGAGGCTGAGATCCATTGGGCTTGACCAGTGGAGCTGCTTTACATACCTCCAATCCCGAGGGTTTTGGCAGTGAATGTGTGGATTGAGTTTTAGTTTAGCGAGTCTTCTGGTGAGGGGTTATCTTCTCCGGAGACTTCTTAATATCATAACCCATAGAAATAAAGGGATAGGGTTTTCTGATACTTGAAACAACGTTTTTTAGGCACATAAGGTTGGGACTCTTGGACAGAATAACCTGAGGGAAGGGGTAAAAGGCTTGGTTGAATTAAAGTTGTCTGGGTCTAGGGTTTTTGGAAGAGGATGACCCTTGATCGGCGTCCTGAGTCGGTTCACTGGTTTTCTCACCTGGAGAAACTAGGAGGCCGACGATGATGCGATTCTCTCTTTCTACCTTCCTCGTTCTCTCTAACTCTGACAAATTCAACCACCCATCTTTCATTAAAGCGTTTCTGGTTGTGAACATAAACTCTCTCAAGAACGATTTGGAGGTAAAGATGAATATCTCTCTAGAAAATCTTTGAGTGTGGAAGACAATAAAATAGTAAAAGAGTATTTATATAATAGTAAAGAAGTAACAGTTACCTAGGAGAAGTTGAAGAGGGTTTCTACAATGATTAAAGGCTACGGAAACGTGTGAAGAGTCAAATGCCTAGGTAACTATGTAGACTTAGTGGGCACGCCGGTCTAGGAAAAATAACGGCTGGTAGGTCAAACCAAACATTGACACATGTCCCACGATCAATAAGAAAACTCTTAGAATTCTGGGAAGAGAAAACATTCCTGATAAATTTCAAACTGGGTTAGTGTTGAAAATGAAATTTTTAGTCCGGACGACACGAGCAGATCGGATGAAGTTGGTACTTGATTGGTAGATTTTTAGCCCTACCAAAAATATTTAGTGAGGCCTAAAAAAAGGGCTACTAATGAGTTTGGATACTTCAGACACAACCCACTTCTTAATCCAGACAGGGGTAATTCGGACCAAAACACTCCACTAAAAAATCCGAGCACGACAAATGTAATATACCTTTTGACTAAGTTATCTGGTAATCTACTTAAAAGACTAATGGGTCCTTAAACTTGACCCAGTTTCACAACTTGACTCGGTAAGCCCATGGTTCATTAAATTAAGAGTATAAATACCCCAACCACTCTCATTAATGAGGGTGATCAACATTGAATATAAGCAGACTCCTTTATTATCTCACTACTTCTCACACTAAACACAAAATACTTCAAACTTACCAAAAAACTTTACCAAACTACCCCCATGCCGAAAATAAACCAAACCAGAAGTGATCGTAAGAAAGTGCATTTCCAATCAGATAGAGAACACTATTCTTCACCGAAAGATAAAAAGGATAAGCATCAATATATTTCATTCAGTGATAAGGAATTTTCTAGCTCAAATTCCGAGGGCAATTTGTTTAAACAAGGAAGGTACCAAAATTCTTCGACGGGAGAAAGAAGTTAGCATAAAAAAATATGCAAGTAATATAATCAAAGAAGGAAAGTAGACGTTGAAATTTGAGAAAACATTTATGGTATGAGGGGAATACATCCAACTAGTATGTTAAAACAACAGATCAAAACTAGTATGCATTAATTGGAACCAATGGAGATAATCAATATATGTAAGGATTAGATTGGAGGAATTATCCTCTGTCTATTGACATTAGGTCAATACTGCTTCCGAGGTGTTTTGATATTTCAAAATTAGAAAAGTTTGATAGAACGCAAGATCCTGATGATCATACTCAATAGTTCAAGAACTACATGATGAATTTTAAGGATGATAATAAGCTGGTTTGCAGAGCATTTTCTCAGACTTTTAAGGGTACTACTTTGAAGTGGTATAATTAGATTCCAAAGGTATGTATTACCAACTTTAGATTTTTTTACATTACTATCCTAAGATAATTTGTAGGAAGTACGGAAATACAAGCCAATGACGATACAATCATACAATGCAAACAAGAAGTGGGGGAAAAGTTAAAAGACTATACTAGACGATTCATATTAACGAATATATAATTGAAAGATTGTGAAAAACTTGTTTGTATGGAAGCTTTCAGACAAGGATTGCTTCCAAATGTTTTTGCAAATGAGACTACTAGAAGAAGAGTTTTGACATTTGGAGCTTTGATGGCTCAGGCTGAAGAACAGATTAAAGTAGAGGAGTCAACTAGAGTTCAGGGCATGAACTTGCTAGCCAAGGGAATCAAGGGTATACATCAAATTCCCAAGCACCATCTCATCGGATGATGAACAATTATATACCTCCTCGAACATGAGGGGCTCATACTCAAGTTTCTAGCTACTAATTTCATATACCGATACCAAATCAGCGAATAAGACCAAAATATTTCACGGAGTTAACTGAGAATGTTGCTGCTATTTTTGAGAAATCTAAAGGTCAGGTGAACTTTAGAAAACCAGCTCTTATAAATAAACCAAGGGAAGAATGCAATAATAGGTTTTTCAAGTATCACAATGACATTGGGAATGACACTGCAGATTGTATATCGTTAAAGAATGAGATGCAGATTTTAATAGTTGACAAGTTAACCATTTTTGTTAAAGGACAAAACAGTATGCAGAAACCTCAAAGCACGTCGGTACATCGGGTTGTTAATACAAACTCGAAGCTAGAGAATATGTTGATGATCAAGGATTCAAAGTTTGACAAGTTTGATGCAATATCAGAATATCTAGAATCGGACCCAGATCGTTTGGTTTTGTTATCAGTGGGTGAACCGGTTGTTCATGGCCGAGTTTGAAGCTTGTGTGAATTTTTTGAATATCTAGCAATATTTGGGGGAGTCAGTATTGTTGGAAATACAAACAGTTCTAGAAAAGTAATGTAGTGAGTTTGGCTACTCTAGAATGTCTACTCATTTAGAATCGTATTTTGTCTTTTTTGACGAGGATAATATAAGGGGCATAACAAGACCTCATGAAGGTGAAGTATTTATAAGGACAGGCATTATTGGGGTTGAAATGCAACATATTTTGATAGATTTATGAAGTTCAGCAAATGTATTTTTCACGTATGATAGGATGTTGCTTAATCCATCTAAGTTTCTCCGATCTGATCGTACCATAATTGGGTTTACAAGAGTGACTGCTCAAGTGATTGGAGAATTTGAAGGAGGAGTAGATTTAGAAAAATGTCGTTTTAAAAAGAAACTCTAAGTTTTGTTTATGGTGGTCGAATGCCCAACCAGTAATCATACTATCTTTAGGAGATCTTGGTTATTAAGAATGTATGTTGTTGTCTACACCGTCCATCAATGTTTGAAATATGTTATTAGGAATCGTGTTGGGTGATTCGAAGCGATCAACAAGTAGCCAACAAGTGTTATGCAACATCTCTTCATGCTGGAAGACATACTTCCAATGACCAGATGACTGAATAGCAACCAAGGGGGTTAACCTCAGATGAAGATGGAGTGGATGATTCGAGGGAAACCCCGGGTCCTTTAGCAGTATGCGAGAATGTCGAGGAATATACATTTGCTAATGAGAAATCATTGCGGATGTGAACATTATTGTCACCTATTTTTCATTATCAGTTGTTGTTTCTGTTTGATAATTTGGATGTTTTTTCTTGGAAAATAGAGGACGTAGTAAGGGTTCCACCCGAGGTGATATGTCATAACTTAGCTTTAAATCCGAATTCAGGCCTATTATTCAGAAGAAGTGAGCTTTCTATATGGAAATATTTGAGGCCATTGTGGCAGAGGTGGATCGTTTATCCAGGGTCGGAAATATTCGGGAGGCACAATATCTACTTTGCACGGCTAACCCATTATTAGTTAAATGAATAACAAAAAATGAAAGATTTAAAAACGTGTATGTCCCAAAGACCCATTTCTTGTTCCTCGAATAGATCAACTCATTGATTCCACTTCTAGAAATAAAATGTTCTCTTTTATAGATACATTTGCTGGTTATAACTAGATTCAGATGGATCCAAAGGATCAGGAGAGTACCATGTTTATAACTGATCGAGGATTACATTGTTATAGAGTTATGCCATTTGGTCTAAAGAATGAATGGTTGACATACAAAATATTGGTGAATAAAGTATTTGCCTCTCAAATTATGAGAAACATGGAAGTTTACATTAATGATATACTTGTCAAAATTCTAACAGACGGTGAACACTTAAAATATTTGGAGGAGACTTTTTTGAATTTAAGAACCATTCAATTGAAGTTAAATCCGTAATATGTACTTTTGATGTAAGATCAGATAAGTTTCTGGGGCATATTATAAATGAAAAAACAATAGAGGATGATCCCGATTAGTTAAAGGCTTTAGTATCAATTACATCACCTCGAACAATCAAAGAGGTATAAAGTTTGATGAGAAGGTTAACTGCTCTTAATCGATTTATTTCCCAGTTTTCTGATAAGTGTGTTCCATTTTTCCAATTTTCACGAAGGCCCAAAGAGTTTATGTGGACACCAAAGTTTGAAATGACGTTTTTGAAGATTAAAGAACATTTATTGTCGCCTGAAATTTTATCCAAGGCTCGAATAGGAGAACAATTGTTTTTGTATATAACACTGTCGGATTTTGCTGTTAGCATTTTTTGGATAAGAGAGGAAAGAGGAACTTCTACACCAGTTTATTATGTGAGCAAACGTTTGTTGGCAGCGGATAAAATATATTTGAGGCTTGACAAATTGGTCTTGGATTTAGTGGTGGCTACTAGAAAGATGCGTTCTTATTTTCAGGCTCATACCATTGTTGTTCGAACTTCTTTTCCATTAAAGAATGTGCTACAATGACCAAATATTTTTGGTAAAATAACTAAATGGTCAGTGGAGTTGGGAAATTTTGATATGAATTTTGCTCCTCGAACAACAATTAAGGCTCAAGTATTTGTATAATTTTTGGTTGAGTTTCATTTAAGTCGATTAGATGAAGGGACAATTAAAGAATTATGGCCAGAAGTTTCAACATGGGTGGTTCGAATTGATGGTGGTTTTAGCATATTAGGATCGAGCGCAAATGTTCAATTGATTGCTCCCTCTTGAGAAGCTATGTACCAGGTTATTTGATTTGGGTTTCATGCGTCGAATAACGAGGTTGAATATGAGTCTACATTGGTTGGTTTAAGCGTTGCAATTATTTGTGGGGTGAAAACAGTTCGATTAGAGACATATTCACAGCTGGTGGAAAATCACATAGCTAGACTATCCGGGGTTAAGAAAGATTAGTTAGTTTTATATATTCGTGAACTTCGAAGGTTAACTCTTTTGTTGGATAAAGTGATTGTTGAGCATATCAAGCGTGGAGATAACAGAGTTGCTGATTCTATAATAGCCATTGCATACACAGAAGAATATCCATGGATATTGTTACAGCAAAGTCCTTCGATTTTAACAAGATCAAAACAGCGTAAGTATGCCGATAAGGTATTTGTCACTCTAGAGGTAGATCGAGGCGACTAACGCTTTGACATAGTGGAGTTTTTTCTTAGAGGAACGTTGCCATAAGATGTTAAGTCAGCTCAGAGGTTAAGGTACAAGACTCATCGTTATACAATGTTAGATGGTGTGTTGTATAAGAAGACTACAAGTAGACTGTTTTTAGGATGTTTGGGAAAGCAAGAATCTTAATAAATTTTATATGAATTGCATTATGGGGAAAGGTCAACTCATTGTGGATTCAAGTCTGAAGCGGAGAGTTTTGTTGTCAGGTTATTATTGGCCTTCGATCATGATTCATACTAAGAATTTTGTACGAGGTGGCGATACTTGTCAACTATTTGCTAATTATATTCATAAACCAACATCGCCACTTACTTCTATATCCAAAGTAGTTCCTTTTGACAGATGGGGATTTGATCTGGTAGGGCCACTACATATGGCTTCTAGAGGACTTCATATGATTATTGTGGCAGTAGACTATATTTTAAAGTGGGCTGAAGCTAAACTACTATCCAGACAAGAGCTAAGGATGTTATCAATTTTATTGTGAATAATATTTGCTGTCCATTTTGGCGTTCCTTGAAAGATTACTACAAATAATAGTCTTTAGTTTAACAATAGATAAATTACTTTTTTTGCAATTCGAGGGGTATAATATTATTTTGTTTGATACCCTTTCATCCGCAAGAAAATGTTCAAGTGAAAGTAACTAATAGGTTTGTTTTAGAAGGGTTAAAGAAAACTTTAATAGGTACTGCTGGGAAATGGCCGAATTATTTTTAAGAAGTGTTGTGGGATTATAGAAAAACTCATAGAGAAGCTACTGAAGAAAATCCTTTTGCCTTGGTATATGGAATGGATGTTGTGAGCCATTCGAAATCAAATTTTCCTTCTATAGAATACTTCATTATTTTGAAGAGTGGAATGAAGAAGCAAAGAGGACAGACCCATGCAACATTGAGCACTTCAAATTATACTGGGAGTTATTTGTTCTATTTTCAAACTTTTTTGACAATATGATTTTATTGTTTGTTGGTATATGTAGCATACTCTTTCCTCTCCTATTGGCCCAAGAAGGTTTTTACGGGGTGTATATCAATAAAATTCTTTTTCGTAGCCAATGATTATTTTAAATAAACATACTTAAGTTATTTTGGGAATTACGCAAAGACTCGTCATCTTTGAAGTAGTTAACAAAAAAAATTAAGTGATAGTAAATGTTTGAAGTGTTACACGTCCATTCAAAGCATTGTTCGAAGTAATAATAATGTTCGAAGTGATACACGTCCATTTAAAGAACTGATCGAAGTAATAATAATGTTTGAAGTGCTAAACATCCATTTAAATCATTGTTCAAAATAATAATAATGTTGGAAGTATTACACGTCTATTTAAAGCACTATTCGAAGTGATGGTAATATTTGAAGTGTTATACATCGATTTAAAGCACTGATTCAAAGAGATAATAATATTCGAGGTGCTAACATTCGGTAAACGCACTGTTTCACGTAATGATAATATCTGAAGTGATAAACGTTCATTGAAATCACTAATGCAAGTGATGTTAGTCTTCGGGGTGTTAACATTCGTTAAACGCACTATTTGAAGAGGTGGTAGTATTCGACGTGCTAACGTTCATTAAAAGCACTATTTCAAGTAATGGTAATATTCAAGGTATAAATGCTCATAAAAGGAATTAGTTAAAATAAAGTTATTATTCGAAGTAGTAACACCTTGTTCATAAAAGATAAATTATGCAATATGAGATAAGTTATGAAATAAAAGAAGGCATTGTTCCTTAGAAAAATAAAAATTCATCTTTAAGCCATACAAAAAGATAAGTTCAAGTGCCAAGCGTTTAAGCACTTACAAGGGATGGTCTTTAAGCCATACAAAAAGAAAAGTTCAAGTGCCAAGCATTTAAGAACTTACAAAGGATGGTACAAACATAAACGAAAGATAACACAAAAACGATGATTCAAAAACACAAAGATTAGTCCTCTTGGTCTTTACTGTGAGAATTATCTGAGCTTCCTTCCAAGGAGCTTCTTTTAGTGATCAGAGACGTCATCATCTTCCTCTAATTCAATTTCTTCAGAGGATTCAGTTTTATGGGTTCAAAAGCTTTTCTAGGGCGTTTTTCTATGCGAATTGATTTTCAGAAGCCTTATAAATTTTCCTTTAGAAATGCGAGATGGAATTCACGGAGTAAAGTGATTGTTGTTTGTGAAGAGTTTAAGAATATCTCTAGGGTAATTTTGTGTTACGAGAATCTTTTAGTGTCCAAATAGAGTCAAGTTCTTTGTTTAGGAGCTTTTTTAGAGAGAGAAAGTAATAACGAGACTAAGTAGAGAGAGAAAGTATTATTATATTCATCTCGGGATCTATATATCCTTCGAAATGCTACATGTCTCTTCGAACTAACCCAGTTCAATACTCCAAATGATACATGTCTCTTCGAAAAAATGTCTTCCTAACAAGTATATCCTTCGAATACAAACTACTTTTTACGTCACACTAACCAGTAGCCCCCCAATCCTTGCAATGTCTTAGCAAGGCTTGACTCAGGCCTTGGTAATATCGTGCATCAGAATTCACAGTATCAGCATATCACAGCCACCAATACAAGGCTAATATATTGCAAGGATTGGATCAAGAAGATATGACATCAGCAGTCGTACTTCCTTGCCAGCGCATCTTTTAAGAGATCTTTTTGTATTCCCATACTGGATTATGCCTCTGCAGCTTCTCCCGCGTTTTTTCTATCAACAATTGTGCACCTATGTTTCCCATAATGCCCCTAGGCAAACAAGAGAAATTGTCCACAAGCTTGACTTATCATAAAAGCCAATTGTCTTCTATAAATGCTGATCTCCTTCATTAATAGCTCAAACTTTCCTCCCAAAATTTCTAAAGAGAGAAAGCTGGCTTATCATCCTCGTCGGATTCCAGAGTGGCTCATTATTAGCAAAAGGTTCGAAGAGAGAGTTGCTGCTGGTGAATACACTGAGCGTCAACCCCAACCTGCTGTTACTATATTTTACGGTTCGTGGCCTCCCCCCGAAAATTCGACTGCCATCATTCCCCTCGAAATATCACAACAAAACCAAATTTCCGATCGCATCACCCTTGGATTAATGGGGAAAGCAAAACACCATAAGCATTCATCTGGGAAAAGGAAAAGACACCATAAAGATAAAAAGCATTCGCAGGAGCGCAAACGTGTCAAGGAAACGTCATCGACTCCCCCCGAACCTCCTCAGAATTTGGTGGTGGAAAATTCTCTTCCGAAGATCGGTAATTCTGGGTCAAGCCTTCCAGCCACTCCGTCGATAACAGCAACGGGAAGCCCCCGATTTTCTCCAGGAAGGAATATCATTACCGAAGATGAGCTTCGAGAGATGCGTAACAAAGCCTTGGCTGCCAAGGGGAAGGCCATCGCCTCGGATAATCCCGATCCATCGAATCAATCGATTCCTGTTGCTGATCGGAGCAAAGTCATCGAAATTCCCTTAGAGTCATCTAGCCAAAGGCCCATCGCTCCTCCAACGATATCCGAAGAGCAAGCAAGCCGAATTGCCCCTAAGTTTAGAGGACACATAATGCTTCCCTTGGAACTTGATGCCATCGTAGGCAACAATATTCGAGGGATCGAGAACAAACATATGGTTGCTCTTCACAACATATCATACAAGTACTTTTTGCCTTCGGAAGAAATGTTGCTGAGGATCCGGTGGTGCATTCCTTCATACATCGACATCAGGTTCCCCTCGGAGGGCGAGACCCCATTATCAGTGAGGGATAACGAACTTGTTGTATATACTGAAATCATGAATTGGGGACTATAATTTCCTTTAGACCCATTTTTTATTGAGTATTTTGCTAAGATTGACCTTGGCCCCTCTCAAGCCGGTCCCAATATGTGGTTCACATTGATGGCATGCATCATGGCTTCGAGAATCTCAGGCCAAGAATTTTCAGTGGAGCAATTCATCGGACTATCTGGTCTAGCCAGAAACCCTTTCTTCCCATTTTATTCATTGACTTTTAGGCGAAGACAGAAAGTATTGAAGGACTTGCTAGAGGCTGACAAAACGTGGAGACAACAATTCATCTACTTCTTAGGCCATTGAGAGACAGGCTCAGAGTCAACCCCTTCGAACCCTCACAAACTATCCCTCTTTTGGACCAACAAATGTAAGTCCTCGAACTATTTTACTTATGGTAACTCCTCGAATGATGAGGTTCTAATTTGATATCTTTGTAGCTATGACTAGTGTCTCAAAACTATACCCAGACCACGTAGAGAGTGCCACTACCATCTTCACCAAACTGAGCAAATGGGCCAAAAAAAAATGGGAAAATAGATTCCGCCTGTGTTTTAGGGACAACAATTTGGCCCTGAGCAGACTTTGGAGGTTAAACCCCCTTGACCGGTTGTCCTTACAAGAACTGATGACCCCCCCTTCTCAAGACGAGGTGTTAGAGCGAGTGACTAATAAAGACATAGTAATTTACCTTCCGAAGCGTTATCGCGCTAAAAGTCATTTAGGTGAACCCGATGAGGAAGTTTCCACGAAAAATCATCAACAAAAATTGAAGGAGTAGTCACCAACCAAGAGCCATCCTCCTCAGCCAACATTGTGACACCCAGCCCCAGCTCTCCCCCCAAGAATTCTGTCCATCCTCAGAAGAAGAGAGACTCTAAGGAAAAAGAAAGAGAGAATAAAGATGTCCTGGAGCCCATCCAGGAATTATCCGAGGATGGAAAAATACAAGACGACGCCCCAGAACTTGCCCAAGAAATAGAGCTCCAAAGGGCATCAAGTGAGCCTGAAAAATAAGTTGGAGATCATTCCCTCAAACAAGACTCAAATCAGACACCCACCTCTCCTCTCACTCAAGCCTCAAATCCAGCACCCATCAGAAATCCCCCTATCTTGCCACCACTGCCTATTCCTCGAAGCAATCCTCCTCAATATGTTGACCATAATATTCTAGTGGGAGAGTCATCGGATTTTGATCCCACAGCCTTAGGCTCACCCATCAGCTCCTTCGAAGTTCCTCTTCATGATGAATTTTCACTAAGTCTTCGAAGCCTGCTGCACACTTCTGTCAACATGGGAAAGAAAATGCAGCATTTAGAGGATCGAAAAAATCATTATAAGTTTTAGGCATCCCCAATCGCTTTGCATCTTGAAGACGCAAAGAAACAATATGCTATTGTGGAGAGTCAAGTAGATGCACTCTGTGAAAAATTGTCTGCCTCATAACATTATGTCATAATTCTCGAACAGTGCTGCCAGGAAGAAAAAGACCTCTAACAAAAGAAGACGGGGGCTCAAGAAATACTCCTGGTAGAACTGCAAAAAGCTCATGAACTAGCATGCCGAGGATTTAAGGACTGTTGTGATGACTATGAAAAAGTTATGAAGGACAGGGAGAAGTTAGTGAAACAAATTGAAGACTTTCCTAGGCAAGTTGAGGAGGAGAAAGAAAAATCAGTGAATGCTTATGTGGCTTAGTGTACAGACAACCTTAATGCCCGGGATGCTACAATTCGAGCAGAGCTGATCACCCAGATTCAAGCAGAACACCCTGAATATGATTTGGGGAGTTTTTGGAAGCTTGTCGCCCCCAACCTTCATCCTCCAAACATTGTTGTGAGTGACAGTGAAGAATCAGACACAGAAGAGAGCACCTCTTCGAAAAATTCTAAATAGGAAAAGATGTTAGTCTATTATGGCAATTTTTGTGTATAAGTCCTTGTAAGGTAGTTTTTGTAAGCCATCTGATGTTCTTCGAGGAGCGTTTTATAACTTGTAGCTCCTCGAATTATTGTGTATGCCACTTTGTTTGAATGATAAATTTATGAGTTGTGAATCTCCATATTTCTCTTATGAAAAAATGAATATGCCAACTTGCGTTGAATAATTGTTTATGTATCGATCTGCATCGTAATATTCAGTATATGCTGCGCTAAGGCTAGATAAAAATAATTCGAGGCACCAAAAGGTCGCTATAAAGAATAGTTCGAGGCACAAAACATCGTTTCTCACAGAATAGTCTAAGGAAACACTGCATCATAGAGAATAGTTTGAGGAGGGAGATATTGCCTCATAATGAATAGTTCGAGGCACAAAATGTGCTTTCCAAAAGGATAGTTTAAGGCAAAAAATGAAGTTGTATTGATTAGCTCATAGTGAGACCTCATTAAAACCTTCATGTGCCTAACAGGGTAGGAAAGAGTATGCGCTCGCTGTTTTTTTGTAAACTTGGAAAGATAAAAAAGACAAATAATACATGCTAACTTGTTCCTCATTCGAGGTAAAATTTTAAGTGTTCGATGTTCCATGGAAGCCTCAGATATCTCCCTTCCTTGTCTTTTAATCTGTATGTTCCATGTTTTACCTTCTCCGTGACTTCGTAGGGGCCCTCCCAATTCGGTCCCAATTTTCCAAGGCTCTTATCTTTAGTGTGTAGAAAGACATTGCATATTTTTGTCCCCCACCTTAAAATCTCTGTGCTTTATTTTAGAAGCATATCGACTCCTCATTAGGGTTTGATAATGCAAAGATTTCAACTGTGCGCGTTGTCTTTTCTCTTCAACCAAATCTAATTCCAAGGCTCTGCTTTGGTCATTCAAATCTCCTGCATAAGTTGCCACACGATATGATGGGAAGACAATCTCCGAAGGGACAACTGCATCCATGTCGTACACTAATGCAAACGGAGATGCAACAGTGGCAGTTCAAGGCGTTGTCCTATAAGCCCACAATAATTCTTGTAAATAATTAGGCCATCTTTTTGCCTTTCCTTCCAAATTCTTTTTCAACCTATCGAGAATTGTTCGATTGGTCACTTCCACCTGACCGTTAGCTTGGGGGTGAAATGGGGCAGACAAACATTGTCGTATACCCCTAGAAAGGCAAAAGCTTTTAAATTCCTTGTTGTCGAACTGAGGTCCATTATCCGTTGTGATTTGCAGTGGTACCCCAAAGCGACAGCAAATATTCGAAACGACGAATTTGATAACATCTTTGGCTTTCGTCTCTGCTAGGGGTTCCGCTTCCACCCACTTAAAGAAATAATCCACCGGTACGATTATAGTCTGTCTGCCTCCAGACGCCATTGGTAAGGGTCCAACTAAATCAATGCCTCATTTGTCAAATGGGACCGCCTCTGAAATACTCTCTAATAACACCTCAGGCTTGTGGATTACGTTTGCATAGCGCTGACACGTATCACATCGTTTTACCAAGTCTTTCGCATACGAAGAGATAGTCGGCCAATAATAACCAGCTAGAAACACCCGTCGAATTAACGCCTTATACCCACAATGGGCTGAACCTTCCCCATCGTGCAATTCAGACAGGACCAATTGCGACTCATCCTTGTTCAGACACCTTAGTAATGGTCGGCTCAAAGATTTCTTATACAGAACGCCTCCCAACATGATATACCCGTGAGACTTGAACTTGATCTTCCTAGCCTCGTACTTTCCAGCGGGTAAAGTATCTTTTTCTAAGAAGTCAATAATTTCTGCCCTCTAATAATTTGTGATCACATTGCTTACCTCATTAATGTTTATTGAAATCTCTGCATCGATCATGACCGAAGGATGCTCCTCAATCAAGACGCATGGGTATCCCTCTGTTCGCGAGGCTGTAGCCAAAGAATCTGGGACGACATTTTCCTCTCTTCGAACATGTTCATATTTAACCCCATCGAATTCAGAAACCAAATCTTTTAATGCTTTCAGATATTGTATCAGCTTATCTTTTCTGGCCTCAGATTCCCCCAAAGCTTGTTTTATCACCAACTGTGAATCACTGATCAGTTTAATCGTTTTGGCCCCACATATCCGAGCTAAACGCAAACCCACCAATGTCGCCTCATACTCCGCCTCATTATTAGTTTCCTCGAAACCAAATAGAATAGCTTGAAACATGGCTATCCCTTCTGGAGAAATTAATTGGACACCCGCACCACTTCCAGAGTTATTCGACCCTCCATCCGTTCAAACCAACCATTATGTATCAGCAAAATGGTCAATGATCTCCATGTCCTATCTATCTGAGTGGAATTCAACCAAAAAGTCAGCCAAAACCTGGGATTTTATCGCCGTCTGAGGCTCAAATGCTATGTCAAAATCTCCCAATTCCACTAACCATTTAGTCATCCTCCCAGAGATATCGTGCCTTTGTAACAAACCTTTCAGGGGGAATTTCGTTCGAACAACTATAGGATGTGCCTGGAAATAAGGTCTCATTTTTCGGGCAGCTCTTACCAAATCCAAAGCTACATTCTCCAACTTGAGATATCGTTTCTCTGCATCCAACAAACTTTTACTGACATAGTAGATAGGTTTCAAAAGAGTGTCCTCTTCTCGGAGTAAAACAGCACTGACCGCACAATCTGAAACCGCTACATTGACAATTAATCTTTCCCCCACCAATGGTTTAGACAGTACGTCAGGGGATGTCAAATATTCCTGAATTTGGCGAAAATTTGCTGAACATTCATCAGTCCAATTAAATTTTTTTGCATTTTGCAATACCTTGAAGAAAGGTACACATTTGTCTGAGGACCGAGAAATGAATCTATTCAGTGTTGCCAATCTCCCTGTCAAGATCTGGACTTCCTTGATATTTCAAGGTGGAGTCATGGTGATTAAAGCTTTTATCTGTTCTGGGTCAGCCTCGATGCCTTTTTCACTTATCATATAGCCAAGGAACTAGCCCGATCGTACCCCAAAAACACACTTTTCCGGGTTCAGTTTCAAATTGACCTTACTCAAATTATTAAAAGTCTCCTCTAGGTCAGCAAAATGATCTTCATCTCGCAAACTCTTGACAAGCATATCATCGATATATGCTTCGACATTCCGACCAATTTTCCCCTCAAAGGTTTTGCTAACCAAGCGCTAATAAGTTTCCCCTGCATTCTTTAGGCCAAATGGCATAACCTTGTAGCAATATAATCCTCTCCCGGTAATAAATGATGTGCTCTCTTCATCTTGTGCATCCAACCGGATTTTATTATACCCTAAATATGCGTCCATGAAAGACAACAATCGATTGCCCGAAGTCGAATCCACTAACTGATCAATGCGGGACACCAGAAAAGGATCCTTAGGACAAGATCTGTTTAGGTCTGTGAAGTCCACGCACATTCTCCACTTGCCATTCTTTTTCCTGACCAAGACTGGATTCGAGGCCCATACGGGATAATGCGACTCGCGAATGTGGCCTATGCTTAATAGCCTTTCCACTTCCAAAAGAATAGCTGCAGCCTTCTCCTGAGAAACTGGTCTCCTTTTCTGGACAATGGGTCGAACATCAAGTCGTACCTCAAGTTTATGACATATTATCTCTGATGGAACTCCCGTAACATCCTGTGCACACCAAGCAAACATATCGAGTTTGTTAGACAAAAACACAATCAACCTCTCTCTGAACTCAAAAGAAAGTTTTACTCCGATCTTCAGAAATTTGCCATCTCCAAATTTATGCTCCTCGGAATCCTCGTCTGGGACCAGAAACCCGGGGGTCTCCCTCGGATCATCACATGGAATTATTTCAAAGGAAGGCCCCTTTAATTGCTATGCCTTGTCTGGTATGTCTCCCCGAACTCCCTTCGAGGATAAAGCTATCTGGTAACATTCTCGGGCCATCTTCTGGCTACTCCTGATTGTCCCAATGTTGTTTCCTACCACATATTTCAGGCACTGATGCACCGTCGAAATCACACCATGCATTCGGGACAGCCAAGAGCGACCTAAAATCACATTATACGAGGTTGGTGCGTCAACAACAATAAACAGTACTTCAACCTCCTTCTTGAACGACTGGCGACCTAATTCGACCACACATTTAAATTATCCAACAACCACTGTTGTGGCACCGGTAAATCTCACTATGGTTCTGTCTGACCGTCGTATAACCGGTGGGTCAGAAATTCTCCTGTAAGTGCTCATAAACAAGATGTTCGCCGAACTTCCTGTATCAACAAGTATCTTCTGAACTTGATCTCCAACAATACCCACGGCAATCACCACCGCATCTTTGTGCGGGCCCGCGACATTTTGCATATCATAATCATCAAAACATATGATGGGGGAGGGTAAACGGTGCATTTGTGTCGACACCCCTGCTTCAATCTGGGTAGTCAGATTGACCATATGCCTTTTCCGCGAGCTATTAGAATTCCCTGTGATGGTATCTCCTCCAAGATTTCCAGTGACTCAAAGAAAGCACATACGTCGTTTACTTTCCCCCTCAGAATAATTTCCTCCACCATATTTACGTTGTTCCTTCCCTCCTTGGGATCTAGATACTCTTGCTCAATATAAAAAACGTCAACTTCCTCGGAAATCACCATCGCTGTGTCGGCGATTTTTGGAATAGCCTTTACCGCCGCATTTTTCTGAGAATGCTTTTTTACAAACTCTAGCAACATTCCATTCGCAATCAAAGCTTGCACTTGTTTTTCCAAAGAAATATAGTCCTTTGTATCGTGCCCGATATCTTCGTGATACTTACAATACTTGCTAACATTTCTACTTTCCCTCGGAGTCTGAATAGGAAAAGGTTTCCTGAACGTCACCATTGATCTTGCCCTATCAAATATCGTGGCAACATTTTCCGTTAACTCCGCGAAATAGTCCGGTCGAACCCATTTGTTCGAAATCGGTCTAGCCCCTTGATTGTAATTTTGCTGGTTGCCATAATACTGTGGGTTTGTTTTCTGCCTCGGCTGATACTGATCCGTACTTTTGGCTTGGACATTAGCACGAGGCCCTTGGTTACTAGACTCAGATCTTTGAAACTGGTTCTAATCCAATTGATCATCAGATCCTTTCTCAGATGTCTGAGTCTCCTCCACCAGAATTCTCTTCTCAACCTGATCCAACAATGCTCCAAAGGTCATTGCCTGACTCTCCGCCACCGTATCCTTTAATAGTCTGGGGAGTAGGCCCATCCTGAAAGCTGCTAATGTTATTGAGTCTTTGCAGTACTCCATGTCTGTTTTCGTTTTGACGAATCGATTGGTATAATTCTTCAAGCTTTCCCCAACTTTTTGTCTACAATAGATTATTGTATCTCCATTAGCTCTGAACTTTTTGCTCCCCACAAAATGCTGTCTAAAGATATTCCATAACATGTCGAAATTCTTTATCGAGCCCTGCGGAAGCCTATTGTACCACTTGGAAGCTACCCCCTTGAAGGTCTGAGAAAACGCTAAGCATTAGAACTCAAGTTTTCATTGCTCGGAAAATACAATCCCTCCTCGGATGGTAGAGTATATTGATGCTGGCACTCTGAATTTCGCGGGCCAACGTTGTGGTTCCCAGCGGGAAAGTTCGTTTGGCCATAAACCCGCTCATTAACTCGAGTGTGATAGGTCTTCTCCCTCAGAGATTTCCTCTCTGAACTCCTTCCCCTCCTGTGTTCTGCGTGTCTTCGGCCATGCCTTTTCTTTTGGTGATTTTTTCTGGAAGGTGACTCCGACAAACTGTAACGAGAATAATCGCTTGAGTCAGAAGACTCCAGACAGTGTTTTTCGTTCCTCCTCGAAGATCGTCGTTCATATCCTTTATACCTATCATCCCTGTTTTTAGGACGAAAATCGATTTTGCGCTCCTCTTTTCCACTGTCTGGCTCCCTTCTCACCTCGGAGCGAAGATTTGCCTGAACAATTTCTTTTTCCTCCTTTAACCTTTCAATCTCCAATAACAATTCGTTCCTTCGGGCCAACAGATCTGAGTCATCAAAGGTATCTCTGACGCGCTGGCCCCCATGCGCCTCGTACTCCATGTCATTCCGATAATCGCCACCCACCAGATTCTCCTCGCATTTATTAACAAAATCATCCCCTTGCTCTTCCATAATTCTGTTCAGATTAGGAATTATTTCCAGGAAGCGATTTTTGTTAGAACAATCTTTGTTTCCCACAGACGGCGCCACTGAAGAGTTTAAGAATAACTCTAGGGTAATTTTGTGTTACGAGAATCTTTTAGTGTCAAAATAGAGTCAAGTTCTTTGTTTAGGAGCTTTTTTAGAGAGAGAAAGTAATAACCAGATTAAGTAGAGAGAGAAACTAATATTATATTCATCTCGGGATCTGTAAAGCGTGTGTGGTCCTTTTATAGTAAAATTACGGGTCCCACATGCTTTAATTCCTGTTTATTACATCTTTGGTCTCTATATCTTTTCATCTTCTCATAATGGTTATTTCTTTAGTAGTCTGTACAATTCTCCCCTAATACAACTTATTCTTTGCAATTCTCTCCTAACAATCTTCTTCTTTGCAGTTCTGTCCTAACAAACTTCTTCTTTACAATTTTACCATATCTTTTATTCTCCCTCATCAGTTTGCTCTTCGGTATTTTCGATAGCAACAAGGTTATCTAGCACGCTTTAGGTTTTAGTGGCTTTTACAGCAAGGCGTTTCTCATCTTAGAATTTTTCCTTAAGTGACTTTATCTCACCAACTATCTTCTTCTTCTCCACCTCACTTTTGTGAAGTAACGCTTTTAGAGAGGAGTACTCCGTTTGTTCTTCGCCCATCTCCCTTTCATGATTCGTTTTGATTTCAACTAGCTCACGTTGATAGGAGGTGTTCAACTCTATTTTTTTTATTTTTCATTAATTACTTTCAAACGATGTTTGATCTGGACGACCCTTTTTAAGAACTTTGATCTATCGGGTTAGAAGACCTAGAATTGTTCGAAGATGTGTTTGTCGATAATATCTCTCATCTTTTTATCACCATCAGACTCTTTTCTCCACCGGATGACATCATTAGCCATATCCTCCCGTTTACTTTTAGCGAATTTAACTTATGTGCATAAATACTTTACTGCATCTTCTAGGTTAGAAAATGTTTGGAGCTAATGAAATACTTCTTCAGATGGATCCCCAACAAGAAGAGGATGAGGATTTACATAAACTGCAAGAGCAGCTAATGAGGAAGCTTGTGAAGGATTCAAACTTACACCTTGAGGAAAATTTATTGCGGTAACTTGCTCTCCAATTTTTGTAATTCGCTCTTGGATTTGTTTAACTTCAATATCCATGTCCTTGTAAAGATCTTGAATTTTGACTTCTCCAATTGATTTATCGTCCATTAAGTTATCATCTCTTTGATGATCTGCTTCGACATATTTTGCCATTTTATTATCTCTTTTGCATCTGCAGTCGGATTTAGGGGTACTTTAACGCTGTTCTCTAGCCTTCTTATTCGAAGGATCAATCTCAGTTCCTTCTTCAATAGTTTAAAGATTAGTTTCACTCGCTTTCCTTTTAGGCTTCCTCTGTGTTTTCTTTAGCTTTAGGTTTGTAGAAGAGTTGGCCTTTTTTTTTCCTGTCTTCTTTACGGGTAAGTGGTTTTGCGATCTATTTCGAACCGGAAGTATGACTCGTCCGTCAGGTTCTACCAATATTTTCACAAGATCATCTGGGTTTGGGGGGGCTCCAATAATTCTTCTTCTTGGACAATAAAATCAGGAGAGATCCTTCATAGATGGTTGTAGATAAAATTCACAGGTTTAAAGGCTACCGAAAATTTGATACCCCATGCATTTTCCACCTATGTAAACAGTTTGGCAAAGATATATGTGGCATTATTTTGACGGGATTTAGACCGCCTCATAATTTCTACTTACAACAATACATAAATATAAATTGAATTATAAGATAACAAAATCAAAGGAGAATTGACTAACTTACTCTTACTTTTTCATTCAAGATTGATCCTCGACAAATTTTCTTTAGAAATTTCCTTGCCATTTTCCCAGGATCCAAAGATAAATAAAAACCTTTGTTTCCAGAACTTGTTAGCTTCGAGGAGATCGTATATTAGCTTGAAGAAATCTCCAAGGGTGAGGTAGTAAAATGGTAGCACTGGATATTTTGGAAAGACAAGTCATTACAATGAAATATTTAATAGAGAGGAGAATTTTGCCAAGTCTGTATGCCATAATGGTGGATAAGAGGGTGAACCATAGGTTTGGGCTCGCTTGCGTCGGACATAAGTCAATGAGTTCAAAATATTCAACTATCATTGAGTCCAAAGGGAACCAAAGTCCCCAGCTGATGATTTCAGGGTAGACCACAAGTTTATTTGCTTCACAAAAGAGTGGAGTCTCTCCAACTTCTGGTAAACGAAGTAAAATATTATCTGTAAGTCCCAATTGTTTTTTTAAATGTTTTGTATGAGATTGACTATAAGATTCATATTTTACATTTTTCAATGCAATAAGGAATTCGAGGAGGACCTTTTTTAGGTTTGTGCTCAAAGTTACAACAATTTCCTCGGGTAATTCGACTGGCTCTTTCTTTTTAATTTATTTTTCTCTAAAGTCGGTTCCTCAAAACTTTGTCTCAGATTTTGAAGCAACGAAACTTCCTATTTTTTAATATTAGAATCAGTTTCCATCCTCGATTCGGATTCAGCATCTTCTTCAGAGGTTTCATCTCACAGTTGATGTGGGGTTCTATCGCTACTGGTACCTCGTGAGCTGGAGAGTACAATTGTTATATTTTGTTGTTGGGTCTCCGAAGAAGTTTCTTGTGACTTTTTATTGGTTAAAACCATCTCCTTCCGGGATGGAGAAGACGTATGATTATATGAAGCATTTGTGTCCACAATTGGAGAGCAAGTGTTAATAACTAGGTTGGAATGATTTTAATACCCAAAAGAACTTTGGCTATGGATGAAATTTTTGTATACTGTGGTATGAGTTGAAAGCTTTGATGAGTTATCTATTACTCATGTCGTGCGCAATTTAGAAGCCCTTTCAGTGATACAATATGAAGATAAATCTTCAAATTACACTAAATAAATTTGAAGGTGAATGGGAGAAGAGGAGTTTTCAGATGAAGGTGGAGGTGGAATGATGTTTTGAGACTATTTTTTGTTTCTCTCACTATGAATGAAGTTCGGAGAATATTAGGTTTTTAGACTATTTTTACGTTCGTGATAGTAGTGATCTCGTTTCTTTTATGATTGTCAAACTCAACTTCTTCGATTTTTCCAAGCGTCTGATGTTTTCTTCACTAGCAATGAAGTTCAGTTAGGTTTATGTTTATTTATTTTAAATCTGAAGTCATAATCATGAGATGCGAAAGCATATCGTCTTCCTATAACTCAAAATAAAATATTATTATGATATATATAATTCAAATGCCATTTAACAATTAAACATAATGTATAAAATATACAATTTACAATATTAATAAGATATGTTTGGGAAACCATAATAACATGTACATGTATGAGATCGATTTTTTTAATGTTGATCTACTCCATCTGTTTAATTTAAACAAATTTTATTTTGGTTGATTTTTATAGTTTCATGTTTAATAACCAATTCACATTTTAATAATTTCGTGCTCATTCTTTATTATTTCAAACATTAATCTTGTTTTGGTCGATTAACGTTTGCAATTTTGTTAACCACGAACTTGTAAAAATTCTAAAATGATTCAAATCACCTGTATAAATCACTTTAAAAATATATTGGATCTTTAATAATATTATCCGAATTTAAATAATATTTAAAAACAATTATTTTAAGAAAAAATATACAACTAAATATAAATTGCGTAAAAACATTTCCTTACTCTAGTATCATAACAAAATAATTTATTTGGAGGTTTGTTTTATATATTTGTCAAAATTTACTCAAAAACACATTCTGTCATTTTTTTAACTATGAAGCAATAAATTTTTCCTAAATCGCTTTTAGACAAAAAAACATTTTTAGAGGTTTGTTTTATATTTTTTTCAAAATTTACTCAAAAACACATTCCGTCATTTTTAAAACTATGATGCCATAAATTTTTCCTAAATCGCTTTTAGACAAAAACATTGTGAAATTTTGAGTTCAAAATGAAACATCATTTTGAAGGAAAACTAATTTTTATAAACTCTTACTATTTTCTTTAGATATATAATAGTAGAAGTTATTTTTAGCTAATAACATTAGTTTAAAGTTTTTTTTGCTTTATTATTGTCCATATGTCAAACATTAGAGTTGTAAGTTACTATTTAATAAAATTCTCAATACTTTTATGATTCACTTACTTTTGAAACGTAAACAAAATACTTGACAAATTTAAATAAACCTAACCGACACAGAGAGAATGGTATGTAATTGTAGTAATGAAAAAGAAAGGCATATCTTAAGAAAAGAAGAATAATATGGAGAAAAAAAGATCTGACTCGTATTTCATATTCGTTAGAATAATTGAGAAAAGGATGTACACCAGTGACTTATAGCTTCCACTTTGTAGCATCATTCTTTAAATAAAGTCGTCAAAAATAGTCTATGGCGCTTTGAGTGTAGTAATAGACCCCAAAAAGCTCTGATGTGACGACGCTACGACCTGAAATTACGTGTCGCTTGCAAGTTAAAAACAGCGGTGCATGCAATGCGACTATACCTTAGAGTTTCTTCTAGATGACACGGAGGATTTGATGGATCAAAGTTCGAATCTTTTTTGATGTATGTATTAAGCAAAAGAAAATTTCAGACGGTTGGTAATCATAGTCCAATATAATCTATTATATGGAAGGGTAATTTTTATTTTATGATTAGTTATTTTAACTTATCGTATTTAAAAGATTTACACATGATACAATATTTATAAATTTGTCTGCAGCTATTTATATTGCTTTTTTTGGTATAAAAAACGCTTAAATTAATAAAAACAAATGGATTGCAGGAGGCGAATGCCTCGTTACAATGGAGTAGGACGATATAAATTGAAATAACTAGATACAGTTAAAATAAGTTAGAATAGTATTATATTTAAAGGGATAAGTATGAAAATAATTAAGTTATTCAGTGAAAGTGGCTTTGGTTCTTTTGAAGCGGTATTTGAGGTCAGATAGTACGTGGTGTGCTATGCTGGTGAAGGGGGATTGCTTGTTGTTGTAGATTCTGTCATTCCTTTCCCTCCAGATGTAATAAACGGTGGCACAGAAAGCCGTTTTCCAATGGGCTTTTCGGTTGTCGTTCGAGGCGTTCCAGGAGCTTGCTTGCTCCAGCCATTGGGGCCAAGAGGAAGAAGGGTTAGGAAACAAAAGCTTTTGGGCAAAGGATTCCCAAATTGCGGAAGAGAAATGGCACTGTGTTAGGAGGTGTTCGAGGTTTTCTGACGACGATTCGCATAGGACACAGGACGGGGGAAAATCTAGACCCCAGGATATGAGTTTGTCTCTGGTAGTGAGTTTGTTTTGGATAGCGAGCCAGGTGATGAAAGAGTGCTATTTATATTGTTGATTGAATAATAAGATGTGAAAATGGATATACATTTTCATTTAAACAAAACACCTATTTATCTTTTAGATTAGAGGGGAGGAATACGTTACCCGTAAAAAATTAAATGGAAATTTGTAAATCTGATCCGTTATACCGGTCTCACCTGTTTATCTGTTAAACTTGCATAAATAATAACATGCCATCTGTTATATCTGTAACCATGCTAAAAAGCACTGTTAGTCCCCTATTATTACCATTTGTATCAACATAGTCCCTTTCGTTCACTTATGCATAGAAATCATCTCTTTCATTTTAAACATTTGCACGATTAGTCCCTCCGCATATTTTGGGGGACCAAAATGGATACAAAACTTGGGATTTGGGGACCAAAAGTGATACAAAACTTAGAATTTAAGTGCCACGTGTCAGTTTTTAAATGGTTTATATGTGCGGGGACTATATTTGCAAAATTTTAAAACGAGGGGATGAGTTTTATGCAGAAGTGAACGAAAGGGACTATGTTGATACAAGTGGTAAACATGGAGGACTAACAATGTTTTTTACCCCTTTAACCTACCAGATCTGTTTAAATATTATAAGTGTTGTAATTATTTTATAATTCAAAATCATATCTTAAGTTATATTTTTAAAAATATTTTTATAATGTATATGATTATAAATTCATTATTACATTTTGGTTGGTATTATTTTGATTTGGTTATTAATATTTGAAGTGTTGTAATTATTTTATAAACCAAAATTTTAAATTTATTATTACATTTTGAATATTATTATTATGTTTTGGTTTTAAATATTAAAAATGTTGATATTATGTTATAAACCAAAACCATATCTTATCATGTTAAAATATTACAAGTTTTATTATTACATTTCGAATATTATTATTATGACTTGGTTATAAATAGTAGTAGTGTTGTTATTATTTTTTAAGCCAATATTATACCTTATGATGGTAAAATATTAAAAGTGTTGTCATTTTATTATTACATTTTAATTATTATTGTGATTTGGTTATAAATATTACAAGTGTTATTTATTATTTTTTAAACCAAAATTATATTTTATCATGGTAAAATATTACAAGTTATATTGTTATAATTTTAATATCACAATTTGATTATTATTGTGATTTTATTTTAAATATTACAAGTGTTGTTATTTTTTTTACAAGAATCATATCTTATAATTATTTGATAGTACAATTGTTGTTATTATAATAAAGGTAATGTTTTTTGTTTATTTAGCCGTTCACAGTTTATACTCTTGCAGGCAAAGAGTTGTACAAATGTTTTCAAATTAAAATACAAAATCTAAAATACTTTTTTTACTCTCTTGTCGCTAGCCACTTTGTTTAGACGCAACACTTTCTCAACGGTAACTGCAATTTGTAAAGGATGTGCGAAAATTTTTCCTCGAGTCTCACCATTAACCTTACTTAACGCAGCAACAATCAACTCGACCATCTTCGTCTTCGTACTAAAACTTCATTTAGGAACAACGGTCTTACTCTTAGTTATAGTCGGGTGTCTAACGCTTCGTGTCACCTTATCGACCATCTTGGAACTAAAAGTTTGTTTAGAGGTCTAGCTCATACTCGTAGGTGCAGTGGCAGATTTGAGGCGTCGTGTGACCGGATCCCTCTCGGGTGGAGGAGAGATCATAAAGGAAGAAAATTCCAAAAACTTAGTTTTCTTGGTTGCTTGTCCTAACCTGTTGAAGCTAGAAAACGTCATTGGGATGATCACAAATAAAAACTAATAGCAACTAATAAAACTATTTTTTTTTTTAAAAATCGAATTATTTCGAAAGTAGAATTACAATATGTAAAATAAGAAAGTAGAGTTTTATAGAATTTCTAGAACTAGTAGAGAGATTTAGAGAGATGTAGAGTAGATTTGAGAGATGGTGAGTTTGGAGTTGGGGCCTCCTCTCTTTATAAGGGAGACCCATTAAAAGAAATTAAAAAATCGAAATTAAAATTCAGACCATCCAGACGCCTTGTCCGGATATCCGGACTGCAAATTCGGACCATCCGGACGATTTGTCCGGATATCCGAATTGAAAATTTGGATCATCTGAACTCTTGTCCAGATTTATGACGTCACCGATGACGTCATCGGAACAGTAACTTTTAATTTTTTTTAAAAATTTATAAATTTAATTAAATTTAATTTATAATGTATATAAATTATGGGTAATTATTTATTTCTTATTATATATCATCTATTTATAATATAAAATTAATTATTTATATATATTTTAATACTTAAATTTAATATTTTCAATCATTCCTCATCGTTTTGATAGGTCGATTCTGGATACAAGTTCATTCGAAAATATCAAAATAATATTACAAGTCGACAATATCAAAATAATATTACAAGTATTTTGTTTAATATATATATATATATATATATATATCTTAATTACATAATTTTAATTTTTTTATAGAAGTATAAATATTTTAAAATCAAACTACAGTTAGATGTCTATAGGTATATATTATTTAATATCTAGATAATATTAACTAAAATATCTAACTATAAAATTAGATATAATATAAATGGAAATTGTTTCTTTAATTCAATTCAATTATTTTGTTTACGATATACATGTTTTGATTATTAGATTTTTAAGACATAAAAATTATTAATTTTATAATCGTAAAAATATTTTTCGATAATATAATATTTTGAAATCAAAATATAATTAGATGTCTAATATGTATAATATCTACCAAATATTAAATAAAATATCTTAAATATCTAAATATAATCAAACAATATCAAAATCATATTACAATTATCTTGTTTAAGATATATCTCATTTTAGAATTTTGATTCACTTAAGACATACAAATTATTAATTTTATAATAGTAAAAATATTTTCAATAATATAATCATTTAAAATCAAAATACAATTAGATGTCTAATTTTTTTTTTTTTATATCTACCTAATATTAAATAAAATATCTTAAATATCTAAATATAATCAAACAATATCAAAATCATATTACAATTATACTTTTTACGATAATTTCGATTAAAATAATACAATATTTAAATTAAAATGTAATAAATAGCATAATTATTTCATTTATATTGTACATATCTCAATTATTAAAATTTGACTTAATTAACGCATACAAATTAATTTTAAATAACATTATAAAATATTTGATAAGCTGTGTCTTAAATGGGTCTTCTGGTGGATAATCTGTATGGGTTTACCTGCTAGACCTGCAATCTGGTACACATGTTTACCTGTTAGATATGTATAAGCAGTAACCTACCATACATGCAACCTGTTTAAAATTATTAAATGGGTCTGGTGGCAGGCAGTGGATTGACTGTTTGCCATCACTGCATGTAATGCGACTATAACTCAGAGTTTCTTTTAGATGACACGAAGGATTTGATGGATCAAAGTTTGAATTTTCTTTGCTGGAGTATATATTACTCGCCTATAATAAGTCCCGTCAAAATGTTACCTGCCCATTATTTCCTATATATAAGTCTCCAACTATATCAATCTCAACTCACTTTCAATATACTTAAATATAGTCTATCAAAAAATCATACTTTTTGTTCAATATGGAATGGTCTGCCAGAGAAGACTCTCATCTTCTCCAAGCCGTTAAACGTGTGAAGGTAACGAGGTCGGATGAGACTACCGATGGGTTTATCGATGAAGTGTTATATACAATGTACTACATGTACGGATACATGTGCGGAAATTTAGGACAAAAACCCATGCCGTCTCCACCCAGTCGTGAAGAAGTATTAACAAGGTACACTTATCTTAAAAGCGAACCAATGTATCGTGTGATGGACTTCCCATGTGAAATCCAATGTGACGCCTATAACTCGTTCCTTTTGGGTATAAATGATTATTTGTTTAGTATATATATATAAAAGATATGCTACGTTACGTGGATGAACAAATCGTTGAAAAAGAGGAAGCATTTCAGAGTTACACTTTTGACGAATGATATGAATTTGACTCAAATATATGTTCTTATGTTCATGTTTAATGTTGTTTTGTGTTCATTTAATCATTTTAAATTATTGTATTTGCTTTATTTCCCTTTGAGTGCTTTGAGTTATTTATGTTGTTTTATGTTCACGTGTAATTCTATTATATTTGTTTGGTGTTCTTTAGTTCGTGTTTAAAGTGTTTAATTATGCATCTATCAGGTTACAATATCTTTTTTTGATTCAGAATATTCTGGTTCGTGACCTCCCGGGTGATGTGAGGCAAGAGGTGCATGATGTGCTTGGTATATGGATTAATGATTCAATTAAAGAACATAGACTTCATGATATTGAGTTGAACCTCGCTGACAGTAAGGTGGAGCATCTGTATTTCTTTGAAGTTGATATGTAAAGGGTTCACTTTTATATATGTTATCTGTTGCTTTATGTTCCTTTGAGTAATGTTAAAGATAAGAGTTGTTTATGTTCTTTTGAGTTCCTAACCGTTAGTTTGTTGGTTTATGTTCAATTTAGAATATTACTTTATTGTATTTGTTTTATGTTCATGTTTAATGTGATATTATAGAAGGTAGGGATAAAAAAAAAGGTAAAAAAGTTGTAGTTACGGACCGGTTAGAGATATTACAAGCTACGCAGGATGCCGCAATTACTTTACAAAAAGAGAAGATTAAAGTAATACAATATCAAATTGTATTAAGTTTGTATATTTTATTAAAGTAACCTTTTCAAAGGGAAGGAATACGTTAATATAATCTCATTTATATATGAATACGATTAAGATTTCTAATTGTATTAAGTTTGTATATTTTTATTTTTGACTGATTTTATGATCTATCCATTTCTATAAAGTGATTTTGTAAAAGAAAATTATTAATTCAAATTTTATTTTTTATTAAAATAAAAATTAAAAATTTATATACGCTAGATATTTTGTGATAAGGGACCACAACCTCTAAATAGAATTAATCAGTTTAGTCTATGAATTATTAAAGCTTAAATGTCGAGATTTGGATCCAATACTTCACATTATTGAAATTCAAACTGTTCACCACATTTATACGTCAATAACACATTTTCCTCCATAAAGCATTTTCATCTATATGATCCAAATTCCTATCTAATTATGTATAATATAATTAATTTGATTACTTATTGATTGTAATATCTTATGACAATGACCATATATGTAGCATACTCGTCCATAATTATTCCAACAATCTCCCACTTAGATGGTCATATGATACTCAAGAATATATTTAACTTCAATGGGTACCCAAGATCCATTGTCAATCGGTGAACGGTACTACATCGTACATGTTTAATAAACAATAAATGACTAAATACCTCTCGTAAGGTGAACAATATGGTGCAACATGAATCCGATTATTTCCATCAATCAATAACTCTGGTCAATTATGGTGCATTTCAAGAATAATATAAAATATAATCGTACAAATCTAATCTTAAATGGTTATACCTTGAAGATCTAATAGATAAACATATGTCAATAAATTTAACCAAGTCATATATTGAAATAAACCTTTATATATACAGTTTTGCAAATATTAATCGGATCATATTACAAAACCCCCACTAAAACTAGCAATCCTCTAAATCAAACACATCCGTCCTAACGGTATGTTCCTGGAAAACCTTAGACAATACTGTATTTGTAAGAGGATATGCAATTATGGAGTTTGTACAAACATGCTCTATATTTATCTCACTCTTCTGAACTTTCTCTTTAGTATATATGAACTTTATGTCTCTGTGTTTGGACTTACGTGCTCATGTTACTGTTAGTGTATTACACTATATTTTTTTTTGCAGTACAACTTCATGGGATATTCCATCTCTTTTACAATACACAAACCAGTGATAAAATTCCACATCCTTTACGACTGATTCGATGCCTCAAAGCACGTAACAAATTATTTCGCCATAATGGATAATGTAATACATGTTAGCTTTAAAACAATTCATGAGATTACATCTCCAGCTAATAAGAATATGTTTTATGAATTACTTTTTAGTGTGTCAATGCATCCACAAAATATGAGTTAGAATACCCCATGATCTCCAACCTTTTCGACTTTCTATATGTCAACATGTTCCGTTTTGTTCCTTGCAGTTTGCCAATCCATAATATTGTAACACACTTTCTATATATGTATGTTATGATAATCCACGAATATTACGATAACGACCCCGATGAATTTAGATTCTTAACACAAAACCAGTATCACCAAGATCTTGTCTATTAAATTTGTTTGATACAGATTTCTTTGTACTGTGTAACTATTCTTTATTATTCGAGACAAGTAGTATGTCATCGAAATATAATACCATAAATATGAAATTACTCACACTGAACTCGTGATACACGTAATTCTTAACTGAGTTGACCTTACGGCCAAAAGAGACTATCATCTCAAGGAATTTATTGTACTACTCATGAGAAGCGAGTTTAAGCCCATACATGGATTTTTTAAGCTTGCATACCAAGTTATTTGAGTTACCTATTTTACAAATTTTCATTTGCATATATAAGTTTTCTTCAAGTTCAGTTGAGAAACATGATCTTTACGTACATTTGATAAAACTCAAGATTAAAGTGCGCAAGAAATTTTACGATTGTTCTAAAGTAATCTTTCATCGATATTGGAAAGAAGAGTTCTTTAAAATCAATATTTTCATATAAAATTTTGTTATAACATGTTCTTTATATCTTTCCACATTACCTAATGAAATGTGTTTGCTTTTGTAAACCCACTTATAACCAATTGCATTTTCCCTTCAGGTAATTGGATAAGCTCTCATACTGCATTATCTTGCATTAGTTTATACTCTTCATTCATAGTGTCAATCCAAATCCGTAAGTTAGAGCTTTCCATTTCTTGTTTATAGAGTGAGGGATCATATGAATTTCCAGCGCATGACTCTTCATGTTCCTGAAGAAATTCTATATAATCAAAATGTACAACATTATTTTTTCTCTCTCATGGACCTTCTTAAGGAAACCATTACTTCTTGTTGTACTTCTAGAGGAGGTAGAGTTTGATCCTCATGAAAAATATTATGTTGATCTTCTTGTGGAAGGTTAACTTGATTATCATCTTGCTCTAACCAGACCATATTTGTGTTTTGGTTAAAACCCTTAAGTGGACCATCATGAGTATTTTTATTAGAACCTTCATGAATCTGTACAGATTCTTCCTCAAAATAAATTTTTTTTTCTAAATTCTCCCCTCACTTACAACATCCTCAATAATGTTTTTTGTTTTCCTATCAAAAAATGTATTAGTATGAGGATCATAGAACTTAAAACCCCTTGAATATTTGGGATAACCAATGAATAAACTGATAAGGGAAGAAACATATAGATAACAATAAGGGTTATTATATAAAATATAAAGAGTAAATCTATGTATTTAGTGACTAAGGACTAAAGTAAAGCAAACATAAGAGATAGAGGGGTTAAGTGATATACCCCAAGAACTTGTTTGTAAATAGTAGAAGAGTGGGTGAGAAATCCACCCAAAAGGTGGTAATTATGTAATTTTACTATCCACTTCATGTACTATATAAATGACATGTTATAACAAAACACTGATTAGTCAATTATTGTTACATTTATTCATTATGTCTCTTTCTTTTTCTACAAAACACTGATTTTATAATTAAAGTTATCTTATACGAACATTTCTTAGACATACGCTCTCCTAAGAACATTTCCGCATATGAACTTACCTAAGAATTATCTGAGTTTATCATAAACGGTTAACTGTCTTTGGATACAGTTTCTTTTAATGAGGTTTGTATGCCATTTCCTTAGCTGGACACCCCTATATATGTAGATCCTTTAAATTGGGCATACACTCATTCCATATCTCATATGAGGTTTTAAAGGTCGTCTTAGTTGATACTCTATTGAGTATGTATATGACACATATTATTGTTTCCCCCCAAAAGAGATAATGGTATAGTTAAGTTACTTATCATAAATCTAACCATATCATTTAGTGTATGATTCCAACTCTAAGATACATCATTCATACGGGTTGAACCCGATATTATATAGTGAGAGACTATGCCACACTTCTCTATGTATTTACCATATTATTCACCATCACATTACGATATAATAATGTTCATGCTTTTACCTAGTTTTTTTCCAACTTTGCTCCTAAAATATTTTAACTTGTACGAGAGAAGTATAGTCTAAATGATATGAAGTATTGCTTGTCATTCCATAATTCTTTTGGAAACGGTTAATGAATACCAGTGTGAATCAATTGTAAGACTTCAATCACTATATTATCCTCTACATTTTTGCTAAGGTTTGTTTACTTTTGATACAAGTAGCAAAATTAGAGTAATCGAGAGGACCTAGTGAAACATCAACTACAAGCTTATCCATCTTTACTTTGCATACATGACCTAACCGCACGTGCCATAGTTTATAAGAATTTTTGGTTTTATTAATCTTATTCGCTACAAGTTGTGCATTCATTGTAATTTTGTGATCATCAAAATTTTGTAATAAATACGAGCTATGTTCCATTATCAATATACCATAACCAAAAATCACATCATTATTAGAAAAAAATAAACCATTGTTTCTAAAAGACAAGTATAAACCATACATGTCCAAAACCCGAAAAATAAATTAAGTTTTGTAAAAACATACTTAACGTTCGCTAAAAATAATACATATCATGTTGTAAGCTTTAAATTTAAACCATAAACCGAAAACACTTTGCGTGAGCTCTCGTTATTTGTGAAGATGGGCCTATCATCCTTACTTAGCATCCAACTCCTTAGTGTGCTATGCAAAAAAATACAGAGATGGGCTGTTACAGACGAATCAGCCCACCATATATTATTTCAAACATAAATAAGATTAACTTTTGAAACAACCAAGGACAAGAGATTACATTTACTTAGCAAGTAAACTCAGGGTTTCTCATAGTCCATCTTGCGATGTCTCTTTTATTTGTAAAAAACATATCGACCTACCGTCAATTTCAGAGGCTTGTTTTTTTAGTTGGGCCAAATATCAGTCATTAGCCATCATTATTTTGCTTTTTCCCATCCATATCTCGGAAACTACCATATTCACTTCTGACCGATCCCTTTTAATATTTTCCTCCTCTACTACAGCATGTGTAGTCAATTCATTGATTGTCCATTTTTTCTTGCATGCAGTTGTAGGTAGACTAAGAATGCTTAAACTTGCGCGAGAGAGATTGAAAAATGAACCCCACCACATACTTTTCAGGTAAGTCTACCTTGATTTCATTTAGTTTGGTTGCAATCATAGACATGGCGTGAATGTAGTCTTGAATAACATATTTATTATTTTACTTCTGGATAAAGATTTCATTCACGAGACATTGCATCTCTACTTTATCATTTTTTGTAAATGATTTCGTGATAAACTCTGAGGAATTGGTAGCATCATTTGGGACAGAGCTACGAACCACAACTAGTATCCTTTAAATCATGAAGGTGAAGCACAACCGATTAGACCATTCTCTGTTTTCATACTCATTTATTTCCTCAAGTGAACTTTCATGAGTAAGAGCACATGGTTCAGGTTTCATTAGTGCGAGTGCATAATCATAAAAATTCAAGTACAGGTCAATGTCTTGCATTGATTAAAATTCAAGCCCAATATTAGGGATTTGCTCTCAAAACAGATTGTAACTCATAACATTAACTACTACACATATAACATACAACACATAAGTAAACTTGACATATAACAACTTAACATACTTGAACACGACGTATATATGTAAAATATAACATACTAGATAGTATGATACTGAAAGGTAAATCATACTAACATATATATATATAACCATTAATCATTATTTTAAGTGTTCTTATGTACCGATGCAACATTCTGAATGGCTGATTTCACCTTATGGTTAAATAAATATAAATATAAAGATGAGTTTAATTTTCTTAAGTACCAGTTAAACCCTTTAGATGGCTAATTTCACCTAATTTAAATAAATAAATTTCAAAGATCAATTTTTAGTACAATTTCTCCACTTCATGATTAACCAAATACAATTATTAACCTTTCGGAGGACCGACGATATTTGAACTAAATTAATCTCTTGAATCTTTTCAGATCTTAGGATCTTCAAAGACATCAATTAAACATTTAGAGGCTCGATTAAATGATTTTATGATTCACCTATAAAAAATCTGAAACTTTAGTCATGCATATCCATATAATCATCCAAGCATATACAATATTTATTACACATATACATATAAAATACAACATGTGAAATAAATCATAAAATATTTTAAATTAATTAAAAATTAAAAAAGTTATAGATTTCATTGCTAAAAATTATAGTTTAATGTTGTTGTCAATAGGTAATCCATCCGACCAATAGTAGCAATTGATGTTTTACTGGGCGCACGCCCAACCAACAATCTCATCCTGCTATCATCCCGACAACATGAGGTTTTGATTTCTTCGCAAGTTGTGGCGTCAATCCGAAATGGAAGTAGCTAGCTGGCAACGGTGAACATTCACATACATTGTTTAATGAGTAATAACATATGGGGTATGTCATCAATGAGTCGATATCCATAATGGTCTAATTTGTTTCGTTAAGTTAGGATTTGGTTGATTCTATGTTTGGGATAAAATTTCCATGAACCAAACAAACCTTTATTTAATTGGAAAACCCCAAAACCTATCAAAACAATATTTATTTATAAAAATTAAACATTGAAACGTGATTTTCTTATGAACAAATCGATATATTCATATTATTTCACATAAATCTTAATACATATCCTACCAATTCAATTAACAAATAATCTCAATGATATGAATCTTGAATATAAAAAAAAAACATGAACTCGATATAATAAAAGATATACGTAGAGTTTATTATATGAATCACAATAGAATTTTTGGCTATAATCGCCCAATTGATAGAAATTATACCGTCATACCACTAATTTTTGTTCATCTATTACAAATATTTAATAAGAATGTTATTTTATTTAAATATAAATAGTGATGGAAAATGATTGTTATTCTATCACGTATCCTGAAAATAGCTCCAATTTTTTGGTTTTCAATTTGCTACTATAAAATGTATTCGTATTTATTTATTTATTTTAAAACAATTTTAATATTTAATTATTTATGAACATCCATTATTTTACCACGTTAGCATTTCAATAAATTGTTAGCATTTCAATAAATTGTAAATTTTTCTTAACTCTTTTTTATCAAACTAGTATTTCAATTATTTGTATATTGTTAACTAATTTTTACGTTTTTAGTTAATTATTTTATTAAGATATTCATAATCTATATAATCTATATATCCACTTTATTATATTATCAATCAATTAATATATATATATATATATAATTGTTGTTACGAAAATTAGTTTTGGAAGTGATTCATCCAATAACTATCACGAACGATTTTTTTTCCATATAATTTATTGATTTTAAAAGTGTTAGTGAGGGTCCATTGATTTGTCTATTTTGATAAATTTGATCTTTAACATCTGGAAAATAAGGACTAACTTCTTTGAAATATGTAAGTCCAAATACTAATTTAATTAGAATCTGCAAACCCAATGACTAAATTTATCAAAATCGATAAGTTGAAGGATCTTCACTAGTAGTTTAGAAATCAATCAACTATATTAAATATATCGTCGTAGTCAAGGGACGAATCACCGATTTAAGATGTTTTAATTCTATTAATAACAAAATTAGTTTTAAATTTTTTACTAAGCATTATTATATTTTTTGAAGTGAATCATTGTAGAGTTATAAACTTTAAACTTTTTGAGGTTTTATTCCTCTGATTTTAAAGATTAACAATAATAAAAGAAAAAGAATTTACTGTGTTGCATATTCGATTATTCTACTGCAGCGAAAGTCTGAATGATCTATTTCATGGATGACGAACCGGTTATAATGATTCTCGTAATTTGCTAGGTGATTTATTTCTATCCCTAAAAGATAAAGGACATGAATCTCAATATAGCAAGAACACATGCATTATTGTAGGAAATATTGGATTTAAAGGTGAAAATATACATAAATGAAGCGACATAGTTGTGTTTTTGATTGTATAGAACACATTGATTACTAAATTTAAAGTTTTAGTTTATTGTTTATACTTATTATATTTTTACTAAATTGTCTAGGATTCCCTAAATAAACTCAATCTTATTAGTTTAGCCATATATCTCTAATCTCTTATTTAATTAACTTTTATTTAGTTCTTAAATGGTTACATTTATGCACTTTATTGGACTTTTAATGTCCAATAACTAAGATTTTGGATTAATGGTCTCTCTTATATTACTCAACTAATGTATATACCATATATTCTCATGAGACTTAAGATCATATGTAAGTCTAATTTACTAAATATTGATTATATTTATTCAATTCGACATGTAACAAAATCTCGGATACTCTGAATCTACATGTAATGAGAATCAACATTTATTCAATTCGATATGTAACCAAAATCTTGGATACTCTGAATCTACACGTCATAAGCCATTCCAAATCAAGAATACCCTTATAATATTCCATATGGATCATTGACACGTGCTAAAGTGTATTCATCTAAACGTTAACTATATAATTGCTGTTTTAAAAATAACACATGTATGCCTGATCATCTCTAACGATGATTAAAAATAGAGTAAAAAAGGTCTGTTACGACTTATAAAAGTATAATTTATATGAAATAAGTACATTGTTAACTTACCTTAATGGTCCATAGCTTGTCATTGAATGTTACCAACTCACCTTGATGACCCGTAGCTTATCACGGAATGCATCTTGAAATTCTAACTCGACTATGTAGTCATTATGTTCCAACCTTTAACTGGTTTTGCTGACCAAACTGAGATTGTTTAACTTTAAAGAATAAGAGCAAACTGAATTATTGGATTATTAATATGAAATAAGTCAAATGTACGCATACAAACTAAAAATTTAAAACTAATATATATATATAAAAGATAAAGGCATCCTTGCAAACTATATGTTTAAAAATTACTAAGGACGATAATACCTTGGTGAAATGATCTTTAACCATGTAATTTGTGTCAGTATGCGCAACCTTGATCCGAACGTCTGGATTTGTTCCATCATAAATATAAACTTGATTTCTAAATGTTTGGACTTTTTGGAGCGACTATGTCCGTTTGAGAACATTATAAAATGAACTATTATCATAGTAAAGAAGAAAATATCTTTCAATTTCCTTTATTTTATGCAATCATATCTTAACTAAAATGCATGATTTGATGCAGTAAAATACAATGCAAACTTGGCTAGTATAATTGAGGTCGTGACAAAATTTTATTTCACACTCTTCCATGATATGATGCCTTCGACCCAAATGAATATATACGCGATAATAGACCTTCTAGTGTCTACACATCCTACAAAGTTGTCATTGAAATAACAAACAATCTATATGTTATTCAATTTATTGTATGTTAACTCATAGATTTTGGCATTCTTCAAGTATTAAAGTACCATTTCTCTGCATTTCGATAGACGACTCTTAGAAATTTCAAGTACCTCCCAACATTTCAATACTAAATGATATACTTGAGTATAAATGAGACTTCCTGCAGCTGCGACATATGAGATTGTCTGCATGAGTTGCATTTCCGAATATGCGACAATTCATTGATGAAGTGAGAACTTATCACTCTTTGTTGTACGGATAGTTATGGATTTTTTATTTCCAAACCGTAAAAACATAATATGATTTAAATATATGAATTTGTGAGAGGCTTTGGATGTATTTTTGACGATTTTTTACTATTTAGATACCTAAAACGTAAGACGTTTCACCAAGGCTTTTTATGTTGAATCTATATGAAACAAATCTCGTAATATCATGTAATAAACTAAGATTGTTTATGGAAATGAGTATATAATTGACACAAAACACTAAAAAGATTTTTATACTTCCACTAAACTTGTGATTTACATAATCTTCCATAAAATTCATCTCAAAATCGAATGAGATGACTATATCCATGAGTTTATGATACCACTGATGAGATACATATTTCAGTCCTTAGATAGATTTATTTAGTTTATACACCATTAACTTTGGATCTCTAGATACAAAGTATTCAGGTTATTTCATGTGAAGTATTTTCTAATAATCAAAATGAGAAACTAGAACTATGATTGTCATAAACGAATCTTTTGATTATATTGGAGAAAAGGTTTCAAAACAATCAATCGTTTCACATTGATTTTACCATTTTGTTACAAGATGAATTTTATATCTTTCCAACATCCCCATAGCATAACTTTTGATTTTATACAAGCATTTACGATCGAGTGTTTTCTTCCCTTCACGTAAGATGGTAAAATTATATTTTGAATTTCCTTACATCAATTTGTAAAATTTATGTATTTCTTAAATCCATCGCCTAGAGTTTGAAATCTTCATAACATCTTGAAATATGATTGGATCATCTTCTAGAATGTATGAATTCTTCTCACATTCATTAAAGAATGTCATATAATCTAAAGGTTAAGCACTCCTCTATGCAATGTAGGCTTAGTTTATTGCTCAATTTCTTGAGGTTGTTGAATTTATTCATAAGAAAAATATCAATATTTTCTTCTTGAGGCAGAAGTTCAAGATTAGTATGAGGAACTAAATTCTCTAACATAGTATGGATGACGAGTAAAATAATTGTAGCTGGAATATCTATATAAGAGATTATATAAATTTGTTCTAATTCTTCCTAAAAAATAATGTTATTATTTAAATCCTCCCCCACCCCAAATCTGCATCCTCAGAAAATACGAAAGTTCCGATTTAAAGATGGAATACTTAATGGGAGAGTAAAACTTGTAAACTCTTGAGTGGTCATGATAGCCTATAATATAAAAGCTATATGTTGTGGCTTCTAACCTTTTCTTGCTCGGTTTGTTAGATTTGTTTTAGTTGGATATCCTCATATACTAAAGTATTTGAAGCTGGGGTTTCACCTTTTAAAACGTTCAGTAGTGTTTTAGTTGATTGAAACGTTCACATTTAAGAGCTCCCCTCATAAGGACATGAGTAATGATGTATGGGAAATCATAGTCATAATCATGTCCATTAATATACGATTTCATCATTCAAACACATCATTCATAGTAGGCAAACTCATGGATGGTATATTGAAGGATTATCTCATACTTCTTAAGGAATATATAAAATGATCCATAAAGTTGTTGCCTTGAACTATCATACTTTCCATAGTATTCACCACCACGGTTGGATTTTTCAGACTTACTTTGTTTACCTTATTATAATTAAACTTTGACTTAAAGAATTTGAACATGTTAATGTATTCAGATTTTTAATGGACAAATAAAGATAGTAATATCATGAAAAGTTTTCAATGAATTAAATGAAGTATCTTTAGTCACTCACTGATATTGTAAGGAATGGACAACAAATATATGTATGGATTAATTCCAAGACATTTTTATCACGAGAGGCTTAAAATTCCATACATTTGGTCTATGTTATCTTGATACACCCTACACATTTATAAAAGTGGTATAATCAAGGGGACCTAAGAGACATTCGACAACGAGCTTTTTAATACTTAATTTATATAAATTATCAACACAATCAAGTATACATGTACCGATAAATCTATTGTCAAATGAGTGTATACGTTCTTTATGACCAAACGAACAAATATTTCCACCTTTGTAAAAAAACAATTCTTATTAAAATATGATCTTACAAAACAACCTATCAAAATAATACATTTCATGAAATCTAAAAACCATTTGTGTATGAGTATGGTGCGTGTAGACACAATAACTACATCATGAAATAGAGTATACGACCATGAAATATGTGAGGTAGTCTTCTATATGTGACGAATTACACTTACAACAATCACTCATAAGCTATGAGGCCCCAAAATTATTTCCTTTTGTCACTCATCTCGATATAACCTATATATGTGGGACTACATGTATACCAATTAGTTCCAGAGAATGATCGTCTGAAGTGTTCATTACGTAATTCACCCAAACACGACTAAAGCGTCCAATTAACTTACAAGACCTTTAGGTGTTGTCATCTTGTCATGTTGTGAACATCCAAAGTAATTTTGGGATACAAAATATCCCGCAAAGTTCTTAGATATCTAAAAGAAGATGAATATCATTAAAAGTATAAACTGAAACAAATAATCTATGATCATATAAAACATCATTCAATACATCACAGAGTCCAAGTACCAACGAAAATGGGTAATCATGTCCTCTTCTGAAGGCCATCATCCCTAAATATATAGAACTGAACCCAAACAAAGCAACTAAATATGATATCCTAAATATGTTCATTTGAACATATTCAACATATTTTATTGAAAAAATATATAGTCAAAATCAAGAATAATAAAAAATTCAATTATTTTGTTGCTGTTCAAAAAGAGTTCAATACAAAAAATCACATGCAAGATGAATAATTAAAACACAGGCGACCGCAACAAACAGTGGTGGTCGTGGTGTACTGCCGACTTGCCGTGTGTTGAATGCCTCAACGAACCAATTTTCTGAATTACTTTTCTGCGGTGACGAACCCTCTTGCCGTTGAAAAATCTTGAGTCAAGAAACTCAAAACACTAAATTTGTCTAAATTAGGGTTTTGATTTAAAAGTTTTTAAAAATGGATCTACAAAAGTGTATACATACATCTTAAATAATCAATTATATGTTGTCGATCACACCAATCAGTTCTAAATATGTATATTATGTTCGTTATCTTCTAATATGCAATTATGTCTCATAATTAGAAGTCACAAATGTTCTTGGAGAATAAATTGAGACAGTTTCTTCTTTAAAATATAAAGTGGATAAGATGACTCTAATACAAATTGTTAAAAATACATATGTGTAAGGTTATAAATCTTAAACAATGCTTGAGGGCTATTCCATATTGTTTTAATGATGAAAAAATAATAGAAATAGAATTTATTAATTTACATCTTTGATTATTGAAACCTCTCTTTTACTACAACATGACTCTGAAGTATCTGATTCATGGATGATGAACCTATTATGATGATTTAAGTAGTTTTGTTAGGTGCTTCATTTATGTCCCTGAAAGATAAGTACATGAGCATCAATTGAGCAGTAACGAAAGGATAATTATAGAAACATATTAGAGATAGACCTGAAAAGGGAGATGAGAGAAGCGACAATATTGTTTTTCCAAAATGTTTAAAATACACGGTTTGTGATTTTAAGGGTTAATTAAATATTTATATCTAGTGAATTATTATCACTATATTGTCTAGTACTCATAAATAAACTAATCTTATTAATTAAACTCTATATCTTTTATCTTTTATTAGAATATTATTTTAATTGATTGTTGTTTTGTTTACCGTCTAATGTAGTAGCGACTATATGAGATCATAACCTTTCTTGGATTTTTAGGGTTCAATAATTAAACTGTTGGACTAATGGTCCATTCTTCAAGATACACATCAACCCAACTCGTATCTACACTATATACTCCTATGAGACTTAATATTATCAGCAGGTCTAATATATTAAATGTTGATTAATTTCGTCAATTGGGCATGTAGCAACATGTGTGGATACTTTGAATCACGTAATAAGATATTCAAAATTAATGATATCCTTACACACTTAGTTAACTATTTTTATAATATAAATTAATATTTATTTATTTATGTTTTTTTATTTTATTTTTCCGAAATATATCGAAGTAACCGTTTATTTTTATCTTTATAATTTTTTTAATGGTCTCAAATTATTTTTTAGAGTATAACGAAGAAAATAAAGTTAGAATATTAAATTTAGAAATCATATTTTTAAAAGTTAAGAAAAATGTTTCCAAAATAATCTAATTGATATTAAAAAATAAATGTTTAGACTAAACATTGGAGTAATGACATCAAAACTGCTCAAGAAGTTGGTTGCACATAATACATTACTCGGAAAATAAGACCTACTTACCTAAAATGGATTGCTCCCATTCAAGTAGACTCAAACTTAATTATGATGGTTCTAGCTTTAGAAATGGAGTATCTAGCGGAGCTATAATCATTCGAAATAGCTTGGGCAAAATTATTCTAGGATCCAACAACCTCTATGGTAAATTATCTCTCCTTTAATGGATGAGTCCATAGCATTACTTGATGGATTTCTCATCTGCAAGAAAAAAAATTGGTTAAATATGGATATAGATTCCGACTCATTAGTTCTAATCAACCTTATTTCTTATGGGAAATATCCTTGGTATATAACTAATTTACTAGATTGTAGTAGGAATCTAATCAGCCCTACTAGGAATATCTCTCATATTTTCAAAGACCAAAATAGTGCAGCCTATTGACTCGCCAAATGGACTCTGAAAAGCGAGATGAAGTTTGAATTTTATAATCTTCAAGCTCCTAATCATCTAAGCGCAATAGTGTTATTAGAAAGTCTAGGTTTGGGTTATATCAGTAATAATATCTAGCTCATTCTGTGTCTTAATTCTAACCTTTTCCAGTTAATGTAATATGTTTCTTATGGGTAGCAACGTATATGCCAGACTAGCAATTTTTAGTTATAAAGAAAAAGATGCCACGCAATGAAAAATCAAACAACAAATTCCCTAATCAAGTTACTGGAATCACTTCTATTCACTTTCAGATTTAAAGAAATCTTCCTAAAAACATCTGAATCGATACTTCAAAACCTCTGAAATACATCTCATATGCTTTACTTTGAGACTCTTCAAAATCTAATCAAGTTTATTCTAGAAAAATCAAAGAGTTTTTTAACTCAGCTAATGTCCAGACTCCAAGAACTCAAACAAATTTTAAAATTGAGGAGATGAGAAGAAGGAAAGCGGAATCGAAAACCCAAAATTTGACGCCCAAAATTTAATTTGGGTAACATCATAAGCCAATTGGGCTTATGTAACCCAACATATTTTAATACAAAAGTTTTATTTGATTAGAAAAAATGTAAAAAAAATAATAACACTATTAATGTAATTGTATTATTTTCGTGGAAAAATATCAAAATAAATAAAACTAAAAATTCAATACCTTTTAGTTAAAACTAGTATATATTAACCCAAAATTGCTAACAACCTTCCTAACCAGATACTTGTACTAGGTATAACGAATATAATTAAGTATATGTGAGAAAATATTTTTCAAAAGATACAAGATATGTAAATATAATTATTTTTTATTTTAATAAATATATTGACCAAAATAATTTTTTTATATTAAAAAGTAGTAAAATCAATAAAATAAAATGGGTTACAAATAGGTGACATCTTCCAAAATTCATCACCTCCTCCTATCTCCCCCCCCCCCCCCCCCGCTGTTTGGGAATGATGAGTCTTCCTTTATCAGTCCATGCTGCCTCTCCCCCTGATATGCACGTCACCCTGTTCTACTCAATAACTCTCATAAGAAAGCTATGGAGGAGATACGCAAAGAGATGGACATCTCTCATCTCTCGCTATCCCCACCGTCTTCCAAGCCTGTCATGCATGTCATTTCCGATGACGAGGATCCATCTAAGATCACCGACTCACGCTCCCAGGAAAACCAACTCCAGGTCATCCTTGACCGCAACGAGCGTTTGGTGCTCGCCATGACGTTGATTCAGTCTCCTGATCCTCTCGTCAATGTGTCTCCAGAATATGCATCATCATGCAAGCCTCTGCATCCTATCTTTCGTCCATCACAATAGGCTACATGGGTAAAAAACATGTCATACAGATCGAGTTCCAGGGCCTCCCCACGATCTATACAAAATGAATCTCCTTTGGCCATGCTACAGCAGGTTATCCTAGCCCCTCTGACCACCAGTCCTAGCCTTCCAAAAGACCATGCAAGAAAAGTTAGATGTTGGAACATTCATGGCCTCAATGATTCCATCCATCAAAAGGACGTCCGGGATTTTGTTTTTTGTAATAGTATTAATATCGTTTGCTTGCTAGAAAGAAAAGTAAATGCCAATAATATTAAGCCTATAATGAATGCCATGCTCCCCTGGTGGGAATTTACCACTAAACACCAAGACCATCGTTATGGTCGTATTTGCATTGCTTGGAACCCTAGTGTATTCAAAATCACCTCCTTAAGATCTTCCCGCAGCTTATTCATACCAAAATCACATGGACTTCCCGAACCTTAGGCTTTCAATTCTCCTGGTTCATTCACCAATTAGACAACCCCATTCTTCCCGGCATGATAGAGCCTTGGTCAATGACCTCTGGGACAATACCTTCCCAAACTCCTTTCCCCACCTTGAACCTCCTCGCACCTCCGACCATACCCCCATCATCCTCTTCATTTCCGTCCCTTATATTCCTAAACCCAAAACTTTCAAATTTTTTAGCATGTGGACCCTCCACCCTAGCTTCCTTGAGATGGTCTCCAACAGCTGGTCCCTTCATAGTATCGACCACCCTATGAAAGTTATTGTAATGAAGCTCGCCCGCCTTATCCCCATCCTGGGTTCCCTTAACAAAAGAGAGTTTAGCGATATCAACCTTAGAGTAGACACCGTCTAGTCTAATTTAGCCCAAGCCCACATTGACCTGGCCTCCAACCCCTCTGACCGCTCCCTCATCCTGTCCGAGAGAGAAGCCGCTAAAAATTATATTTTCTATAGATGTGCGGAGGAATCCTTCCTTAAACAAAAATCTAGAGAAACTTGGTTGAAGTTAGGTGATAAAAACACGAAATTCTTGCATAACAACATTAAGGCCCGCCGTGCTCGAAACAAAATTCTCTCTCTCAATACTCCTGAGGGGCGAACCAGCTCCAACCCTAGGGTAATATCGTCCACCTTTCTCTCCCACATCCAAAACCTCCTCGGCTCTGCTAGCCCGCCTGGATACCTCGGACTCTTGAAAGTTTGATCCCTCCTAACAAATTCATTTCCCCCTTGAATAAGACCAATATGACTAAGCCTATTTCAATCCCCCCTTGAAATTAAAAACAGCCCTCTATGACATCGATAGTGACAAAGACCTTGGACCGGACGGCTTTAGTGCAGGCTTCTTCAAAACCTGCTGGGATATTGTGGGCCATGACATCTGCTCGACCGTAAAGTACTTCTTCCTTTACGGGCATTTGGACCCTGACTGGAATAAAACCCTAATCGCTCTTATCCTGAAATCTGATACCCCATCCTCTCCCTCTGACTATGGCCTCATCTCCTATTGCAATATCGTTTACAAGATTATATCATAAATGATTGCCAACAGGTTGAAGCCCACCCTCTCTTACCTAATCGACCCATCCTAATCCGCTTTTATCAAGGACCGCTCCATTGAGGACACCATTATCCTCACCCAAGACCTCCTGCATGGCTACCATAATAACCGCAAAGGTCCTAGATGCACGTTAAAAATTAACCTTATGAAAGCTTTCAATAATGTCTATTGGTAATTGATTCTGTATGCTCTCTACGCGATGGACTTTCGTATTGAAATGATAGGTTGGATAATCCACTGCATTACTACTCCCTCTTACGCGGTTAGCATAAACCGAAACACTACTCCTTCCTTTCCTTGAAAAAGAGGCCTCCGCCAAGGAGACCCATTATCCCTATATATTTTTCGTAATTGTTATGCAGGTTCTCTCTCGCATCCTCCAGCATAAGAGTCAAGACCGTGGTTTTGGCTTTCATTGGAAATGCCACTCGCTCAAAATCATCAACATTTTCTTTGTCGACGACCTCATGATCTTCTGCAGGGCCAATATCAAATCGGTCAAACTCATTCACGAGGGCTTCTGAACCCAAACAATGAAGAGAGTATGATGGTCATAAATGAGGCTTATATTGCTATAAAGTCATGCTTTTTTGTTTGAAAAATACTAGAGAAACTTATCTAAATGTTAGTCAACCACATCTTCGTGAATTTGTTGGAAAAAAAATAAAGAATCTTATATTGATGACATACTCATTTAGAGTAGCAACGACGAACGGCATATAACAACATTATTATTAATGTTTGCCAACTTGCAAAAAAATAAATTGAAACTAAACCCTGTGAAGTGCTTCTTTGGAGTGTGGTTGGTAAAATATTTATGTTTGATTGTCAATATGATAATGATAGACGTTGAATCATCTAGTTGTTGGATTTAATTAAAATATCGCCACATAAAAACTATTAAATAAGTACAATAACTACCATGTCAACTTGAGGACCTTTTGAGATTTATTTCACGAGCCTTGGATTATGGTCACCCGATCTTGAATATTTTTAAAAAGGATACAAACTTATAATAGGACGATAAATATGCAGTAGCTTTTGGATAGGCTAAACGGTACTTAAATTATACTAAAATATTATTATGAACCAAAGAAATGGGATTGTGTTTTCTTGTATTTAGTGGTATATGCTTCATTGTTAGTATTATGTTAACATGAGAAGAATGTGAGGTTTAAAATGGTATATTACATGAAAAACCTGATCAACATAGATATGAGGTATCTAAACCTAGATATCCTAACACTTGGTTTGGTGGTAACCTAAAAAATAATACACTTTTATTTTCAAGGTCATGTCATCATATTACAAACCTTTTTCCTTTTGAAAATATTTTATACACGGATAATAACATCAATTGGCGAAGAGCTCAGATAAAATACTAAACTTAAATTTATTATGATGAATAAAAACATAAAACAAGAAATAATTTTCGTAAGAATGCAACCAACTAAGATCTACGGGGCCATAAATATTAAATTTATGACCAATTCACAACATGTGGTGAACCACACTTAAGGGTAATACAAGGAAAAATAGTTAACGCAAGAGGATGCCGAAAATTAGTAAAACAAAATAAAAAATACTTCATAGTGGTGTACATGTAAGTCCTATGACGGGAGAAATCTATGACAAATTCCTTAGTAAATATAGGCTGTGGAAATAAAAATCATCTTGTAATAACTAAAGGCATTCCAACAAAAGCAATCTCCCAACGAAGATGGATATTTTTACGGTCGAAATAGAAACTAATTGAAGAATAAATTGATATCTTATCTCAAAGAATATAATGAGCCCAACTACAAGGCTCAAGCGCGAGCTCTGTGTTTAAAGGCAACTAAATATATTATCGTAGATTAAAATTTGATTTAAGAGAAGCTTGACTTCACCTTTGTTAAGATGCCCCAAAAAATATGAGGTAAAATTTATACTCCAACATATTCAGATATGTGGGTCTATTCTGGATTCAACACTGATAAGATACGCAAAGTCCATGGTCAATACATATAAATTTTCTCAATATTTTGCAAACAGATCATATCTACCGACTACCTGATAATCTCTATAGCCACTCTATGCTCATTCAATAGAAGGGGAATCAGATTGGTAGGTCTCTTAACTATGGTGATATAAAAAATAAAATTTTAATTGTTACGGTACTTTAAATCACAATATGAGTGGAAGATAAATCATTGGCTCTAGTTAAGTTGTGAGACGTCTGTGACTTTATAAGCATGGAATTCCAAGAATTATAAGCATGCACAATAGCCTATGATATCATATTGATCGGGTAACATTATTGTATAGAACATATGGTACCAAATAATAATTTTCAGCACCGTATCACTCCAGGAAAATAGACAGGTCAAGATGATGAACCAAATTATCCTAAGTGGTTCTAAAAAGAATCTGGAAGCCAGTAAAATAAAATAACTATAATTTATACAATTTTTTTTCTGGATATACAAAACAACCCCAACAAATTATTATCATTGAAACTCATTCGTTCTGGTATAAGGTATTGAGACGACCATACCAATGTGATTAGTCCTTCAAAGCCACCAAATTAAAATATATGTGAAAATTTATTGGTGAAAAAATAATAGTAGATGTTAAGTTGGTCGAAGGATGACAAATGAAACATGAAGTAAGAAAAGAGCACTACCAAGACCTAATATAAAAATAATAATAATTTAATACTTATATAAGGTAACTTCCGACCATGAGACCTAGTACTATGAAAAATCTTTAAAAGAACAAGAGAAACAAATGTGAGGAAGTTTGCCCCAAATTAGAAGGGATCAAATTAAGTTATAGTGGGATAAAAAAATGTACAAACGTTCTAGCGAATATGGAAGAAAATCAACTATACTACTTTTGGAATACCAAACATTTTAAGTCATATCGTGTATCATTGCAAATTTTAATAGAACAACTAATTGCCCACCTTGGTGGGACAAAAAGGTTTTAGTGAGACACCATTTGTTGCAAAGGTAAATTGATGAAAATTTTACCTTTAATAAAAAATTCTACAACTTCAACTGACTCTAAGATCATTAAGACTATGACATATACAAGATACATCTCGACTAATATAATTCCTTAATAATCAAAGATACCTAAACATAATGTTTTACATACCATGATGCTAAGGTCAAGTCTAACTACCACGACATTCACTGCAACAATGTCATAATGGCACATAAAAATAATTATATGACAAGTTATAGGTCCAAAATATCAAATAAATCCATAAAATCGAGACTTTAATGATCGAGGTAGATTAAAAACAAGATTGGCTGATGCCATAAAGATAAAAATAAAGTGAATGTAAGTCGTATCATAAGTCATAAACACACGCTAGTAAAAGACCTCAACCAAATCAAACAAGTATGGTGAGGATAATAATTGCCTGAGGGTAGGCTAGTAATTTCAAGTGGAGTTTCAAGGTGGTGTATGGGTATTTAACGGTGGTGTATGGGTGTAGAGAGATGATTAAGCAGCTTGGTAGCAGTTAATTCTCATTACCCCTAGTTAATGCTGGTGGTTGGGTATTTATAGTATGATGTTTGGGCCCTTATGGGCTTTTGGGTCATGTTTAATGGACCCAGGTCATGATTAAAGACCCATGACTCTAAGCAGGAGAGCAAGTAGCTTAGTCAGGAAGTGTTTAGGTTTTTTAGTACTTTAGTCATAATTCGAACAGTCTTAAGTTTATAGTGTCCAAAGTAATCTGTCCGGAAGTGATCTATTCGATTTATGTCCTTGTAGCCTGTCCGGTTTTCGGAGAGACTTAGACTGATTTACCCTTCCGGGGAGCATGCTGAATTCGGACTCATCAAAGTACACGAAAAAAACAAAAATAAAACAATAGAACTAAAACATAATGAAAATTGTATAAAGGATTAAAAACAATAAAAGCATCTACGATTCAAACAAATAAAAAATCTACAAACAAAAGTAACAGTTTAGTGTTTGGATTAGCCTTACAAAAGGAGACGTCACCTTCAACAATAAGAAAAAATTCATCTTCATTATTAACAATATCGTCATGTATCCATTCCTCCGGGTCAACATTACCATCTTTGGTTTTGATGGCTAAAAGGTTAGTGTTTATTCTTCATTGGAATATAACACATAAAAAAGAACGAGTTATATCTCGAGAATTATCTTAAACAATTTCAAAAAATATTTTATCCAAAGAAAATTAATAACAATATCGAAAAATTAATTTAAGACACTCTTATGGAACTAAGAAAAACCTCATTGAGTTCTTCGTTCTTATCCTTATCCAACCCGGTGACAGTCTCTTTTAATTGAAAATTTTCATCCTCAATATTTATTACTATCTTTTGGAGAGTTGTGAGGATTTTTTAGGAACTTTTCTTAGTAGTAATCATATATTTCTAGATCATTTGTTTATATGATTGTAACCTAAACAACATTTCTCTAACCACCTATGTTTTCTTACAAACTTAATCTAGATTAGTCTTAACTTCTGTACCCTGTCATCAAATTTAAGCTCAAAAATAAAACTCGACATATCCACAAGAGAAACACATTCACTAATAAGCTTGAAATAATTGAAAATATTTTATAAACGAGAATTTAAACAATATAAAATCATTATAGGTAAGCTAAAAGTATAATAATAAACTAACACATAAAAATTCAAAACAATCCTCTCCAACCCTATCTTAGTCTGGTTGTCCAAGATGTTGATGATAAAAAAATGCTAGGACGACAACCCCTCCTAAAAAAGTCAAGGTAGCATTGAGCTACAAACTTCAAATATGGCCCACCAACAAACATTTGATTCCTTGAGAGAATGAAGAAGATAAGTAACAAATGATTTAATAAAGCCGACCTTAAACATATTCTTCATTTTAGCTAGCGAGGTCTAAACGAATATGGAGTTTGGACGAGTAAACATTTTTAAGTTAAGTGATTCGGTAAAAATATAAAGCCTTTAAGATTCCCTTAATTAGTTGAGAAGGTATACATTTATCTTGCGCTAATAGACAAACGCAAACATGTTTACATTTACACTCGGGTATTAGAATTAGGAGAAATTGGCACTGAGACTTATCATATCGACGAACCTAAAAAATTTCAAAAGCGTGATGAAGGCTGCAAGCCTGATCACAAAGTCCGAACCCTAAATTCCACTGTTTAAGGGCTCAAACTCCTAGTTTCATGTTTTTTAGTATTTAAGTTAGATTAGTAAAGTATTTTAATTATCAAATCAATTCGAATTGCATCCAGATTTGGTGGGTTGTGTTTTAATATGTATTATTTATTTCTACCATTCATGATTAGAATTTTGGATGTTCTCTATATAAGACATCATCTACCCCTATATAAGACATCATCTACCCTAAGCTCTAAACAATCTTTTTGATTAATACACTTCTCTTACAAAAATTTCAGTATTTCTTATTCTATACTGAAAATTTATATTTTGTTCCTTAATATTCTACTGCATCAGCTCCACCGTCTCTTTTGGAGTCTATCAGTTGGTTTTTGTTTCATATTTTTAGTCTTCTTAACAAACTATCACAGATCTTTGAAAAATGTTTGAAAACAATATTTTAATATATTCATTGTTTACTTGGAATCACCAATATTTGAAAACTTGACCAAATTTCTTCAACATAAGGGAATTTCCTGTTACCATTCACTTAAACGATGTTATGTTTCCATTTGTGGTACGAGTCAGGAAAAATATAAAGTACCCTATGATAAGTAATTAATATAAAATAAAAAAAATGGTTTTTTTATCCATATTGAATTTTCATTGAGAAAGTATTTACGGTATTTAAACATGGGTTATTTGCATGATTGAAGCCTGTATAAGACTGGCTAACATACACAAAGTGTTTGAAATGAGTTGAAATATTAAGATATAAACATATTGAAATAACTTGAAGAGCTTCAGATGGAAGGAAAACCAGATACCCCAACTCATGTTATGGAATAAGCATACCTCATTATTCTTCACGTCTATCAAAATATTATAGACTGAGGGTAAATTGAAAAAAAAATTATGAGGTTTGATCGAACTATCGTGCAGTAACTCCATATAGAACTTATAGGGTATGTATAATTTAAGTTCAATAAAAAAATTCAAAAAAAATAGAAGATTAATAGGATTTTCAGGCTTAAGGTTTGGATTAATTATACCTCCTAAAATATACATAGTGTTAGGAGTATAAGATATATTTGATGGATCGGTAAGATAAATTTTTAGGATGGTGATGATATGATCCTTAACCTAAGCCAATCAAGGGTCGAATATTGGTTCCTGACACGTAAACAGATTGTCCTTCAATGATGAGTAATTAGATTTTGTTTGTTCATAGAAGTCCTCTAAGGGGTTGGCTACTAGAGATGTCAGAATTCTTAAAATATCCAAACAAGGCACATACATGATCGTTTTAATAATCATCCTCAAGAATGACCTTACTTTGATACCAAACAGTATTTAAAATCTCTCGAATTTTACAATTCTCCTTCATAACCGAACAAAGTAATGTATGATAAAAAAAAAGAAAAAAAATACATAGATAAGATATCTAGCTAACATAAAATTAAAGTCCAAGGTCTTGGATAATAAAAATAAAAGATAAACGGCAAGAAACCACGCATTAACGGAAAATTTTAAAAGACGAATATATGAGAAAATATATGAGAAAAAACAAGAGGAAGAAATTCAAAATAGTAATATAACAATTAGTTTAAAAAAAGAGAAAGTAAAGTTATAAATTGGTTTATATAATACTTTTCAATCCTAAATTGAAAGATCAACCAAAATTAAGTCAACATGTCCAATCAATGCACAAGATAAGATACATCACGATGTCAGTGTGACTTGTCGCATCGTCCCAACGTATTAAACATTAGTTGACAAATCGAACAACTATCACACCATGCCACGTTAGCATGAAAGCAATAAAAACCTACCTCATCATACGTTTTCTTATTCTTTACAAAAACATTTGTATTAATTTTAAGGCTATAAGAACACCGATAAGGATATATGTCATACAAAAACAAATACCCACATATACACAAGTAAGGCTTGGGCTAAGAATACTCGAATTTTTTTATACTTTATAACTCTTTCAAGAAAAATCATTCGAGAGGTAAAACCTTATACAAGGTCTAATTTGTACAAGACTTTCATGACAAAGCCAATCCAAATGTATACCTCGTATTGTTTTTAATACAAAATTGGAAATTTAAAGATGAGTCTTGACGAAAAAAAACTCGTCAAGATTCATACAAAGACCCAACTGTGCATGACCTACACTATTGTAAATTAGCTCCAAAGGCGCCTTTGGGGTCTCAGACCACTGTAGATCTCAGATCCCTTTGAGCTCTAATAAAATTATACGATCTCTCGATATTGATGAAAACTACATATCATGTTTCCTACCTAATATACATCATAATGTCATCTTTGTTCTTGAATTACGCACACCCTTTATACATAAGGTGAGCTTAACATATATATTAGTTTACTATATTAATGTTTGAGTAATTTTCTAATTCTGAATTCAGTATTTACTTTTGTCATTTCAATTTTAGGATATTATTTCATCACTACGATGAGTATTTAATTTATAAGTTATCAATGATAGTTCCAAAGATTTCTTAGAGTGATTATATGTCTAAGATATATTTAGAGGAGATTATTAGGTTGAGAAATATGGAAAATCTAGAAAGACAAGTTGAAAAAATAACAATAAAGTAATAATTGTGCACCATTTCCCAAAACGAGGTGTTGCTTTATATAGTACAAAATATGTGCCCAAAAATTACATGATTACCCTCTTTATGATCTCTTGACCCCCATTATTCTACTAATCTTAACCGTACTTATTATATATTACATAAGGTAACCTCATTTCTACAAACTTGTTGGGTTTTTTACAAGACTTTTATAAAGCCAATTTACCTCACCATTACTCCAAATAATTATTTCTCTTATCAGTATCCCCCAGTCCTTACAAAGATATTTGAGCGAGGACTAAACTGAGAAGTCACCTCAGAGATTTCTAACATCTTCTTCCTTATGTCTTTCATCGGATCTATGACATCACGGATCATATTATTAACTTCATAATTCTGCATCACATATTTTTGCTTTAAATCCATGTGTCAAAACAATTTTTGATAGTTGACGCGTGCACTATCTCTAATCTGTGTTAAAAATATTTCTTGTCTGGCAAAACGGTTTCATTGTCTTTAGTCCCCGTGTGAGTTATTTTCTGATACAGATGTGCATGCCTTCCAGAATTACTTGTGAGTGATTAGGTGCGTCATAAAACTCTTACATTTCTCAACATGCGTGCACTTCAAATGATAGGTGGAACAACTATAAGACTCTTCATCTTTCCTATGCGTTCGTCACCTAAAAAACCTTTTATCTAATTTGGCCCTCATAATCGTTGGAAGCCCAATCCTCCCCTATAAATATTTAGATGTTTTATAAGCATGAGTTATTCATTTTTACAATTCTAGAGAGAGAAAAGTGTCTTGTAGAGAGAGAAACAATTTTGACGCCACTCTAAATACTTTCTTCGAGAGTTCATGCATGATAAGTTGATAATACTAAATTGGTTTTCCATTGGTCAACAATACGAAATGAGAAGAGCAATTGATTTAGATAAGGAGCACAAACTATTGTAGATTGTCAAAACAACATACTACGGTCAATGCCCTCTAGTCACAAAGTAATCTGAGGCGTTAGCAACTGTGAACAACAGTCCCTCCTCCGAACCTACTACTTCTCAGCCAATTGGTCAAACTTATCCAACACAATATAAGGGTGACCTTGGCCCTCGAATTTAATTAGTTCCCGCATCAACTTTCATTTCAATGGGCGATAAATAAAAAATAACCAAGTAAAAAAATAGGATGGTTCGAAGAGGAGGCGGTCTCCAGTACCTACTGCGAATAGGTACGTAAAAGTAAATAATATATCTACTACTTATACTTCTAAAAACACTTCTCGGAGTAATCCCTAAACCACTCCTCAAAAACCCCGACAAGAACGCTCGCAGGCAGCCCTTCAGCCAGTTATTGTGGAAATTATTGTTCTTCTAGTAAAGTTTGTGGGAGTGGAGCCCCTCAAACCTATTAAAGAGATAAGGCTTAGAAAACTTGATGGATGAGCCTGAAGACGACCAGGATGAGACTGCTTTATTAACCAGACCTCTAAAGGAAATTTAATGTGGGTTTTCCTGCACATAATCAAAAAGCCAAATTAGAGAATAAAAGAAATATGTTATTGAATTGCCGTCGAAAATCGAGGTTATCCTATGAAACAACTTGTGAGAAATCGAGAGCAAGAATTTTTTAGCTTTGCACAAGATAAAGTACAAGTACTATCAACCTTCCAAGGAAGCGAAATTTCGATAGCGATGAAGGATTCTCAACTTCATAACCATCCGATTTCCTGAAGCCGAAGAGACCCCATCTGTCCGGGATAATAAGATAATCGAATATCTGGAGATTCTCAACCGGGGTTTTCGGTTCCATTTGAATCCCACTTTGGTACGGTAGTTTGAGCTGATAAAATTATGCCTTACTCAAGCTGGTCCAAACAGGTGCTTCACCTTGATGGCCTATATAATAAGGGCAATGATATCTTGGGTCGTCTTTACTATGAAGCAATTCGCCGGATTAACCAGCGTTGCCAAAAATTTCCATTCATTTTTTATTCTATCATTAGGAATAAATTCAAGATAGTAGTGATCTCCTTGAGGCGGACAAGAAGTGAAAACAAAGATTTTTTTTATCTCCGGGCTGCAGGACATATGATTCGAGGAGTCCACTGAGATACTACATCGGCTCTCTTTAAAATGTACTAGCATATGTACACCCTTACTCTTAACTTATTTTTTCTTTGTTTACTTGATTTGATTTAACAAACTTTTTTATTGAGATACAACAATGAAAGGGGTGTCTAAGACGTCCGAAGAGCACTTAGAGGAGGCATGTTGGATATTTGTTAGACTAAGTAGTTTGGCCAATACTTCCTGGTCCAATGAATTTCACCGTTGTTTCACCCTTGCTGATTTTGCTAAAAGCCTCGAAGGCTGATCCGATGAAGGATATGATGTTGGGTAAGGAATAAAATATCGATATTGAGATCGAGGAAGAGGAAGATGTCGAAGGTGAAGCTGAAATCGAGGAGGTTGATCCCGCTAAGGAAGGTGGCTCCAATAGTGCATCGAAAGAACAATTGTCGAAGAGGAAATATAAGGGTAAATTTATTGGAGAAGATGACAAAGAGGAAGAAAAGAAAATTGCCATTTCGGGTAATGAGACAGTTGAGCCTAATTTACCCTTTCCCAAGAGAGTTGTTATTATTGACTCAAACTATTCTTGAGTATTAACCGAAGAAGCTGTCCCTTCAAGAAAACAAGGCGAGTGATTTCCAAGGAGGTCAATGAGATGAAACACAAGTTCCTGAAAACTTTGAAGCTGGCTATTTATCAGAGCAGTTTGATATTTACAACGATGATTTTCTAGCCCTCGAACTTTATAGACTGGTTCACCCTGCGGTACTTCTTGAAAAGAAGGCTAAAACTTTGAATGTTTGAAAAAATTGTTATAAAGACAAGGCTTCCCAAAGAATATCAGATATGAAAAACTTAGAGGAAGATCTTGCCCATTACAACGAAGTTAATGCCGAATGTTTGACATAACTTGAGATGGTCGAGGATTGGTTGAAGTTGGAGTAGGATATGTTTGATAACGAGCGAGAAAGTTTTGTTAAGGTGAATACTCAAAACAATACAATCATCCAAACTCTTACCGAATATCATTACAAGACCAATGATTACTTTGAACAGGTTGTCAAAGATATAGAAAAATATGATATTGAGAAGAAAGCTCTTAGAAGCCAAGTTGGAATGTATAAAGACAATGGCCTTAAAAAATACGGTGTTGACTGTATCTCTAAGTTGGAGGATATGGACGCTAAAATCAAGTCTGCTATGGTGCTAGAGTTCTGTGTGTGCTTTCCGAACTTGAAGTTAGGTAACTTTTAGGGTCTTGTTTCTGTAAGTATTGCCAGAGGGAATTTATTTGGAAGATGAAGAATCACCTTTTCAGAAAGTTCCTCGTCTAGATCATTGGAATTTGGATCTGAAAGTACCCTTTTGGGGTTAAAAAGTACTTGTTTATTTTTTAGTGTTGTACATTTTTTGTAACCTTGTAGTGCCTCGCACACTTTTGTAAAGTCCTAGCATCATTGGGACATTTTTCACTTTGTATGTTTTATTAATAGAAGTGTTCATCTTCGCATAATTTTTCCTTACTCAACTTTTACATACCAAAACAATTTTAAACAAATGCCATCAACCAACTTTTATGGGAGGACCCTCCTGATTGATAACCAAATGATTGTTGACCAACTTTCGTTGGAAGATCTTTCTGGTCCAAAAATAAAAGATTGTTGAGCAACATTAGTTGGAAGATCTTTCCGGTCCAAAAATAAAAGATTGTAAGAATTGTTTTATAATGGAAAATTAATATTATATACAATTCATCTATAAGGGTCACCAGGGTAGGAAATAGTGTGCCACCGAGCTTCACACAAGTTTAAACATATTTACAAACTTTTAAATTCATTACCGATACTACTTAAGGTGTTCGATATTACATGAATGACGAAGATCTCTTTCATCTTTATCTTTGAGTCGACATGTCCCCGGTTTCAACTTTTTAATTACTATATAGGGGCCTTCCCATTTAGGCCCCAATTTACCAAGCCGTTTTGTTTTCATATGCAAAAATACTTTCCTTAGTACCTTGTCCCCAATCTTGAATTATTTTCGTCTCACGTTAGCCGCGTATATGCTTCTCATCAAATATTGGTAATGCAAAAAATTCAATTGTGCTCGTCTTCTTTTTCCCTTAATTAAATCTAACTCAGCACGCCTCCATTTACCGTTACCTTCCTCGTAATATTTAGTGATTCAAAATGACGGATAGAACCACAACATTTATCCCATCAATTAGCGCAAATAGAAATTCTTGAGTTGTTGTCCAAGGGGTGTTCGATATGCCCATAGGACGTCTTGTAAGTATTATGACAACTTTCTACCCTTACCTTTCAAATTATTTTTTAGGACATCAAGAATCGTTCGATTAGTTAACTCGACATGGCCATTTGCTTGCACATGGAAATTTCGTGAGAAGCATTGTTGTATTCTTTTAGAAGAAGAAAAAAGCCTTCATGTCTTTATTATCAAACTGTGGCCCATTGTCCATCGTTATTCTCTTCGGGACACCGAAGCGACAACAAATATTTGAAATAATAAACTTGATCACATCTTTGGTTTTTTTTCTTACCAATGATTAGCTTCCACCCATTTAGAAAAGGTTTCTATTGTAATTATTATTATTTGTTTTCTTAAAGATGCCATTGGTAAAAGTCTGACCAGGTCAATACCCCATCGGTCAAAAGGTAACACCTCAGAAATTGATTTGAAAGGTAATCCTAGTGCGTGGATTGTGTTATCAAATATTTGGTAAGTATCACACATTTTCACCAATTATTTAGCATCAGAAGCAATCGTGGGCCAATAGTATCCTGCCAAAAAAACTCTTCTTATCAAAGTCGTATACCCAGAATGTGCAGACCCTTCTCTATTGTGTAGCTCGGATAATATCATATGTGACTCATTTTACCCAAGGCATCAAAGCAAAGGCTTACTAAAATATTTCTTATACAAGATGTCTATGAGTACCGCATACCCATACGCCTTGAACCGTGTTTTCTTTGCCATTTCTTTATCAATTTGTTAAATATCAGTAACTAGAAATTTCTTTATGTCGTACCTTCAATATTTCTCAGTACTTATAGAAAATTGGAAAGCTTCAACGAATCCTTCTACTTGTTCGGACCCCTTTTATTAATGAAGAAATTTCTTATGTAAGAATCCATAGGTGCCTTTCAGAATACGCAGCAGTAGCCAGCGAATCGGCCACATAATTATTATCCCTATGAACATATTTGTATTTGATGCTTTGAAAACAATTGTTAAAGCCTTGATTTCTCTCAAGTACTTCACTAACTAATCTTTTCTAGCCTGAAATTGTCCAGATACGTGATTTATAAGAAGTTACGAATCGCTCACTAGCCTAACCTTTTTCGCTCCACGAATGTTAGCAAGTCTTAACCCCGTCAAAGTAACTTCGTACTCTGCCTCATTATTTGATACTCGAAACCCAATATGTATAGCTTGATATATTGCAATACCATCTAACGCAACCAACTAGACCCCTACCCCACATCTCGATGCACTAGAACCTCTATATTTTCAGACTATTTATTATGCCTCTGAATTTTCTTCATCTAGTTTTATCTCTAGCCGATCATAATGAAATTTGACTTCAAAATCTACTAAGGTTTGTGTTTTAATTGCAATTCTGGGCTCAAAGTCAACATCAAAATCACCTAATTCCACAGGCCAGTTAGTCATTCTACCCGACACATCATGTCTTTGTAATATGCTCTCTAACGGGAAAGATGTTCGAACAATGATAGAGTGAGCTTGGAAGAAAGGTCTCATATTTCGAGATGTTATAACCAAAGATAATGCTAACTTTTCTAATTTCAAATATTTTTTTTTCTAGCATCCAAAAGAATTTTATTGACATAACACCAGTCATAGGAAATTATCTACCTCTCAAATCAATACGACACTCACGGCATAATCTAATACCGCTATATAGATGAACAATTTATCCCTCATATTAGGATTTGTTGAGATTTTGGTGGATATATATATATACTCTTTAATATGTACAAATGCTACGAAACACACTTGGGTCCAGTTAAAGTAATTTACTTGTCTTAATACTTGAAAAAACGGGGCGTGTTTAACCAAATACCTAGATATGAATATGATCAAGGTTGTCGACCTCCCTATCAGAATTTGCACTTCCTTAATTGTCTAAGGTAGAGAAATAATAATCAAATCATTTAGATGTATCGGGTCTGCTCATATTCCTTATTCGCTAACTATGTACCCACAAAATGTTTCGCACCTCACCCAAAACATACACTTCTCCAGATTTAGCTTCAAATTTATCATGTTCAAGTTGGCAAAAGTTTCTTCGAGATATGTAAAATGGTCTTCATCCCTTGTACTCTTCACTAATATATAATCAATATATACTTCAACATTTCGTCCAATCTGAGCCTCAAAAGTTTTGTATACCAGACGTTGGTAAGTGGCTCTAGCATTTTTCAACCCAAAGGGCATAACCTTATAACAATGCAGGCCCCTTCCAGTGATGAATAAAGTGCTCTATTGATTTGATGGTAACATGCATACGCATCTATGAAAGAAATAAATCAATTTCCTAACTTAGAATCTATTAACAGATTAATCTGTAGGACTGGAATAAGATCTTTACGACAAGATCTATTCAAGTAAGTATAATTCACGCACATTAGCCATTTACCATTTTTATTCTTTGCTAGAACCGGATTAGGTGCCCACAAAGGATTATGTGATTCTTATATGTGCCAAACTTTAGATAATTGATCTACTTCTGCCATAATGACCTCAGATTATTCTTGAGAAAAAGATATATTTTTGGATGATTGTGCGTGCATTGCTTCGAATTGCTAGTCAGTGGTAGATGATTTCAGCAGGCACCCCAGTTACATCTTTGGTACACCATGTAAAAATGTGTAATTTTCATGATAGGAACTGAATTAACCTCTTTATCACCATTGTACATAAATGTTTACTAATCTGTAAACTCTTCTCATTCGAAAAATGAAGTCCTTAAAACTTTCATTAGGGAGCATTAATTTGGGTGTCTCTCTTGGATCGTCAACAAGATCAATCCCCAAGGAGGACCCCAATAACTAATATGATTGATTTGACTCACCTCCCTTGAGCCGCTTTTAAGAAAAAGTCGTTTGGTAATATTCGTTTTCCATTTGTTGGTTGGTCCGGATTGTCCGTACATTGTTTCCCATAACATATTTCAAACATTGATGAACAGTTGAAGTCACTCCATGCATTCTAGACAACCAAAACTTTCCAAATATCTCATTTTATGGTGTTGGCGCACCTACCACAATGAATAACAATGTCACCTCTTTTCAAAATGGTCTATGGCCCAACTCTATTGTTCTTTCAAACTCCCGACCATTTTGGCACTCACTCCAGTAAATTTGATCTGACCAAAGAATTATATTGGTATGAACATTATATTGGCAGAACTACCAATGTTTATTAGAATTCTTTGTATCTCGTGCCTAGTAATTCCTGTCACAATCACCACATCATCACGATACTTGAAATACCTGTTACTTCTGCTTTCCTTAAAAGTCTGTATTAGGACAGTTTCACAAAATTGTATATGATTACAAGCCCTGTTGAAAATTGTTGTTACACACTCTGTCAATTCTGAGTTGATCAGACCCATTTGTTTGACATTGGCATCATACTTTGTTGTGTATTTCCCACTTGTGAATTCACCCTTGGTCTTGGAGGTAATTGGATCAAAGACATTGGTCGGACAACAGTTGTTGGATGATAAGTTGAAGAAATTTGTGTTACTAGGGGAATATACATCACCATCAGAGATTTTTGGAACATGTTTTGTTCAATTTGTGGTATAGACGGAATTTCCGATGCATGTGTCTCTTCTACCAAAATTATTTTTTCAACTTGATCCAACGATTCCCCAAATGTCATAACATATTTTATGCAACATTATCTTTCACAATTCCGGGGAGAAGTCCCACTCGGATGTTGCCAAAGCTACCTATTCTTTGCAACCCTCCATATCAATCTTAGTTTTGATGAAACAATTTGTGTAATCCTTCAAACTTTCCCTAACTTGATGTCTACAATAAAATTATCGTATTTCCATTTTCTCATAACTTTTTTCTTTCCACAAAATATTGGCAGAGGATATTCCAAAACATATCAAAATTCTTAATATAACCATAACCCAATTTCTTATACCATTTTGAGGTGGTGCCCTTAAATGTTCGGGAAAAATCCGTGCATAGGAATTTGATCATCAACATAATTAATTATAAAATTCTTAAAATGATCGATATGGCTATCGGGATCTTGTGTGCCATCAAAATTTTCTAACTTTGAGATGTCAAAGGGATTGGGAATATGTCCTGATAGGATTTTTGTAGAAAGAGGATACGACTTTCAATTATGTACGGTCTTATACAAATCGGCCCTTGGGGCCTTCATTCACAACGGTATACAACCCTTCTTTAGACAGGTATGTGAACGGGTTACTCATGCGATATTCAAAACTTTGACTTCCCAACAGGTTTTAGACTTGGGCAACATCTTGCTCCTTTTATGAGATAGCTACAACCTTATGCCTCTCATCGGACCCATGCTTCTTTTTTTCTTGATCATTCCTCTCTCTCCTTAAAGTTAGTCCAACGATAAGTCTGCTGACTGTCCTACGTCACTTCAAATTCTTTTTCATATAAGATCTTTTGCGTTGTATATCCCTTTCTAGAGAGGAAGATTTATCCAAATCATAAAGAAAATAATCACCAGACTCAGTATAATCGTATCCATGCATGGATTTCATCTTTTTTTTAAGAATAACGGCTTCGTCTTCGACGCATGTCATGCATATTGCTGGTCTGATGAGAATCTTACAATTTATCTTTTATCTTTTCATGCTTCCTTCGAACCTCCGACATAATCTTTTCTGAACTCAAAGTTGTGTTCAAACGTTTAACCTAGCTATATTTTAAGGAGTTCTTTCATCCGAACTACTAAGGCAGATTCCTCGAGTAACTCGTCGACATAATGATTATCATCATGTCGTTCCTTTCTTATATTCTCTTCGACAGGATAATCTATTAATGAATTTACGATCACAAGACTATCAGTGCCAATATTTAGCTCATCCAGCATTTCTGCATCCATTTCTGTTAGAATTGTTCATAATATAACATTGGTTTTAGAAAAACAATTTAGGGTATCAAATGGTTCCCACAGACGGCGCATATAATAGTTCCAAAGATTTCTTAGAGTGATTATATGTCTAAGATATATTTAGAGTAGAGTATTTAGAAATAGAAATACATGAAAGCTAGAAATATAAGTTGACAAAAGTAGTAATTAAGTAATAATTCTTCGTCATTTTCCAAAACAAAATATGTTGTTTTATATAGTATAAGACATGGGCCCAAACATTACACGATTACCCTCTTTATGATCTCTTCACCCCATTATTTTACTCATCTCAACCATAATTATTATTTATTACACAAGTTACCCTCAATGTTATACACTTGTTCAATTTTTTTACAAGACTTTTATAAAGCCAATTTACCTTTCATGTTTAATCGATTTGACTATTACTCCAAATAATTATTCCCATTATCAATCAATACTTAAGCTATATGAGCAAGAATTATATGTTTTATGGTGAAACTTACAACATACATATAACTACATTATTACTTTTTGGTTTAGTTTAAAAATTTTAATGATTGAGTTTCTATCATATGTGAGTTATTATCCATTTTAGTCGTTCAAGCTATATTTATAGATTTATATTTTAAAGTATACATCACAACTATATAAATTGAAATGAATTTCTGAGGTATTTGGTTCTTTATACTTCAAATATAAATTGTTACATTTTTTTCATTTCTGGCGTACTTCTTAAAATTCAATCCATTATATACATAATCATATAAAGTTGATGGACAAGAACAACATGTTAATATCAAACATCTAGTATAGATGTGTTTGTTGAAAATTATGGATCATCACATGCTTATTGATGTATTTGGTTTCTTTATAAATGCCTAATTAGTAAATAATTGGATAAATAACTAACTAGTACTTAGACCCAATAGATAAAAAATAATTATGGTGGTATACTCGGTCAAATTTAGGTTTAATGAATGATTGAAATGGAGTGTTAATAATTAAGATTAAATACAAATATTACGGATTAAGTTGAGAGAAAACAATTAGTCAGGTTGGGGATATGATCACAAAACAAAATTTTAGGATATGAGTGCAATTGGATTTAAGTTATACGTATAAATTACACTCATATATAAAATGGATATTCAGTGAACCATTTTTTCAATCATGTTACTAAAATAAATCCAATGTTTTGGTGACTAGAAGATCTATACTTAGATTCATCATTCTTTTATATATTTCATCAATATTATGATATCTGATGTTACAACAGAAATACAAACGAATGCAAAAAGAATAATACTACATGAGATAATCGAGAAGATGTATGCGACATCTCTTTAGTATTTTTACACTATCGAGGGATTAATCGATTCTTATGGAGATTAATTCACATTAGAGATTTGAGCGGTTCAAATATCTATTAGTTGGTATCATGTCACGTGATCTATCTTGCTGAATTGGTCTACTTATGGTGTTTTATGAGTGTATGATTCAGGTTGTTTTTATTTTTGTTGGCCATTAAGTAAACATATCACACCGTAATGATCTATGTTTAGATTAGTTGATCATGAACAAAAGAATCATATGTGCATTGGTCATTAAGTCTCTAATCGAAATAAGTATTTTATGAAGCACGTATATCACACCATAGTTATCTCCGATGGTGAACTGATCAAACCGACATATCACACGGCAGTGATCTCTACTAGAAGGCTCCAAAATTAAGGCAATTAAAATTTCTTTAACAATGATTTTTCTCAAACTCACTCTAATGCGTGTTAATATTTTTTGTTCACAACAAATTATCTTATTAATGATGTACAATTATGTTTTATATAATTATATTTATATTTAAACTCTGATTTTAAACATCTATATCTATAAATATGTAATTTATGTATTGTATGCTATGTGTTATTCTAGTAACTATTGGTAGTTTCAAATCAATGAGAAATAAACTTCAAACTTTAGACATGTATAACTTTTACCAACTAAAAAAGATTTGGAATTGTATCGAAACTATCATAAATATGACTCAGCCTTAATGATTCATAAATACATGTTCCTTTCTGAAATAATTCCTAAAGAGACATAAAAAGGCATATGAGAAATTATATAGGTTATACTTGGTCATAATCCCAGTAGAGATCACAAGTTCCACTGAGTTTCTCACACAGGTAAATAAAATACATTCCAAAAGTGAGAAGGTAGAGATGTAAAGGCATTTTAAATTAAATCTTCATCATCAAGTATAAAGAAAATATGATCATTATAGAAAACTTCTGGGGATTTCAACTATTTCGACTAAGTTAAGGGCATACAAGAATTCATGGTCAAGTTCGTATTCTAGTAACATTCATTGTCTTTTAACAGTTTTCGACTGCTTATTATTGTCAGCATGAGAAATAGACACTTGTTAAACTAATATTGCATATTTCTCAAAAAGATAATATGATAGAAATATGAATATGTTGAGGTACGCATGGTTAGATCTAACAATATGGCAAATTAGATGATGAAGTTTGATGGGAAAACTTATGGATCTTTGTCGAAGAGCGGACTAATAGTTGATGTTGATTTTACAAAAAAATAACATCTCAAGAAGGATAGTGAAAACTACCAGACTTACATGAAAGAGAAAGGTAATCTACTTCGGTATGTGCAGAAATTAATATAATTTCAATTGTAAAAAACGCATGGTAGATTGATACGGTTGCGGTCACTGATGTTTGTATATTTTTATATGGTACAAATATGAATCAAAGCTAATTATTTATTATTTTGTTTGCTATTATCCAATGGTCATTTTTAATTTTTTAATGACATTTTGTGTGCACCCTTAGTTAGAAAGAATTTGGTTTTTGTGTTTTTGGAAAGTTTTGGTTATTCTTGCATGTTTAGAAATAATCAAATGACTTTATCATGATATAATATTATAATTGGCACTAGATGTTTACATTGACGAAATGATTAAATTGGTAGATCATGTTCATTTTGACGAAATGAACATGATATGTAAACTTAAAAAATCTATGTACGGACTTAAACAAGATCGACACTGGTAGTATGAATTCCGTAAGGTAATAATCTCTTTTGGATTTCAGATGATCTTGGTTGATGATTGTGTGTATCAAAATTTTAGTAAGATTAATTTTTTTCTTTATAGTGTTCTATGTTGATAACATATTGTTGACCACGAATGAGAAATAATTGGTACATACTATTAAACATTTATTGAAGATAAATTTAATATGAAATAACTTGATGATACTGTTTTGTATTACGAATCCAAATTCACCCGAACTTTTATAGAAGCTTATGACTATCTCACAAAATGCACTTGTAGAAACTATGTTGCAATATTAGAGAATGGAAAACAACAAGCCATTGAATACCCTATAGAAAAAGAAGATAAATTAAGTTTTAGTCATTGTCCAAAGATAAAACATGAGATTAAGAAAATACAAACGACCATTTATGCCTCGACAGTTGTAAGTTGGATGTATGATCAAGTTTTTACATGGTCAAGAATTGTCTATGTTGTTGGTTTATCAAAAATGGACCACTGTATAGTAATTAAGAGGGTTCTTCAGTACATATAACAAAAAAAATTCACATGCTAACTAACCTGAAGATCATTGGGTATTTTGACATATTTTTGTGGATGTGTATACACATTGGGCAATACTTCGCGTAGAATATTCTTATTAGTTGGGTGTATAATATTATGGAAAAGTGTTAAGAGAATACTAGTTGTATCTTTCATATATGGTGAAACCTTAGAACTTTTATGGTATGTAAACTTAAAAAATCTATTTACGGACTTAAAACAAGATCAACATTGGTAGTATGACTTCTATAAGGTAATAATCCCTTTTGGATTTCAGATGATCTTGGTTGAAGATTGTGTGTATCAAAATTTTAGTAAGATTAATTTTTTTCTTTATAGTGTTCTATGTTGATAACATATTGTTGACCACGAATGAGAAATAATTGGTACATACTATTAAACATTTATTCAAGATAAATTTAATATGAAATAACTTGATGATACGGTTTTGTATTACGAATGCAAATTCACCCGGATATTCATACAAGCTTATGACTATCACAAAATGCACTTGTAGAAACTATGTTGCAACATTACAGAATGGAAAATAACAAGCCCTTGAATACCCTATAGAAAAATAATATAAATTAAGTTTTAGTCATTGTCCAAAGATAAAACATGAGATTAAGAAAATACAAACGACCATTTATGCCTCGACAGTTGCAAGTTTGATGTATGCTCAAGTTTTTACATGGTCGGGAATTGTCTATGTTGTTGGTGTATCAGATAGATATGAAATTAACACGTGAATGGACCACTGTATAGTAATTAAGAGGGTTCTTCAGTGCCTATAACAAACAAAATTCACATGCTAACATATAAAAAGTCGGATAACCTGAAGATCATTGGGTATTTTGACATTTTTTGTGGATGTGTATACACATTGGGCAATACTTCGTCGTAGAATATTCTTATTAGTTGGGTGTATAATATCATGGAAAAGTGTTAAGAGAATACTAGTTGTATCTTTCATAAGCGAGATAATGTTTTGCATGTTTTGAAAAATTAAACAAAGTACTATGGCTGCATAATTTTGTTAGTGGACTACGTATTGTATAAGAGATAAAAAAACCTCATTAGAGTTATATTATGATAATAATTATGTTTTTTAGTATTCCAAGAGTAACATGAGTTTGCCTAAGTTTAAGTATATAGATATCAAGTTCATGCTTGTTAAAAATAGAGTATAGAATCGTCAGATCAATATAGAGTACATCATTACAAACTTCATGGTAGTAGATCATCTTACTAAAGAAGTACTACCTTGAGTTTTTTCGGAACACACCATTAAGATATGAGGTTGTTGATTTATACGATTATTGATTTCAGTGGGAGTTTTGTAATAGGTTCTGAGATATATTTGATATTTGGTTGTATACACTCTGAACATTGTAAATATATACCCATTTAAGTTTCATTGAATTTTATAGCTTATTAAGTAGGTTCCCACCTAAATATGACTGATCAATAATAAATATGCGTGATTATTTTTCTGTTATGCACCATAATATATCCATATAATTGAATAATGATGACAATTTGCTTATTGTTGTGTCTAATTTCTCACATTGCATTGAAGATGTCTTTATTATTATTTTTGTCCGTTTTTATGTACGCGATTGTTCAATATTTTATGGACAATAGATTATAGAAAATCTATTAAGTAAATGTATTTTTTGGTAGCATATAATGATCCCATTGGAAAATTGTTGGAAATTATAGATCGTCACATGTTTAATGATATATTTGTGTGTTGTTGATAAACGGTCTAATTAATAAATAATCATATATAATCAGGAATTGGCACCGACACACAGTTCAGGTTTTAAGAAGAATTGAATCCGAATGTTGACAATTAAGAGTAAACATAAAGTTTATGGCTTAATTTAAGAGAAAAGTATTTGCTAGGTTATGGTCTCTAATCACAAAACAGAAGGGTATGAGCGTAATTGGGCTTAAGTTATAAACGTAAATTGCACTCACATATAATGAATATCTTTAATAAATTATTCTTTTAATCACTAAACCAAAGTAGATTTGTATTTCTGGTGATTAGAAGCTTTTTACAAAAAAAAAAATCATATTTCATCTCGTTCATTAGGATCGGAAGATTTGGTGTTACAACGATAAGACGAATGTAGATGAAACAAATTAGAAGATGTCTATACTATCTCGTAAATATTTTCTCGTCATGAAGAGAGTAATCGATTCTATTAGGGATTCGAGTGATTCAAATATATATTCTATTAGGATTCGAGTGATTCAAATATCTATCAGCGAGACCTCAACACATTTTACTTATGACTTAAAAATAGACTAGATATTCAGATACCAGACTTATGTTCTCCCCGCGCAAGACTATTCTAGGTTTGAAATTGAAGTTGAAAACTAAGTCAAACACAAAAATATAAACTCTCTGCACAAATTTTATTATCCTCATTTTCCGCACAAATTTTATTATCCTCATTTTAGGCCATTTTCCTGTTTCGAACGTAGTATAATTAGAGGTGCACAAAATTCAAACTCACATAAAATTATTCATAACCATACGAACTCTATCTCATGACACATAATTGAAGATATGCGATATTTCAATGTATTTATAAAAATAATTATTTTCGTATCGTTTTCGACGTAGTATTTAAATATATAAATATGAAAAAATCAATTTCCACATCATACCCAAATCCAATCCACAAGAAATTATAAAATAAAACACGGCTTATATAGAATTTAAATTAAACCATTATTCAACTCTTCGCGTACTTTTGATGTAAGAAATCACATCTAATAACTATTTTTATAAAAAGAAAATCCTACATCGAAGTCGGAGAATTCAACCAATAATAAAGTTTATTACTCCTACATTATTTTCAAAAGCTTATGTCTCAGGTACGTTCGGTAGATGCGTAGGGCTCAAACAAATTATAGTCTCTGCTCTCTAAGAAAAATGGATGTCATATTCAAGAAAAAGTAAGAGCACAATAGGATTCAAGGAAATGAACGAGCATATATTACGAATGGGTGGTATAGATTTGATCAACGAAAAAGAAGAAGAAGAGATGGAGAAATTTTCTAAGTGATTGACTTGTTTTGCTTGGTTTTTAAGCTCCTGCTCTCGTCTAAGTGATCGTTTGTCCAAATCTCAAGGTGAACAAATCCACCTTTTCCTGGTCGGTTTGCAATTGAACACACGTTATGCGATAAATATACTCTTGGATTGTCCTACCACTAATTAGTGGCCTCATCTAATATATATCTCATGTAGTCATGACAATTATTAGTTTTTGGAACTGTTACAACTTCTCTAAAGTAAAGTATAATTTCTTTATGGGTTGCTTTAATAAGTATTAACGGGCTCTGCGGTAGTTAAATCAGTTGGTGAATTATTGATTATTATTTTAAAAAATTAAAATTATTCATAATTATTTAAATTTTGAAGTTTATTAAAAGTTGCGTGGAATAATATTAACAGTTAAAAATTCAAGAACACATATGTTTATTTTTTTAAAGACGAATAAATCGAAATTTATGAATTATATGTTTGGAGTAAAGTTTTTTCCAGCACAGTATTTTTGTCACTATAAAAAAAATTAGTTGTTTCACATTCATTTAACATTTAATTTCACAAAATAAGTTTATATTTTATTTTTTTACACATTTAGTTTTTTGTTATTTACGCAACTATTTTATTTTTATTTGTGCAATTTATTTGTACATAATTACATAACGGGACACAATTGTTTTTTGGCAACCAAAATACACGTAATTATGCAACTGGACATAGTTGTTTTTTAACTACCAACTTATACATAATTATACAACTGAACACAGTTGCTTTTTCAGACTAATTTTGATGTGGATATAATGTGATTCGTAGACAAACCATTAGTTAAGAAAAACTCATTCGTGTTTAACTTGAATTTATTAAGTATCGGGAGAGACCATGAGAGAATAACATGTTTCTTTTGGACTTTAGAAGGATTATAGCATCCAAGTTCATAAGAAGCTTTTTCATCTTTGGTCTAGTGAACTTTATTAAGCATATTAATCTGATCCAAGCTATTAAATATATGTCTGGTATATTTTATAAAAGAACTAGCTGAAAAGTTAGATTATTGAATTTTGATTTGTTCCTAGATTGCCATATTACCCAACAAATAATCACATGTAAGATGGTTCTTACACGAGTCTCCTTGTTTGAAGACCAAAACCAATATTCAATAATATTCCATAGTCATAAATCATCCAGTTTGAATCTTTAGAATACCACAAAGTATGACCAAATATGCGAGGTATTATTGCAGGACACAAACAAATGGTTTATATATTTTGTGTTCTCACAGAATTGACACTTTGAGACCAATGTAATATATCTTCTTTGCATATTAGAATCAGTGGGTAATTAGTTGTACAAAATTCTCCACAATAGGATAAAACATTTCCTAAGAATTACATTATTCCATTGTTTTTTAAATAGATTACAATGGTTGTTCTTCTTCCTAGTATGGTTCCAGGTTTTCTTAGTATTAAAGAATCCATCCTTTGTCAGCAGCCATATTATAGAATCCTTAACCTGATGTTTAATTGATGTTTTTTAAATATCATTTATATCAGATACAGTGACGAATTGTCTACGCTTTTCCAAGTCCCATTTATCTCATTCCCAAAATGACTTTACTTTATCTGAATTTTACCAACAATTATCGGTATTGCTATCCAAAATTATTAAAGAGAAAGACCACTCTATTTTTCAAGCCAAAAGTACACCTCACCATTGCCTAGGTTTCTTCTAATTTTAGACTCAACAAAGTCTTTTCTATTTGCAAATATTTTCCATGTCTAAGGTTTGGGATTAGTGTAGTCAGCATGTAAAGGGTGTATATGTTTACAATATATGCTATGAATGTATTTAGCTCAAAGAGAGTTATTTTCCTAAATTTGCGCCACAATTTACATGAGAAGGTGTCTTGAATTTTCAGAAGTTTTCTAACATTCAAACCACCTTCTCCAAAGGGCCTGCATATATTAGTTCATGTTCGGATGAATTTTGTGTCCTTCATTATTTGGGCCTCATAAAAATTTGTCAATATCTTTTCTATTCTATTAATTACATTTTTGGAAAAAATAAAAAAATTATATTTAGTAGGTTAGGATGACCAATATAACAGAGTTAACTAATATGAGCCTTCTATCGTAAGATAAGTGATTCTCCTCTTATTCATGAAAGTTATTAGTGTTTAGAGATATTCCTAAATATGTAGTAGGATGTCTACTAGTATTAAAACCATTTTGAATTATAGTGGAAGAGCATCAAAAGGATGATAACTTTGTTGAGGTGATAATAGTTGTCTTATCTTTATTAATAGATTGACCAACGATTTCTTAGTACTTGTGTAAGAAGGTACCAAAATTCTCAATAGTAGAAGAAAGACCATTAGTGAAGATAAATATATTGTCCGCAAAATCAAGGCATGTGATGTTAATATGACTCTTAGACCTAAATTTCATGGTTTTTCAAATAGACTACTCAAACCTTTAATAAGTACCTCTATAACAATGATAAACAGGCTAGGAGAAAGAGGATCCCCTTGCTTGATACCTATTTTAGTTTTGAAACAACATTTTTCCTCTTCATTAATGAGAATATAAACATATACTGAATTGATCATTCTACCACTTATGTCAGAAATTCAGAATTAAAACCAAAAGCACTAAGAACCTTAAGAATAAAATTATGAGAAATTTTATCAAAGGCTTTGGCCGTGTCCAATCTAACCATTATATTTCCAACCTTAGCCTTTCTATTTAAGTCATGAACCAGATCTTTAATGACTATAATATTTTCCTAAATAGACCTACCCTGAACAAACCCACCTTAGACATCTGAAATTATTTTGGGAAGGAGATTGACTAATCTTTCATTTAGGGTTTTGACATTATTCTGTTCATTAAGGTACACAAACTTATTGGTCTTTAATATTTCCAAGAAGACAGGTTGTTGGTCTCAGGGATAAGAAATGTGTAGGTAGCAAAGATACCTTGAGGAATATGATGTCCAAGGAGGAAAGATTCCATAACAGTACAAAAATAAGATTTGATAATTGGCCAACAAGTTTGAAAAAAGTTGTTTTTAAATCCATCAATACCAGCAGCACTTGAAGGATTTAGGCTATTGATGACATCATGAATCTCATCTTCTATTAGAGGAGCCATGAGTAAGTTATTCTCTTCCTCAGTTATAAACTTACGTATATTGTTAAAGATTTTTCATTCATCATACTATTTATATTTTTTTTTATTTTGATAAGGGAGGTCAGTTAAGATAATTTTAGAATAGGATTCAGCTGAATTGCCCGATAGATTCGCATCCATAATCCATTTATACCCATTTCTAATACTTTAAATTTTGTTTCTTTTCCTCTCTATCTTAATGATTGTTTGGTAAATAGTCGTGTTTCTATCAACGTCTTTAAGCTAGCTAGTGTAGCACTTTGCTGCCAATAAGACTCTTCTTTAGCTAAAGATTGTAGATATATTTCATTTTCCTTAGAAATATTGACTTTGTCATCCACATTGTTGGACTCTTAGTATTTGATTTCAAGATTTTTATCAGCTAAGATTATAGTTTCTAAAATCCTTTTTGAGTCTCTTGATTTTATTCTCAAAAATATACATAGGGTAGCCATACATCTCTAACTTCTAGTTCTTCTCAACAACATTTATAAAGTCCTAATTTAGTGTCCACATATTTAGAAATTTGAAGGCCTTCTTGAATTTGATTCTATTTTGAGATATAGTTACACATAACTGGGTGTGATCCGAGCATGTTCTAGCCTTATAAAGCACCTTAGTTTCAGAGAAATAATCAGTCCATGTCGAACTATATAAGACACGATCAACTCTTTTTCCATGTAGTTTTGTAAGTCCATATATGTTTAGTACCAGCATAGTCAGCATCCTCTAGGAAACAACCATTAATAGTATTGTTAAAGACATCAATACTATTGAGACAAGAAGAGAAGCATCCCAATTGTTTATCAGTTAAATGAAATAACATTAAAGTCCCCCTTTACAATCCATGCCTTGGTTGTAATGGAAAGGATTCTAAGATTGTTCCACAGCTCCATCTTTCTATTTCGTAGACACTTTGCATATACTATAGTAAATAGGATATTCCTGTCCATAACAAAATGAGTGTTTTCAGCATGAATATATTGTTGACGATCTATTAATATATCTATCTTAAAATCTTCATTGCACATAAACCATATCTTGTTGTTATTATTTGCTTTGAAATGTTTAAATCCTAATCTTACAGTAATCTGTTCTAGGTTCTTCATCTTGATTAAGGACTCTTGCAAAGAAATTAACTCAGCATTCTCATTTAACTTAATGGATTTCAGCCTTTTTTGCGAAGCTTTGTTACCAACACCTCGAACATTCCAATAATGTATTTTTATTGTCATCAATATTTCAAAGACTTGATGATCGAGGTTTCTTTCTTTTATCTTTTTATTTAGCAGATCTTGAAAGTCTTTATCCACTTCTCTTTTGTTCAAAATTGGAGAAGAAGGCAACCTACCATTGTTGAATTGGTTAGTTGTATGGTTTTTTATTCCAAGTTTTCATATTCAATAGTATGTATAGCCTCAATAACTTCTTCATCTCTTGGAGTGTTATTTCCTTCATGGTGAGACAGTTTTATATTGTCCATAATACTTCTTATTTCTTGAGTGTTAGGAAAGTTTTTTCTACCTTGAGTGGAATATGAGTTCAACATACTCTGCAACTTGTTCTCCTCTTGTTGTCTTATTATGTTCTTGATCTTAATAATCACATCTTACTTCGTAGAATTGCTATTGATAGTCATTTTATTCTTTTGGTTGTTGACTATTATGGAAATCACTTGAGGTATCCTTAGCTCATTTGAATCTTTGAATTTGTTTACTCTGTGAGGTTGTTGGTTACTATCATTGTTGAGCTGGGGATTTGTCTGAAGTGTTTTATAATTTTCTTGCTTACGTCCAATGTGATAACATGAATGAAAGTAATGAGGTAAGTCTTTGTAACTTATACCAAACCAACATATGTCATTCTTCATTAAGTTTAGTTCAATCCATGCATAACATGAGTTATAAGTAACTCTGTTTTTATCTGGAATCTATGTCTTAAGGGGTTGGCCTATGGTTGAGGCTATGGTATGGATAATATCTTTATTATAAATAAATTTAGGTAGGTTGGTTGTTCTATTCCACACCGGTGTGATTAGACTTTCTTTTTTCGGATTAAATGATGTTATCCACTTGAGGAGCCTCATGAAATGCTCCCCTATATACCACACATTATTGGTCCATAATTTACACAAATCTAATTTTAATGAAAACTCAATCATCACATGTCTACCATCTCAGTTTGAGACATTATATTCAACAACAAATTTCATGGAATCCAATATATGTATTAAGAGACTGAGTTTGGGCATATCTTTAGAGAATATGTCTATTATAGTGAATATTGTGGCAAACATTAGTATTTTCTTATCTTGTTTGTGAATTGAATTAGTATGTGATCATTTTTTTCTCGTGGATTAACGTTGGAAGAAATTCTGATTGGTTTTTTTGAATTTTTGTCACTTCATCAAATGATTTTGTTTTGTTTAATGTCTTGATGCCTCCCATGATATTGGATTCCTCGTGATCTTTAACTGCTTTAATATAATATTTCCTTTGATTCATGTCTGTTTTTTGTCAGTTTATGGAAATAAGAGTCTATAAAGACTCTGTTTTGATGTTCTTGAGATAAAGAATTGGTGTGTGACGATTTCTAAGAAGAATTTAAGCTTACAAGTGGTCTGTTTTGATTAAATTTGACAGTAATTAATACATTTTCTTCATCTCTATCCATATTTGAATCCTCACAAGTACTCAAAAATGGAGAAGAAGACAATCCACGTTCAGATTTTTATAACATATGCCCAATCCTTAAAGAAGAGGTTGGTAAAAAATCTAGGTAAATATATTTCACGAACTTTATCAAATATTAAATAGTTATTAATGAATAAAGGTGATATTTAATGATTATTGATAAATTAAATAGGAGATTTATTTATAATTTAGTCAAATTTTATTTTTTAAATAATCATAATTTCATTTGGAATTATAGATATCCTCCTCCATCCGAAAATATAATAATATTATAAATAAACCAAACCAATCCGACATTATAAATTATAAAAAAAATTACTATTTTTTATTTTAAATTTCAAATATATATCATATTAGTATATACTTCGATTATAAATATCCCTTTTAAAATCAGTTTAAAAACTTTTATAAAATTGTATAGAATAAATATTTATGTTTTAGTTTATAATTTATTTTTATTTTTTTTCGGAGGGAACCCGCAGCCGCTACTCAGAGTGCAATGAGTGCGCACAGGGTAAACCCTCAGTCTGACGCGATAGCCTGCAAACCAACGCTAGAAGGTAAACCACACAAGGTGACAGGCTCAGCCGAGAAAGCTTATGTAGAGGAACTCGAACTTATGACCAAAAGTCATAAGAATGTTATACTCAACCAACTCGGCTACCCCCTTGGGGCTAGTTTATAATTTATTTAGTTTCTGTTTTGATTTGATGTTAATGTCATTTTTATATTTTTTATTTATTTAAAGTTTTATTTATGAATGTGAATATGATAAAGTTATCATTTGATCTGGATAATTGTTTCCAGATTTGATTAGCATATAGTTTGCAAATATTCGCACAAATAACCCAAACCTGTTAGTTAAATTTAGTATTTAAATTTTTAACATTTATTAATTTTAGTTCCAAGATGTATGGATTATACTTTTTATTTGGATTCCAATATGTATCAAATTTGATTAGGAGGTATATTGATTATATATTTTATTTGAATATAATAAATCTATTTATTGTGTTGTCTTCTTTAACATTTTGTGTTAGTAGTGTAAGTAATTTAGTAAAAAATGACAAAATTGTTTCTAAGTCGGACCGAAGATGCGGGTATTTATGTATTAAATAATTATGATCACAAAATGATTTTTTTAATTAGACCCGTTTATCATATTTTATTTACAAACATATTGAATCTAACCGAAATTAAAAAATATAAAATATAATAAATATATATTTTTTATCTAACCAAATCTTTTATTAATAAAAGAAGATCATTTACGACCTCGTATTTGGGAATCAAGAACAACAACCACAACTTTACATATAAGCGCAATAGTGATTTCATTTCCCGCGGTTTAGAATTGAATTTCTTTTCGGAAATGGTTTCGATAAAGAAGCTTGAGAAGATTTTGAAGATTTTACAAAGTCTATTCACCCGAGTTTTAGTCCTCTATCATCAGTGTGAGCAAATGTTTGTTGTGCAAGGTGATACTAAGGTAACAAATTTGAAGGTAATCAGTACTAGATCCAGTAATACTCTCTAAGCTACTGATTCTGCATTGGTGAAACCTTTTGGAGGTAATGATTTTAGTTTTTCCCTTGTTTATTATCTATCCAGAAACTAATTGATACTTGTCTAATAAGCAACTTAAAAGGCCAATAGTATTAGGTAAACTATTAGTATAAATGATGATGTCATCTGCAAAAGCAGTACAAGGGACCAGAATTCTGGTCCTTGAAACATACTGCAAAGTCTTAATCTTATTAGAAATTAAAAGCCTTGGCAGACCTCTAATTAAGACTTCTTCACCTAAAATAAAGATACTTGGAGATAAGGGATCACCTTGTCTCAAGCCTTATATCAAAATATCAAAAAATGGTTTTATAGATATATCAAAATATAAAAATGGTTTTATCAAAAATTTAGCTAGTAACTTTTTCTTCAATAGATTTTTTTTTTATTATAATTCTTTTTATATTATATCATTATTAATTTATTATTTTGTTTACATATAATAGTGTTACCCATCCACCATTTAATTTTTTGTTTGAGTATTATCATATTTTATTTATATGTAATTAAGTATTTCTTACCATTTCGATGTCAATGTTAGGTATTTGTATGGTTTTTAAATATTTGAAATTTAAATTCTATTAAAATATATTTTTAATAATTTTTAATAGTTAATTACAGGTATAATTTTAATATAAAATTATAATACTATAAATATATATATATATATATAAAACATCCAAACTAAATAAAACCACACAAGAAATATAAATTTTATTTTAATATTCTTGATGAAATATTATTATTTTATAAAACCCAAACTTTTGGTTTGGTATTATTTTTAAAATCTATAAAAACCTAATCATTTACCATGCTTTAAAAAAACTAAATGTTAGTTAAGTAATACTATAAAATATTGAAATTTTTTTTAAAAAAAAGTATTTTAAACCAGAAAACGAATTCAAAGTAGTGGTGCTTTAACAGCCTAAACCAGTTATTGAAGATGATAAAATATGATTAGTACCAACCTCCATTATAAAATATTGAGTCTGGGGTTCCGAAAGTATATGGAAAGTGTCATCAAGTCAATGACTTTATTGGTTGGTGCGATATTGGGTGTTCATGAGACAATTTTTATGGTATATGTTGCATGTCCATAATCTATACGCGAAATGCAATTATATCACAACGAAATTTTACAAATGCTCATAAATTAATGGGTCACTTGTTAACCATATATTTGTTTTCTTAATTAATTTAGTGACCCATATTTAATTTAGTGATCCATACTACTATTCGGTATATAAATCTAATTCAAAAGTGTAATAGAATACTAACTATACTAAATCAGCTACTTATGGTATAAAGCTCACCAGCAAGCACCCTATTGAAGTAATTTAATATTGTTGCTATCGATTGCATCAGCCCCTCTTCTTTTGTTTTTCTATTTTTTTAAAAAAACTTATGGAATTGTTATAGTGAATAATAAGTGTTTTATAAATTTATTGGATTATTCATTGACTGGGTCGATAACAAAAGATATTTTATAACGTTATTTTATGGATTTTTAAAAAGACAGTTAGTTATATTCGTTGATGGGATCGTATTAATAAACTATTTCATATCATTTGGATTTGAATTTTTTTACTACAAAATTAGTACCAAAAGTATCACATAATTTTATGAAAAAACATACGTATTATTTATTAATTTTAGATTAATTTTTAAAATGTAATTTTTTTTTGTAGATATAAACTTTATCGAGTTTAATTAATGTTGATGAGAGATTTTGTTGGATTTAAAGTTTTATTTTGGACCGATTTAGCTATAGGATGCATATAAGTTCTATAAAAGATTTTTCATATTTATGGGTTAATAAAGCTTCCACAATGGTGTATAATATGATTTGTCACGCTTTTAGAAAGAGGTGAACACTCATTATTCTATTCTTACATCCACTATCTTTTTTTGTAGTAAAGTTTTTTTTCTACATTTATTTTTTAACCGATTATGTTGAGCCGAACCCAGACTCATCAGTGGTGATTCTAGTGAAAGTGATATTCGAACTGGTATCCAAAAGCCACATTCAAAACCAGACTACTTATTGCCACTCTTTATCACTTTCGGAAAGAGTTGTAGTGGAATGACTACTTATGGAGCAACTAGCACACATGCCACCCCAGGAGTGAGGTTGTGCGAGAAAGGGTGCAATAAAAAAACCCTCTCGATTCTTCATTTTTTCTTAGCTTAGCTAGAATAGCAGAGACAATGACTCGTGCCCGAGACCACAATACTTCAGGTATAAAAAGTCATATTCGACAATGTCGTTGTCGTGGTCAAAGTGGCCGCAATCTAAGCTGGGAGGGATACTTTGACTAATAGGTGCATCTGCGTGAAGTCTGAGATTCGCGTTGAGACAACTGAAGACAAAACCTATGAGTTCGCTGAACCTTATTGATTCGCACTGATATTTAGTTAAAGTAATAGTATCGGGTAATAGATCATTATATATTTGTAACTACGAGTGAAAGTAAAAGATCTCTTATCCTCATAAACGGAGGCACTATCAAAGAAACTGTAAGTGTATAAGACGCATGCGACATTCGACGTCACGAGGTGTGAAGGAATCTAAAAGGATGGGTTGCAAGGACCCTGAGATAGATCATGGAGGGGTCGAGCAAGACACACGGGATGCAACTACAGATATTGAGCAAGTTCAGGTCGAACTAGTAGCTCGATAGTGATGAGTCATGATATTTTCACCACTCACTGTAGAAACTGGACAGGGGAAATTCGGACATAAACCACCCACTAAACCATCCGAACTGGACTAAAGTATTAAACGCTAATCATTTTTTGACTAAGCTAATTGCTAATCTGCTTAATAAACTAATGGGTTTTTAAACTCGACCCGATTCCATAAGTATAACCCGAAAGCCCATGTGGCCCATAATTAAGGGTATAAACACCCAACCACTTTCATTAATGAGGGTAATGAACATTTAATACAACCATGCAGCTCAAATCTTTCACTACAAACCACTTAAACATTAAATACCTTTGTAATACCACAAAACACCTGACCAAATTACCCTTAGTTAAAAATAATCCACACCAGATAGTATGCCCATGATCCTCACATTTCTCTTCCTCCAAGGGTGCGACAGCAAGCTTACCCTTCCACCCGGACATTAAGTTGGGTTACCACCCCCGGGTAAACATCCCGCCGGTATCAACAAATAATCCCGGGCAGCAGCCTGTCTACGATAATCCGGTACCGAGGTTCAATGTAGATTTTTTTATCACGTGGACCTCTACTCAGCTCCAAACGATGGGTTCAAGAAAACCTTGTACACCTAATGGTACAGAATACAAATTCTCATTTCGTTCCAAATACTATAGAGCTTAAATTATCGCGAAGGTTCGCCGTTCACAAGATGGAGAAGTATGATAGGACCGGTGATCTAGAGCACCATATTGAACAATTCACGAATGTATTGATGAACTTCCTAGATGATAACCATTTGTGGTGTCAAAATTTTTAATGACCTTCAATAAATAATAGCTTAACTTGGTTCAATCAGTTGGCCATGAGGTCTATCACCATCTTTGATATTTTGTGAAAAATATTTAGACATTAGTTTGTTAGATGTAAAATATTTAAGGGCCACGATGACCACATAATGGATTACAAGAAACTGAACATGGAAATTTTGAGAGATCACACTCAACGCTTTATACACACCAAAAACATCATCGATGATTGCAACGAAGACTTATTTCGAAGACCAGTCTATCCAAAGAGGTTACGAAGAATAAAGCTCTGAATTTTGGGAGTATTGTTGGTGCCTGTAGAGTCATATATTCTGATTAACGAAACCATGCATATAGTCATGGTTACAGACGATGAACCTTGGTAGAACTATGAACCTCAAACTCTAATCCTTATAGTCACTTCGACTACGTATAGGTTACCCCAAGTGGTTAACCCACAACAGTAGATTACATATCCCATCCCTATACCTTTTGTTTTCAAGTAAATCACGAACAGTTCAAGTTCATATCTCAAGGCAGCCATAGGTCGCGCCTTATTGATGTATCTTGTCAAGTGTAGGTGTGGATGATTAAATGAATAAATAGGTGAGGCACGATAACTTCACCAATTTAACTAAAAGTATGGCATATATTCACCATAAGTCTAAGGGACAAGTCTAGTTTAGGTCTCCTCCTCTAATAATCAAGCCTCGTGAGGATATAAATATTAAGTAATGCAAGTTCTATATTGATATTAGCCATTAGATAAAAGACTGCATAAAATTAAGGTATGCGATATAAATTTTGATCTATAATGACAAATTGTTACAGTACGTGAGAATAGTAGGGCTCGAAGAAGTTCCATGAATGGGTCTACGTATGCCGAGGGAGATGGATCGGGGACTCACGTATCCGTTTCAAAATAAGAAAATAGAAATTTGATAAGAATTAACTAATATGCTATTATTTGTTATTTTATCAATGAGTATTTAGACCCTGACCCAAATGACTATGTTGTACAAGTAATCTTCGAGGGTGAATATCTTGACTTGGATCTTGAGGGTCACGTGGTTTGGATTGTGTTAAGTGGGGATGATTTGAGTATTTTTATGGGGCTTCTTATTATTCTTGGGGGTGATAGTATTTTGAGAATCACTAATTCTTCTAGAAGAAGATACATAAAGAGACTAGAAGCACAATTCCCATAGAAAATCTCTTATTACCTCAGTTGGGATCCTTACCCTCTCGTCATCTTCAAATATGATGATTTATAATGTAATACAGGCCGTCATGAGGATGTTGTCCTAATTAATGCTTATATTGGGGGAGAGAAGATATGTAGGGTATTGATATACACATGATATTTTACTAATAATTTATTTCAATGAGACTATGATCGGATGAGAAGTCCTTCTGACATACACCGCTCGGAGCGAACCATAGTTGGGTTCACCAAGACGAGCATCATAGTCACTGATGAGTTTGAAACAAATTTTATTCTAAGGCGATATAACTTCAAAAAAACGTTCAGTGTACTTTTTATGATGGTAGATCACCCAACCTCTTATAGTACTATTTTAGCAGCTCATGGTTCTACCATATGCATGCAATAACCTTCGTTTACCACAAGTGCCTCAAATACTTTATAGGGTACAAGGTGGGAGTTTTCTTAGGTAAGTAGAAGGTTGTAAGGGAGTGCTATGATGCTTTATTGGAATTTATAAGGAAGAAAAGAAGGACATTAAGAGTGAAGACATGAAAGGTGAGAACTGCATGGAAGAATATCACTTTCCTGGGCCTTTAGTGGGGGTCGAGATGGTTGATGATCCTAAATAGGAATATAGTTTTGTTGTACCATGAGAGGATGATGAGGTGAATTACTTTGAGGAAGGTAAAATGTTGAAAACTGGTACCAACTTGTCAGAGTCTTTGAAAAATGGTTTGATTTTTTTTTTCGAAAAACTTGAACGTTTTTCTTTGGTAGAGTAAGGATGTAACTTGGGTTCTTGCTAAAAAAATCTTCTATAAGATATTGGTTAACCCGAATGGGGAACTTGTATCATAAAAAAAAAGTCGACCTATATCGAAAAGTCTGCAATAATCGTTTTTGAGGCTCACTCGAAGAAGATAAAAAAGCGAGAACTTTGGTTGCGGGAGAAAGCGTAAGAAAATCATAATTTAAGTCATTGGGGAGAATTCACGGTGCCTAGAGAAAAATTAAAAAAGGAAAACTGTAAAATTTCTTTCTTTAAGTTTAAAAGTCTCTCACTCTAAAAGAAGTGTGAGAAGTAAGAATGATGGTTTGTCCTATTTATTAGAAAGGAATGATATACGAGCTCGTCATTCTACCATAGGTAACAATCATGATATGAGCCTCTGGTAGTTGAATCGATGAGGATTATCTGTGCACACGCTATAAAGCTATAGTAAAGCATGTCCATGGGTCATAACAAAGACGACACATGGTAGAAATGCACAGACCTAGCTTTCAAAGATGTGAAAACCTACTTTCCAACCTTTCAAATTCCCACGGGGAACCAGCCTCGAATTTCTCACTTCGAAGAAAAATTAACCTAGCACCCATTACTTTGAAATAAACCAACTTGCTACATAACAAATATCTAATGCTTACATTTAGAGAGGCAAGAACTTCAGAGGGAGAAATTAAAACTACATCGACTCTACTCAAGGCCTTGATAGTTCAATGTACTCTAGGGTGCTCTGACTACATCGTTGTACCATACCAGAGGGCTCTTGATATTCTAGCATCGACCGCTCACCAAAAATAGGAGTACTACTGATAAGAGGATTATATGTTGGGCTTAAAGCCTTATTTTTGGCTGGGATGAGTCATATTAGTTGTAGGGTGAACACAAGTTTTATAATGTATTTTTTATATTTATGAGCCAATAAAGATCAAAGACCCACATGGTCACTATGAATATAATTTGTAACACTCTTGAAAATTAGGTGAAAAATCATTATTCTAATATTGTATTCACTATTCCCTCTCTAGTATCCTTATCTCTCTACATTTATTTTGTAACCAATTCAGGTGAGCCGAACCTGGACTCATCAAATGTTAAGCTAAATTTAAAGTTTTCAAATAAATATGATGTTATCTAATAGTTATATTTAATAGAATATTCAGTAGGAAATTTTAATAGATAAGATTGTTAAAATAAATTAGTAAGATTCAACTTTAAAATATCATTCATAAAAAAATATGTTTTCAAAAATATTAAAATATCTTTACTAGCAAGGTTTAGGAATATAGATTTTTTTAGGTTTTAATTTTTTAATTTTTTGGTTCTATATATAAAAAAGATTATGATCCTATGCGCATATTAAATCAATCAACCGTTCAAAAAATATATTTTTCATGTTGAAAAATTTATGTCATATTTTTGAAACAATAAGTACTATACGTATTATTGAAAGGTTTACTACGGTATTAAAATTTGTATGGTAATAATGCTAAACCTATAGTGAAAATATTTTTAAAAAATATAATGTTATGTACGTGAACCAAACAATTTCATTAATGAGTTGTGTAAGGAATCAAAGACAATCAATTTGATATAGCGTTTCCACCACTATATGCATTGTTTCTTTCCAAAATTAAATGTTTTGAGAAATAATGATCTTAGTAGATTCAATGGATTTAATGTATTTTTCTCCATCAAATATATTCACATTAAATAGTTATAGAACCTCCTTAAATATTATTTTCTAATCAAATTGAGTAATTTCATTTATTTTTATCAAATTAAGTTTTTACAAATAATGTTAAAAAATCGTTAAAAATATTTATTTTTCATCATTTTTAAGGTGAAATATCCAAGTAAATTTAGTAAAATTATAAAAAAAACAAGTGTGTAAAATCAATTTCAAAAGAATATGCAATACATGGAAGATTATTAAGATTAGTTGATTTTAGTTTAAATTATTTTTAATATGATAAAATAACTTGTAAGATTTATTAAGTTGACATGCATCACAAAAACTTAACCATTTTTGCATTAATTTTCAAGACGCAATTCTAAACCTGTATGGCAATTAATGAGACTAAGATGATCTAATATTTTATACGATATATCATAATAGTGAAAAACTACAATGTTACAAAGTTGAAACTATTATTACTTAATATTTTAGATATATATAAAAAACAAACTATAAAGTTATTTTATGAATAAATCATGTAATAAGGTGGACACCTAAGTTTCAAAAGCTTAAATTTTTAAAATATAGAATGAACTTATCTAAGTTAAAAATTTATTTTCAAGTTTTCCTTGAAGTAACATAATCTTGGTTGTTAAATCTTTCATAAAACAAATTTTTTAATCAAACTCAATATACAATGTGTTTAAAATATACTTTAACTACTAAGTCTATTTTAAATAATTATAGGCAAAAATCTTAGAAAAAAACTAGACTCAAACTAAAAAGTTACTCGTTGATAAATTAGATTGCTACATGAAACCCTAACTAGTATGTTTGTGCTAATTTAAATATGGTTACGAGAACTTGGAAAATAGAATCGATGTCTGGATGACTAAAGGGCTATTCATAGGTTAAACTTTGCTCTAACAAAATCAATTATACATAGCAGTCATATATGTATATTTTAGATTTTAGTTTTCTAAATAGACGCTTACATAGGGTTGATTTGTGCCTAATGTATATCTATAATGTGAAACAAGATAAAAAATGACAACTTCACTTTGTCTTTCGGGACAAAATTTGTAAGCCCTAAAAGAATAGTAGTTTGGTAATTAAAATAACTGGTAATACAACATAGGATTTAAAGCTTAAACCTTTTTTAAATATATAATTAGATAAAATATTTGGGTGAATTATGTGAAATATATTTAAGGTAAATAATATATTGTATAACATAATAACTTGGGAAATGACTTTTAAAAAAATAACATGCGTAGATTCAACCATTTTGATTAGTGTATATGATGTTAATTTATAGGAGGATATATGATTAGACAACTTCAAAATTAGTGACTTGCTTGAGATTCTATATTTTTTAGATAAATAAAAAATGTAAGATTATTTTGTGAATAAAAAATGTAATGTAATTTTTTTAAATAGTGTACTCCTTTAATATTTGATTGAGTTATTATTTATAGACAAATCAAAACAATAAGTGGGTATAAAGAAAAAAATATAATGAAAACATTCAACTTATACGAGAAATACAAAATAAAGTTAAAAGTAATGGTACAATAAAAAAATTGACAAAAATACACGTTCTTCAATATATTAATTTTATTTGGAAACAAATTTGGAATAACATACATGTTAATATAAATTTCAAGACTAAAAAAATAACTTACTATCAATATGTATGTGTTGTGGCTTTTAAAGTATCATCGAATCTCTTAAGTGTATTCATGATATCTATATAGTGATATTGGTTTGTTAAAACACATTTCATGTCCAAAATTTGTGCACACGTGGTGTCTTGGTATGGAAATTACATATAAATTTCCAATATAAACAAAGCTTGAAAATAGTTGAAAAATGTTAATAAACCAATCGTCGTGCGGTTATATTCACTTCTAAGACATGGGTTTCTGTTGTGGTTTATATAATTTATTGACTTAATTAAATGCATCTGATTGTTAGTTTATCATTTTCTATTATAAATAGTTTGTCAATTTAAAATAAGATAGAAGATGTAGAGATTGAGATGAATTTACTAATTATACGGAATATATGTTAATTAGAGATAATAAAATTTTAGTACATTACGGTTCATTTAATAAAATTTAGCACTCGTTTGATGTGCACTATAATATGCGGAACTAGATGTTAAAGTTGTAGGATTTACTTAACATACAATTATTTTTGTCAATGTTCATAATATTCTTGTTTCAAGAAAAATGACTATTAGTGCGAGGTTTATTCATGTGAAAGATTATCATTGCATTTTGTTTCATAAATTCAAATCTCTTATTGTTTGTAAGAGTATATACAATTACTATACCAATTAGACCAATCTTAAAATCATTCCTCTTTGATTAAATTTTATTTTAGTTTATAGGTTACTTATGCTTATATTGTGTCATAAAGTAATTTCATAATACTATTTAATTATTATATAAAAAATATTATCAATTTGAGTTTTATTTGAAAAGTTCGTAGACTTATAATTATATGAAAATAGTTGAAAACTAAGCATGTATTATTTGGAAACTACTATTGTATACTCTATTATTGTTATGTATATTTACCATAAAATAAATCGGTTTTACATTTTCAATCCATGAGAATTACATTAATTAATCTACATTATCCTTTCAATTTATAATACAATTCTATATTTTTCAAACATTTTTTTTAATTAGCGGGTCTTTTATCTTAGAGAATGAAAAAATAAAATCCAAGTTTTAAAAACTTGAAAGTCTTGGCCTAATTTCTAATAAGATAAATCTAAGTTATTATTTATGTTTGTATTTATTTTGGTAGAAATAATATATTTTTAATGTAACATATTTTTTTTAATGTAATAATATATTTTTTTAAACAATGCATTTAAATTAATTTAATAAAATATCTCAACTTGATATCTATAAATTTTAGATGATTATCATTTTATTAATAAATCAACTAAGACATTCATATATTTTTTTAATAAAATGAAAATTTTATTAAAATAAGAATAAAGCTAAATTCTCTCTCCTCTCTCCTCAATCTCTAAATCAACGGTAACTTCAAGCTCCCCCTTTCTGATCTTCCATGGACTGCTTCAGACAGTGAGCAGCCATGTGAAATGAGTAAGATCCTCTTCTCTACTGGAATAGGTACTTAGGCTTGGAGTCTCAAGGTTACTCTACCTCTAATCTTGGCCGATGAGACCTTTCCTTGTTCAATGTGGCAGTGTCTAATCAAGTCTCCCCTTCTTCTTGGGAGAGCTGAATTAGACACCCATGATAGACTTTTACACGCTGAGTACAAGCCAAGAGGTAGCCCAGAGTACACTAGATACCCCCTTGTTGTAGTTGACCTCGCTCTTCTTTCTCTTTGGGATCCATCTCCTCTCCCATTGTCACCTCAACCTTAACAATCTATTAGGTATTCTCACTGTTTGACCCTTGCATGTGTCCCTCTTATATCCACCAGTTTTTCGAGCTGGTGCTTAGAGTTCATCCTTCTAGCCTCTTTCCTAGGTATTGCATTACGAATCACTTCTCAAACCTACATTCTAAACCCATCTTCACCTCTTCTTCTCCTGCCCTTCGAACAGCTCAAGAAAAATTCCTCTCACCCCTTTCACTGTTGTAACTCAATTTTTTACTGTCTAACCAAATGGAACCTGGTTCTCTACCTAAACCAAGTTAGTCAAGCTGGTTACTTGCCCAACGGTACTTTCTTGTTCCCTCCTCACCCATCAACCCTCTCTCTCCTATTTTGGGCAAGCTGCTCCCTTCCTTTACTTGAGTTAAAACCCTTCTATACTCCTTTCCTTTCTAAGCTTAAGCACCAGACCTACCCCCCCCCCCCCCCCCCCAACCTCTGTCCCGCCCTATACCCTGCATCCTGTCTACCACTCTCGATTTTGCTTCCACACCCTCTTTCAAATGTCAGTCCTAAAATCTTTCTTGTTTTCTGTCTACCATCTTCACCTCTGTTTCCTCACCCCCTCTCGATGTCAGCCCTAAATGGTCTACCGGTCTTAATCTCAGGGCAACAGAACCCTTATCCCTATCTATTATTCTGTGCTAATTCCTATCTCCTCCAAAGCACGTTTATTATAAAGTTCATTCTACCCTTCTCTAACTTCTTATCATCTCTCTGGTTTTCAAGTACTCGCAAAATCAATTTGAATTCGTACCTTGTTCTTGCTCTCATGGCTTCCCCTTCCTCTCCGCGACCTGCTAAGCCTTCAGGAAAGCTTAGATCCTTCTCTCCTATTAGAACCGAAGGATTTTCATCCTCCCTTGTCTCCTTCCTAATATCCACCCAACCTCCAACCTCCCATGAAAACTATACTCCTTCTTGGCCTGCCTTTTCTGATGCCCTGACTCTAAGCCTTCCCTTAACATCCTTGGAGCCTTCTGTCATCCACATTATAACTCCTCAACATGAGGAGTTCGTGAAGCACACCCTAGCCCTGGCCAGACACCATATGGAGTATGGCCATGGATAAATTATCTTCCAAACCGTTGCTTCGCCTGAGTTGAAACCTTACTTACCCTCTCCGGTGAACCCCAATCGAGTTCCTCCTTTTTTGGATTTTTCAGCTACCTCTGGGAGTAGGCCAATAGCTTCTCTGAACAAATCGATTGTTGGATCGGAGCCAATATTAAGCTCGTCTGCTCTTTATGCCAACTTGGTGGCTACAATCAGAGATTGCCCATACGATATTAGAGCCCTGTATTCTGGTATCGACAATCACCCGACTTCTCCAAATTTTCACCTCTTAATGGTATTCTCAACACCCTTGCTACTAATCCCCTCCATTCAGGTCCCAAAATATCCATCCCTGAAAACACTATAGTGCGTTTTGGGTTCGCGTCGCCTTCTTCAAGCTCTGGACCCTTATCCAACAGTTCTATTTGAGGTTATTTCCCTGAGAAGGAAAGCTTCTCTCAGGGTGATTGCCAGTCCCCTATTACTGATTGTTCTCTTGTGCGAGTTTGTGGTTTATCTGCTAGCGATTCGATCACCTCTAGGAAATGGGTAAACCCTAATTTGGGTTCCAGTAGTAAGTCGGGTTTCCCCATGTCTTCTTTTGGTTGGTCTTCTGCCGATTCGCTTCATGGACAGTCCTTAGTGGGCCGGTCTGTGCCTATTGCTGGTTTGTCACTGGGACAGCCCTTGGTGGTCCGGTCTTCTCTCATGGGCATGTTGAAGGTTTCGACAAATATCAGTCAGGAAGTGCTGGTGGGCCAGCAGTCTGGTCAACAAACATTAAAATCGGGCCTTAATTCAGGTCTGAAGGGCCAGAATACTAAAGTTATCGGGTAGACAGAAATCCTCTCTTATGCTGGGCCGTCGATTAATAAAGAGAAGGGCCTTTTGGGAGCGGGAAACTCCTATAAACCATACTCCATCATTCGGAATTTTGGCAATGCCGGTAAGGGCCCAAAGGGAAGGAAATATTTAAACAAGCTAGCTCAAATCCACAAAGCTCCTTCTAAGGTATTAACAACTCATTCGGTTCCTCCTAATTCCATAGGGTTGAAGACCCGCTCTTTTTCAAATTCTACCTCATCCTATGCTAGTATTGTTACGGGGTATATCGATAATCGCTCTCCCTTAGTCATTGGACTTAACCAAATGGACCATGATGGAGTTGACTTCATTTTGAATGAATCGGCAATGGGTCATCCAGACTTATGGAAAGCATGTTTATCAGGGTACTTCCTTACTCATCCTCAAAACTTTACCCTTCTTAAAGCAAATATGGAATCTTTGTGGAGAAAATTTGGCCTTTTGGACTTTAAAGCTCTCCCTGAAGGGTATTTTTTGTTTGAATTTGGATCCGAAGAGATGGAAAAAAAGTTTTGGCTCTAGCCCCTTGGCATTTTGGAGGGAATTTAATCATCCTCAAGAATTGGGATCCTCTATCTCCTTTTATCAAAGATCCTCACAAGGAAATCCCGATCTGGGTCAAATTGTTTAATCTACCTTTAGAACTTTGGACGGCTGAGGGATTTAGTAAAATTAGATCGGTTCTAGGCACTCCTTTATACGTGGATACACAAACGGAACAGATGAAAAAACTTCGCTTTGCTCGTATTTGCATTATAATATCGGCGGGAGCTGACATTCGTACTGAGCTCACTTTCAAGATTAGTGGCAAATATATTACGGTGAACTTTGAGTACCAAGGGCTTCACCCTCAATGCTCATTTTGTGTCGTGTTTGGGCACCCCTCCCGCCTTTGTAAGAAAGGATCATCCAATCTTCCTACCATGCCTTCCTTGCTAGTCTCTTCAGATGAGTCTGGCCCTTCTGAGCTAGAGCCAGAGAAATGAAATACCCAGCATCTTGCTTCCTCGGCCTAGGCGACTGAGGTAGAAAGTGGAGAGGAGGTGGATTTGCCTCCTAAGCGGCATCGTTTCGTTGATGCTAAGGACAAGGGTATACTGGATTTTCCCCCGATAGGACCATCATCAAAAGCACTGTAAGTCTTCTGAATTATAAATATTGCTTCCTGGAATGTTTGCGGATTAAATGACCCTGTTAGACAAAAAGATGTCTCTGATTTTATTTTTAGTACTAGTATCTCCTTATTAATTCTAATTGAAACCAAAGTTCAAATACATAAAGTAGAATCTATTGTTAGGAATATAGCTCCCTTTTGGCATGTCCTTACGAATCACGAGTCGTATCATCTAGGTAGAATTTGAATTATTTGGAACCCTAGCGTAATCACCATCACTAGAAAGTCTGAATCCCCTGAGTATATTCATTGTTTAGCTCAATGTCACAATTTTAATGCTTCATTTAAATTTTCTACTATTTATGCTTTCAATGAATCTTCTGATCGAATACCGCTTTGGAATGATTTGACTACTATCTCTATGGTAGACAAACGCATACCTTGGGTATTAGTGGGGGACTTCAGTGTCATTCATCACCCCAATGAGCGTATTGGCTCCTCTGATAAGTAGACCCCTGCTATTGATGATTTTAATAACTGTTGTTTCCATAGTGAGCTCGGTGATCTCTGATCTACTGGCTTCCACTTCACTTGGATTAATAAACAACCTGAACACCCTATTCTTTCTAAGATTGATAGAGTCCTTGTTAATCCTGTCTGGGATGATCTCTTCCCTATGTCTCATGCCCACTTCGGTTTTCTTCGATCTTCTAATCATACGACTGTCACGCTAAACCTGGGATTCCCTAGGACTAAACGTAAAAAACCTTTTAAAATTATATAATATGTGGCAATATCATCCTCTTTTCAAAGACATCGTTAATAAGAGTTGGAATAGGCCTACTACTTCTTCTGGAATGAGTTTGGTCACTGAAAACTTTCTAGGTTGCAGTCCGCGCTGGTAGGCCTAAACTGAAAAGAGTTTAGCGACATTAGCTCCAGAGTTGTTAGTGCCCAAAAAAGATTATTTGATGCTCAATCAAACCTTGCTTGTGATCTTCTAAATCCTTCTCTTGTTTCGGAGGAATGCAATGCATCAAATGCTTATATCTTTTTTAAACGCGCTGAAGAATGCTTCCTTAAGAAAAAATCTCGGGAAAATTGGATAAATATTGGTGACAAAAACACTAAATTTTTCCATAATAGTATCAAGGCCCGCTTGTTCCGTAATAGGATCATTTCCATCACTGATGGAAATAGAGTTACGGTTTCTACACCTGATAGTGTGTCTAAGGTCTTCGTGAATTTCATTGAAAATTCTCTCGCTTCCAGATATTCTTCCGAATATCCGGGGCTGGATTCTGTCTCTTCTCTTCTTACCTCTAAAGTTACCAACACTGATAGGGAATCTATGATTCGGGAAATTACCCGCGAGGAGATTAAATCTACTCTTTTCAGTATTGATAGTAACAAAGCTTCCGGTCCTGATGGTTTCAACTCTTGTTTCTTCAAATCCAACTGGAGCATTGTTGGCCATGACATCTGTAACGGTGTCCTTGACTTCTTTCACTCTGAATCTTTGGATGCCTCCTGGGGCTCCACCTCTATAGCTCTCATTCCTAAGAAGGATTCCCCCTCTACTCCTGCGGACTTTAGACCCATTGCTCTCTGCAATGTTAGCTATAAGATCATTTCCAAGATCCTATCTAATAGAATTAGAGATTCTTTCCCTTATCTTATTGATAACTCTAAGTCAACTTTTGTCAAAGGAAGGAACATCTCGGATAATGTCCTTTTATCTCAAGAGATTCTGAGGGGGGTATCACTCTAATGGCAGAGACAAAACGGTTGCTCTCAAAATTGATTTAATGAAAGCTTTTGACAATGTCCGTTGGCATCTCATTCTTGATATCCTTGTTGCGATGCATTTCCTGGATAAAATGATCACTTGGATTATCAAATGTATCTCTTCTTCGTCGTATTCCATCATTATTAATGGAGATCCTCATGGAAATTTTAAAGGACGAAAAGGTCTAAGGCAAGGAGATCCGCTCTCCCCCTTCATCTTTGTTCTTGTTATGCAAGTGCTCTCCAATATTCTTAATAAAAAGAGCCAGGATGCGAAGTTCAAATTTCATTGGAAGTGTCAAAAGCTAAAAATTGTTTATCTCTGCTTTGCAGATGATTTGATGATCTTTTTTCATGGTGACGTCAACTCCCTGCTCCTTATCAAAGAAGCGCTCGATGAGTTTTAGACTCTTTCTGGATTAAAAGTCAATCCCGCAAAAAGTCATATCTTTTTTTCTGGTATTGAAGAGTCTCTCCGGGAGGATCTTAGAACCATCATGGGATATCCTGAAGGCTCCCTTTCGATTAAATATCTGGGTATGCCCCTTATAACTAGTTGTCTCACTCACTCAGTTTTTCGTCCTCTTCTTTACAAAATTACTTCCAAAATTGAGTCCTCGACTACTAAGCATCTATCTTATGCTGGTAGACTTTAGCTCATTAAGTCTGTCTTATTTGCTGGTCAGGTTTACTGGTCTTCCATTTTTATCCTTCCCTCAATGATCATTAAAGAATTGTCTCAATATATCCACCGTTTTCTTTGGTCGGGATCAGCTATGAAAATCCACGGTGCCAAAGTAGCTTGGTCCACGGTCACTTTGCCCAAAGTAGAGGGCGGCTTTGGGATTCTGGACCCAAAAATCTGGAATCAGGCGGTTGTCCTCAAGCATCTTTGGTCTATCATCAATAATAACAATCATTCCATTTGGAGTGCTTGGATTAAGATGGAAAAAATTAAAAATAATAACTTTTGGAACCTCTCTCTAGGTTCTTCTCCCTCTTGGATATGGAGGAAAATTCTTCGTCTTCGCCCTTCGGCTTGTAAATTGTGCAGGGTGACAATTGGAAATGAAGCAAACATATCTTTCTGGTATGATCCGTGGCTCCTCTCTACTTCGTTTGCATCCCACTACGGCGAAAGTACAATCAAGGATTCTAGACTAGGGAAAAACTTCAAGGTCTCGGATGTCATCCTCAACGGGAATTGGAACTGGCCATCCAATAATAGATTAACGAATGCTCGATCCCATGCTAAGGTATTGGAGATTCACAATATTATTCTCTCCCTTCTTTACCCTAACATCACCTCTATTGACATTCCATTCTGGAAGGCTAAAGAAGGAGGATCCTCCTTTTCCATCAAGGATACTTACAATGCCTTACGTTTGCCCATCCCTAAAGTACGGTGGGCCGGGTTAGTTTGGAACAAACTCAATATTCCTCACCACTCCTTTATCTTATGGTTAGCTATTTTGGACAAGCTTGCCACCAAAGACAAGCTTCTCAGTTGGGACTACAACATCCCACCTGAATGTGTCCTTTGTAACTCTGACAATGAAACTACCTCTCATCTCCTCTTCGATTGTAGTTTCACTAAGAGCATCTGGTCTAATGCTAGTATAAAATTAGGATTCCCCCTCACCGCTCCCTGCTGGCAGTCTTGGGTTTGTGAAGATTCAAAGTGGTCTCAATCTCAAAACCATTCTATTTGGCTTGCTTGTTTCGCCGAGGTAATTTACCACGTTTGGAAGGAGAAGAACCTAAGAAATTTTGGTTCCCCTCCATCCATCGCCTTTATGGTCTCTCACCGTATCTTAACAGATCTTCAGTTCCGATTCCAAGGCACCAAGACTGGCTGGCCTTCCTAATATTATTATTATTTATGTTATTTCTTGATGTGCAGGGTACCTTTGGTGAGTGCGGTCCGCGACCCGACATTCCATTGAGATTGGGAGATGGAGGGTGATGTCTCTGAGGTTCACTGCAAGCCAAGCAACGACTGGCTATGTTATTCACGTGACGACGTTGTTTTTATTAGATTGCATGTACGGGACGCTCTTTTGCCCTACTTGATTTGATCTTTATCTTTTTCTGTTTATCTTACATTCGTCATTCTTAAGGCGACTGTGATGTATCTCTCAGGGAATGCCACAGTTCTTGTATGAACCTTATTTCAATTAATTTAATGCTTTTATCCACCAAAAAAACGTTATATATAAATTGAGATTTTGGGCTATAATATCTTTTTTATATAAAACCAAAAAATTGCTGTTGTTTTTTCCTTTTACCGTCTCTTTTCTTTTGCCAATTTGTTTGACTTGTTGTTTATTTTTCTTGCCTTCTTCGTCATTATTCTCTTATTATACTCATTCATTTCAATAACTTCTAAGTTCAAAAGCTACCCATATATGTTTTTGTAATGTCTTCTTCTTAATGTATTTTCTTCCATGTTTATATATTTCTTTTATAGTCATTTTTTGTTTCTCGGATTTTTTATATTTTACCTTCCTCTTCATTACAATCAAGCAAGAGATTTGATTCCGGGGGTAGGTGGTTCATTTTCTACTTTCTTCATTAAGTAATCAGATAGCATGATTTGGTTTTCATTTGGATTCCAAAAATGGATCTTTTTTTTAAATCTGATAGCTAATGCAGATTCTTAAAATCTGAGTTTTTCTTCTTACCATATTGTTTGAAACTTAAATCAATTTTTAAATACTCTTTTAGTCTTTTGTTCTTAAATAACTCACTTCTAACCTCTTAAGAATAGTGATTTTTTCTTCTGCTGTAACTCCTCAGGTAACTCCTCAAGAATCCCCTCAAACTACTCTAGAAGTCAGTCCCCAAAGAACTTCTTCAAGAAATATTCGACTGGAACAAGTTTTGAAATATATCATTGAAAGTCAAGAGAAAAACTTGATTGGCAAGTCTGAAAGTGATCAGGAGAAGAAAACCATAATTGTGGTGGAGGCACAGCTCTTACAAGCTGTCCCAGTGGTAGACCCTCCCGCTAGACCTTCTACGCCAAATTAGGGAACCCTCTCTGCTCCCCCGGAAGTTACAACTGATCCTCCTCCTTATTGAGGAGAGGATTCCTTGGTAAGAAAGAACAAGAAGAAGAAAAAGAGGAGACGTGCATCGAGTTTTCCCTCGAAGATAAAAGATATTCTTGACAATTATCTTCGTGAGATCGAAGCTAAGCATTTGTTTGCCTACTTTAAGATAAAATACAAATACTTTCACCCAACCGAGGAGGTGATATTAAAAGACTTATAGGAAATTCCTGAGAATGTTACCATTCGATTCCCGACTATTGGAGATAAGTCATTATCCGTTCGTGACCATGAGTTGGTTCTCTACATAGAAATTATGAATTTGGGCATTTGCTTGCCTCTTTATCCTGCTTTAGTGAATTAATTTAGTCTTATTGGACTTTGCATATCTCAGGCTGGTCCTAACATGTGGTATACACTTATGGCTTGTATCATGGCCTCTAGAATTTCTAAGACCGCATTCTCCATGGAACAGCTCATCTCAATCTCGGGTGTATCTAAAAATTCTCACTATCCTTTTTATTCTCTTGGTCTTGCAAGGCTGTACAAGGTGGTCAAGGATCTCTTAGAAGCCGATAAAAAATAGATACTACGATTTATTTTTATCTCCAGGTTGTGGGAGAGTGGCTTTGAGGACTCTCAGGAGATTCCCTGTTGGTTAACTTTAAGATAGTCTAGGCGAGGTACTTACTTATATATTTTATTATGTTTACCTTATTATAATTAGCCAACTTAAGATATCTTCTAGTGAATAGCCATTAAGGGGATTACCAAACCTTTCGAGGATTATGCTGCATCTGCAAAGAAAGTCTTCGAGAAGCTAAATCTTTGGGAAGGTGACAATTGGAACTACAAATTTCATCAACACGCTTCATGCCAATGAATTTGATTAAAATCCATCTTTAGAGATATGATCCGGGTCTGAAGAAATATTCAACAAAACTCATTATATCCCCCCTAGAGGATGTTGTTCTCAAGCGCTTGGAAGGCTTAGACAATATGGTTTTCTTTCCCACGCGAGCTCGGGCTCCGAGTCATCAAGATGCTGAGAAATCTGATTATGGAGATGAACAAACCGAGGAGGATGTTGGCTCAGAGAATGGTGTCCGGGAAGAGCAGAGGACTGAAGTCAAAGGGGAACAACAGAAAAAAATCTAAGAGGAGCAACTAACTGGAGTCCAACAAGAGTAACAAACTGCAGTCCAGCATGAGAAACAAATTGATGTCCGGAGAGGACCGGAAGCTAGCCAAAGAGACTCTCTACTGAAGAGAAACAAAAGAATATTGTCGATAGCGAAGAGGAAAATGACAATACAACCTGTCAAAGTTTGCCCTCTGTAAAGAAAGTTATTATAGTCGATTCAGATTTTGGAGGAGAATTTGTGCTACAAAAAATCAAGCTGCTGGTCAAGAATAAATTCTTAAGGAAGGTGAACGTCTCTCCCCTATCTCAACGTATTTTGATGTTTATGAAAAAGACTTCGTTGGGAACAAGCTTAACACACTGCTTCGCGCTGCTTCTCTCCTCGAAAGGAAATCTAATCACAAATATCGTTATAAGAGTGAGTCTTTCAGAGAAAAGGTGAAGCAAACAAATCGACCATTGAGGTAACCAATTTGAAAAACGAGGTGAAGAACTTGAAGGATCAACTTTCCAAGGAAAATGAGACATCTACCGGATTGAAAAAATTTAAGGACGAGCTTACTCTAGAGAAAAAGACGTTTGTTGATCACTTGTCCATAATCACTTCCTTATAGAGTAAACTCTCCGAGGAAAAATAAAAGTTCAATGGCGAGAGGGAGCGCTTTAGTACTAAGGACATTGAAAGGAATATCACCAATAATGGTCATTACAATTTTTTCATATGATTAAGACATATTTTGAGAGGGCTGTTAAAAATATTGAAAATATTTCTGCAGATAACAGATCTTTAAAAAAGAAATTTGAAGCTGAGAAGAATAAATATCTGGATGTGTATGTTGCCAGTATCGCCTCTCGTCTTGAAGAACGAGATGTTAACATAAAATCCACCCTGGTGTTAGAGATGCATGAAAAGTTTCCTGATTTAAAGTTAGGTATTCTTTGGCATCGTGTTATTGAGAGATACCGTCTGATAAGTATTTCTATGGAAGTTTTAGCAACTAGCAGCGACTCAAAAAATTATTCCTCTGCATCTGGCTCTTCAGAAGACAATAAAGAAAATACTGCCTCTGAATAGTGTTGTTAACCATTATAATTTATGTTTGTTAATCAGCTATGGGTAGAAATTTATGGTATTTTGTTTTGTATGATGATTCTCACATTATAAGAACTTCTGATGATATATTTTTGTTTAAAAATCTTTTACCCATACTTATTTTCCTTATAAAAAAAATTTCATGTGAAAATATTTTTACTTAAAAAAATTCTTTTGCCCATATTTCTCTCCCCAATAAAAAGTTTCTTGATATGAAAATGTTTTACTCTAACTCAGCTTTAGTAAACAATCTTTCATATTGATTTTTTTTTTACTTACCTCTGAGGTAAAAGATTTTTTTTGTGAAAATGTTTTACCAAGCCCTAAAAAGGGCTATCACTTATTGGCAGGCTAAAAAATATGAACACTATGGATTACTACTTATTCGGTTTTCTTAGTTCAAAATAATGAACATCGTCATCCAGCGTTCTTTGAATGACACAGTAAATTCAAAATGATGAATATTAAAAAAAAAGCCCTCTCTTGGTTCAAAATGATGAACATTATCATCCAACAATATTTGGAAAGCCTTTGTAAGTTCAAAATAATGAACATCATCAACCCGCATTTGTTAAAAAACCTTTCTTGGTTCAAAATAGTGAACACTATCAACCACCTTTTTGGTGTGTCTTTTGAGTCCAAAACGATGAAAATCTATGGAAGTCATTTTAAGATGGCGAAAGAATTTTATATATAGGTCGGCTATGAGGGAACCTCAAAACCTTCATGCGCCACCAGGGTAGGAAAGAGTATGTCACCGATACTTACACAAATTCATAGAGAAAATATTAACACATTTACTCATTCACTTTAAATAAGTTTTGAGGTGGTCAATGTTTTAAGGGTGAGGAATACCTCTTCTTTCTTTATCTTTGAGTCTGTATGTCGTCGGCTTGATATTTTTTGTTACCGTGTATGGACCCTCCCAATTAGGAGCTAACCTTTTCAAACTTTTTTCTTTCGTATGGAGGAAAAATTTCCTGAGAATTTTGTCTCTGGATTTGAATTCTCGTCTTCTAACTTTTGAAGCATATCGACTTCTCATCAAAGTCTGAAAATGTAAGAATTTAGTTGTGCCCTTCTTTTCTTTTCCTCTACCAGATCCAACTCTGTGCGTTTTCCATTGTCATTTGTTTCCTCATAATATTCACTGAGCCTGAATGAGAGGAAAATTGTTTCTGATGGTACGACTGCATCCATATTATAAACGAGTGTGAATGGTGACTCTTGCGCTGCGATCCGGGAAGTTGTTTTATTAGCCCGCAGAACTTCTTGTAGATAATCTGACCATTATGCATCCTTACATTCCAAAATGTTTTAGCCAATCTAGAACTGTCTGATTAGTCACCTCGACTTGACAATTCGCTTGGGGGGTGAAACGGTGTCGAGAAGCACTGTTGTATCCCCTTAGATATACAGAAGGCTTTCATCTCTTTGTTATCGAACTGTGGTCTATTTTCTATTGTTATTTTCCTCGGAACCCCAAAGTGACAACAAATGTTAGAAACAATAAATTGGATCACATCCTTAGCTCTTGTACCTGCCAAAGGCTCAGCTTCCACCCACTTAGAAAAATAGTCGACTGCAACAATGATTGTCTGTCGACCTCCAGATGCCACCGGTAAAATTCCGACCAGATCAATGCCCCATCGGTCAAATGATAAAGAATCAGGTATCGATTGGAGTGGCACACCCAATGCATGGATTGCATTAGCAAGTCTTTGTCAGATATCACATTTCTGCACTAAATCCTTAGCATCCGAAGAGAGGGTCGACCAGTAATACTCAACGAGAAGGACTCTCGGTATTAATATTTTGTAGCTAAAATGTGTTGATCATTCACCGTCATATAACTATGAAAGTATCATTTGCGACTCATCTCTTCCTAAACATCAAAGTAAAGGTCGGGTAAAAGATATTTTATATAGTACATCTCCAAGTACAACATACACGTATGCCTTGAATCGTATTCTTTTAGCCATCATCTTATTAATTGTTAATATGTCACTCACCAAAAATTCTTGAATCTCACTCCTCTAGTCTTTTGCTATACTTGTATAAATTTGAAAAGCTTCAACAAATCCTTCAACTGATTCGGATCCCTTTACCATTGAAGGGTTTTCTTGTATGGTTATCCAAGGGTACTCCTCTGAGTAAGAAGCTTTAGCCAAATAATCAGCTACTCAATTTCTAGCTTTGTGAACATGTTTGTATCTGACTCCCTCAAAAGACAAAGTTAAAACCTTCAAAGCCCCTAGATATTTCACCAAGTGATCTTTTCTTGTTTCCGATAGCAGAGATGCATGGTTTATGAGAAGCTGCAAATCGCTTATCAGCCTTACTCTTTTAGCTCCACAGATTTTCGCAACTCTCAAGCCCGCTAAAGCAACTTCATATTCGGTTTTGTTATTTGATGCTTTAAATCCAAATCAGATGGCTTAATACATTGTGATTCCCACCGGAGAAACCAATTCAACATCTGCTCCACAACTAGACAAGCTTGAACCCCCATCAGTTCGGATTGTCCATTATGTTTCAAGTTATTACTCATTGACTTCCATATCAGTCCGTTCGGAGTGAAATTCGACTAAGAAGTCAACTAATGTTTGTGCTTTAATAACAGTTCTTGGATCAAATTCAATAGAAAAATCTCTCAACTGAAAATTTAGTCATTCTCCCCGAAAAATCAGGCCTTTGTAATATATTCTTCAATGGAAACAATGTGCGTACCACAATTGAATGAGTCTGAAAGTAAGGTATCTTTTTTCACGCGGATGTAACTTGTGCAAGGGCTAGCTTTTCTAACTTGAGGTATCGCTTCTCACCATCCAGAAGACTTTTACTCACATAATATACTAGCCTCGGAACATTTCCCTCTTCTCAGATTAAAACCGCACTCACCGCGAAATCTGACACTGCCAAATAGATATGTAGCTTTTCTCCCAGATTTAGCTTTGTCAAGATATCCAATGAAGAAAGATATTTTTTGATCTGATGAAAAGAATTCGAACATTCTTGAGTCCAGTCAAAACAATTTTATTTGCTTAGCACTTGAAAAAAAAGGAGTGCACTTATCCGATGACCGTGATATGAGACTGTTCAGCGCTGCCAATCATCCTGTTAAAATTTGTACTTCTTTGATTGTTCTCGGTGGTACCATATTACTCAGAGCCTTTTACTCTACCGGGTCGGCTTCAATACCATGATCAATGACTATGTACCCTAAAATATTTCCGGATCTTACCATGAACGTGCATTTTTCTGGATTCAATTTTATGTTTATCTTTCTCAAATTAGCAAAAGTTTCATCTAAGTCTGCCAAATGGTTTTCATCCTTTGAGCTTTTGACTAACATGTCATCAATGTAAACCTCAACATTTATTCCAATTTGAGACTCGAAATCTTTGGTTACTAAACGTTGGTATATCGCTCCGACATTCTTCAATCCGAATTGTTTTACCTTGTAGCAGTGTAGACCTCTTTCGGTGATAAACATTTTACTCTCTAGATCTCTAGGATCCATTTGGATCTGATAATACCCGGCATAAGCATCCATGAAAGATAACAAGCAGTTCCCGGATGTTGAATCAACTAACGTAGGGCACATAGAAAGGATCTTTGAGACACGCCCTTTTTAGATCGGTGAAGTCCAACAGATTTTGCTACTTTCCATTCTTCTTTTTTACTAGGACTGGATTAGCAATCCATAAATGATATTTTGACTCGCGTATGTGATTCAATATAGTTAAACGATCCACCTTTGCCATTATAGCTTCAATTGTTTCTTGAGAAAAAATCTCATCTTCTATATGATCGGACGAATATTGCTTCGTACCGCAAGATTATGACCGAAGACGTTTATTGGAACCCATGTGACATCCTCTGTACACCATGCAAACAAATGTAATTTTGTTGATAAAAACTTGATCAAACTTTCTTTTACCTCCATAGATAATTCCGTGCCGATTGTGAGGCTTTTACCCGAAAAGAAAACATGATCCTCAAAGCTATCATCTGGGACCATGAACCCAGGGGCTTCCCTCGGATCATCCACGGGATCAGACTCCGGGGAAGCCCCCACGGATTGCTATTATTTTTTTGATTCAACCCTTTTAACTTGCTTGGGGTCAAACGCTGCTCGGTAACACTCTTTTGCCATCTTCTGGCTGCGTCTTATTGTTCCCACATTTTTTCCCACAACATACTTTAAACATTGATGGACGATTGATGTCATGACATGCATTTTAGATAACCAAGACCTTCTGAGAGTAACATTATAAGATATAGGAGCATATACCACTAAAAATAAAACTGTAACTATCATCGGCCCAATTCCACCATCCCCTCAAATTATCTGACTACCTCAGCTGTAGCCCCGGTAAATCTGACTATAGTTCTATCCGATCACAAGATTGTTGGTGAGTTTTTGATCTGGCTATAAGTAGACATAAATATTATGTTAGTTGAACTACCCGTATCAATCAGAATTTCTCGTATCTCATTTCTCGTTATCTCCGCTCTGATAACTACGGATCCTCACGCGGACCGACTACATCTCTCATGTCATCATTTACGAAGCAGAGTATTGGGGATGGATTTCTATACAGATGTGTTGAAATGCCTGCTTCCAGTTGTGTTGCTAGACTAACGATGTGTCTCTTTCGAGAATAGTTTGATATTCCTACAACTGTATCTCCCCTAAAAATGTTAGGGGCTAAAAAAAAGCACATAACTCACTAAACTTCTTGCTATCGATTTTTCTACCATTTTTATGTTGTTTCAGCCCGACTTTGGGTCTAAATACTCAACATAAATATTGAATGCATCTATAGATTCTTCATCGATTGTTTCTGATATCATCATCGCATCCTCCTTCTTAGGAACAACTTCTTGTTTGAGAGCAACTGTAGAATTATTCTTCACAAAATTGACTAACTTCCCATTTTCTATTAAGTATTGTACTTCTTTTTTCAACGCCACACAATCTTTTGTATCATGCCCAACATCCCCATATTACTGCAATACTTGTTTTTTTTGTGCTCTCTTGGAGTCTGCATTGGAAAAGGCTTACGAAAGTGGACATTCAAACGTGTCTTCTCAAAGATAGTTGATACACATACAGTAAACTCAGCATAATGAGATGGTCGGACCCATTTGTTGGAGATAGGCCGGACATACAACTGAGTGTTGACTGCAGTTGTGTATTATTGAGTGTTGACTACCCTTTAAGGTGCCTGACTCATAGCTTGGACAGGTGCTCGGGGTCGGACATGGACTGTGTTTGTTGATTGCGATACCTGCAGTTGGATATTCACTGGTGGTGCACTGGCTCTTATCATGGTCGGATCCTGGTATAACTGATTCAGATTAAATTGCGACATCGATTCTATCTCCGACGCTCTAGTTTCTTCAACTCGAATTTGTTTCTCTATCTGATCTAGCAGTGCTCTGAATGTCATAGCCTGCGTATGTGTAGAATTATAATTTATCACCCCCAGAAGCAAGCCCATTCAAAAAGAATCTAGAGCCACTTTATCTTCACAAAATTCCATATCTGTTTTAACTTGGATGAAACTCTTTATATACTCTTTGAGACTTCCCCCCCCCCCACTTTCTGTCTGCAGTAGATTACAGTATCCCCATTTGCTCATAACTTCTTTATTCCAATAAAATACTATCGGAACATGATCAAAACATGTCAAAATTCTTGATACACCCTTGAGGTAAACAATTATACCACTTTGACGCAGCGTTCTTGAAAGTTTGAGAGAAAACTCTGAATAATAACTTGTCATCCTCGTTGTAATTAATCATGAAATTCTTGAACTCTTCAATGTGAATATCTGGATCTTGTGTCCCATCAAACGTTTCCAGCTTAGATATGTTAAATTTATTTTTGAAAGATGCTTGGACAAAATTTCTGGAAAGAATGGAGATGACCTCCAATTATGTCCGACCTTATAAGCGTTTCCCCCCGGTCCTTCGTTTGTCTTCGCATATAGACCTTCCTCGGATGGGAAAGTAAACTGATTACTGACTCAGTAATCCTAAATGTAGTTGTTAGACTGAATTTTCCTCCGAGGAGTTGCATGTTCTGGTCGAATTGCATTTACTGTTTTGTCAGGCTCTTTAGAGTATAACTTTCTCTTTCCATGATTGCGTTTTTTCTTCCTCGAACTCTTAGTTCTTCGACTAGTTCGATAGGAACTTTTGTACACCCTCGAATCTCTATGTCTTTGCATGCTTTATGCCTAGAATTGGTATTCGAGGATGAAAATTCATCTGAACTAAGACAAGTATACTCACTAGACTCTGTTGATTCGTATCTTTGTTCATATCCGGCTCGCCTTTTAGAGGATCAACGATATTTTCTCCGATGCCTTTCTTTGGATTGGTTAAAATCTTGGGCTTAATCTGTCAAAGTATGCTATCGATGGACTTCTGATTTGATTATTCACGAGCTGATTATCGCTTCCTTTTCAGCATATAGCCTTTCGATGTCCTCCAAAATCTCTTTCCGCCTGGCTACCAAGACAAATTCTTCAATGAGCTCTTCATCATATCTGATTATTATCGTTTCTTTCATTTATCACTTGCTCTTCCATCACAAGATCTCCAGATGAGACTTCGATCAAATTCATTATCAGATTTACCTCTATCTCTTCACGAATTTCAGTTTCCATTGATTTTTTTTTTGCTTTAGATTATTTTTACGGTTTTGGAACGGTGATTCCGGGTACCACTCAGGTTCCCACAGACGGTGCCACTGATGAATTCAGATATTTCATAGAGATAAATCCAGATGCAAAAATGTTCTTATGAGAGCATCAGTCTAAGAAATGTTTGTATCGTATACTTTTAGAGAGAGAAAGAGACAAAAGGAATAAATGTAGTAATAATTGACTAATCATTGGCCTATTCCCAGGAAAGGGAATGTCCTTTGTATATTACAAGAATCATATGGTGAATTTACATGTTTACCACTAATAAATGGACTTTCTCACCCCACTCTTGTACTCTTTGCAAACAAGTTCTAATGGTATATCCTTTAGCCCCCTCAATCCTTATGTTTGCTTTAGTTTAGTCATTGGTCACTAAATACATTAACTTTGCATTTATATTTAATATAATAAATCTTATTATTCTCTATATTTTCCTATCCTTATCAATCTAGTATCATATTGTTCTTTAGTGTTTGTTTACCCAACCAATCAGCTGCTTGGGTTTGTTCAATGTGGATATGATTTATTGTCAAAGTGTCAGATAGCAGTTTCCTGTAGTAATTTAATAAATGAGCCATGAAGCAGGGTATCTTTCCTCTGCCTATCATGTTAATCAGTTCAGTAGAATCAACTTTTATATCAAGTTTAATAAGGTATTTTCCTTACACATTAGTAGCTCATTTAGTAGAGTCTTACATTCAGTTATGATTTAATATTATTTCTCATATATTCGGTCAAACGCAATAATAATGTTTCCCGAATTGTCCCTTAAAATTCCATCATCGGTTGATTTTCCTATAATACTACAAGCCCTGTCTGTATTAAGTTTAATCCCATTTCCATTAGGAGGATGTCATTTAATTGAATAACATATTTTTGGTTTCTTGTAGAACTGGTAATATCGTAAGTCAGAAGCTAGGTTTATATCTCATTTTCAATGTTATATTTTCATTAGATCAACTACATCCATTATAGATATTATGTTATAAATGTTCAAATAACTGATTTTACACTTATGTTTTGTTCTTGATGTTTTACTTTGTTTCTAGCGATCCAGATACCCGAGCAAATAATTTGGGAAAAGATTGTGTCGTTGTGGTTAGCCTTGTCTGTTAACCAATACCATGATCTAAAAGGTGAGATAATGAGATATGTTGGTATATATATATATATACAAAAAATATAAGCAAAATTCTTCCGAACCTTTTAGAATTAATTGTAAAATTCTTCCAAATCTTTTATAATCTACAAAGAAGTGTTTAATAGTTTCTATTTCATTTCATAATCAATATTTTGAAGCCGATTTCACGTTTATATAATGATATCTACTAGTATCCAGCATTTTAGAATTCTTTAGAGAAAAAATGATGATTTTTTACGTATGGTATTGTTCCATATTCTTAAGAATAGATTGGATTTGCTACCCTGCTCTATTAAAAAATTCCATTGTTTTTTATACAGAAATATCCATTAGGAAAAAGTGTTAACATGGTTGTGTCACCTTCATTTCAATCTATCTTAACTCTCTAGATTTTTTCTATATCAGAATGTAAGACTGCATTTTTAAGCTTGTCAATGTCTCAAGCACCAATAATCCAGAAGTCCTTAACATTTTCCTTATCGATAAAACTTGAGAAATGGATAAGAGCTTGTTTATCCATCCATTTCTTACACCAGAAATCAATCTCACCTTTCTCAAATTTTTAGAAGGTATAATTCTCTGCTTTGTCTATAATTTCAAAGAATCTTTCTAAATGGTAGAGTTGTTGCTAGATATTTGGGCTTGCAAAATGTGAGAGTTTTTACGGTAAATAGAGAACATATATTTAGTCTAAAGAGCGAAGTTATCCGTAAACCATATTTTATAAGAGAATGTGTCTTGCATATCTGTCAGCCTTCTTATGTTTAAACCTCCCCACTATATGGTTTACGTAAGCTGTTCCAACTAGAACAGTTTATTGTCTATTTTGTTTTAGTATAGCCCCAAATAAATCTATTAAACATTTTTTCAATTATATTGATCACTGTTTTAGGTAATTATAAACTTTGTAAATGGTATATAGGGAAAGCTGCCAAAAATGATTGAATTAAAATGAGTCTTCCTTTAAATTGGAGAAGCTTCCCATCCCACTATTGAATCCTTGATCTAATTTTAGGTCACTAAATTATCAAAATTTCCAACTATGTTCCTTATATGAATTTTGATTCCAAGGTATTTGAAAGGAACTTTACCATGGTTATAACGAGTTTGGATTTTAATGATATTTATCCTGAGTTGGGACATTTTTGGAGAGACAACAAAGATAATTTTGTCTTTGTTTATCATCTAACCCGATCCGTCTTCACAATGTTTCACGAACTCACATGTTTTCTTAAGATTTGATGATAATCCATTTAAAAAGATGATGAAATCATCAACAAAAGCAATCCAATATATGACCATTTCACTACTAAATTTATATCGCATGTCATTGTACTCATCATATAGCTTCATTAGTCCTCTTATATACTCGGTCTTATTTTTTGACCTATTTGTTACATTTGAATTATATTTTAATTCTTCATTCAAAATTATAAAAAACCAATTATTACTGATATAATTTTTCATCCAATTCACCATTTGTTTTATCAAAACCAAATGCTTTCAAAATGTTTAATACAAAGTTGTGAGACAGTCTATCAAATGCCTTTGACATATCAATCTTGATCATCATATTTCCTATTCTAATATTTTTATGAGTTCATGAGATAAATCCCGAGTCAGTAAAATATTTTCGTGAATATTTCTGTCATTTACAAAGCCTCCTTGTTCATCAGATATGATTTTCGGAAGTAATTTTGGCATTCACTCATTCATGATTTTGATAGAATTTTGTTAAAATCGTACATAGGCTAATTGGTCTACATTTATTCGAGGTTTTGAGAAATTCAACCTTAGGCACTAAGCATATAGGAGTAGAAACGACCCCTTGAGGTATATTTTGTCCTTGAAAGAATGCACTAATTGTTGTGCAAATTTCCTTGTGTATGATTTACCAGGAAAATTAAAAGAATTTGGAATTAAAACCATCAACACCAGAAATTCCATTGGCATTCAATATATTCACAAAATTGTGAACTCCCTCCACTGAAGGTGATTTCAATAAGCTTTCATTGTCTTGTTATGTTATCAGCTTTAGAATAATATCTCGCGTTCTTCAAATTCTGATTGTGTTGGGAGCTCAGTTAATTTTTTTTAAAAGGGTTTTCGGTTGATCTCCATAGTTCTTCTTGCTCACTAATCCAGTTACCATCATCCATAATACCATATGTTATGTTTATTTTCCTCTTCTGTTTTTCACAAAATTCTGAAAACATTTAGTGTTTATGTCCCCATCTTTCATCAAACAAACACCAGATTTTTGTTCCCAATATATTTTCTCTTTAACCATAAGCCGATAAAGGTTTGCTTGAGCTTTAGAAAGCTTAATTTTTTCTTTTATGGATTGGTTTGCTTCAAAACAGTTTTCCAAGTGTTTTATATATGCTTTAGCTTGAGTAATTACATAAAAAATATTCTAATAAATATCTCAGTTCTAATCTTTCAATCTTAGCTTAAGTCTTTTTAACTTGTTCCAAAAGACTAATACATGAGGACCAAACATTTGTATTTTCCAGATTTCTTCTACTACTTTAAGAAAATCTGGATGTAAAGTTCACATATTGTGAAACTTGAAGGAAAATTTGATTTGTTTTTTTTTTCTTTCCAACTGATATAGTTATACGTAATGGTGCGACCCAGTTTTAGATAAACATCTTACTTTAGTAGTCTCAAAATTAATCGTCCAATTAGAGTTATAAGAACTAAATCTAACATTTTCATTTGTTATAAGTCCAAGTGAATTTAAAACCACACAAACTGACATTTTTACATAACATTGTTAAAATCAACTATACTTTTCAAACATAACGTAAAACAAGCTAAATATTTTTCAGAGTTAGATATGTTAAAATCCTCTATTACACACTAAATACTTTTTAGAATTTGATATATAACATTAAACTCCTCTATTATAGGATTACCTATAGTAAAATAAAATAGACTTCACATAAACGGTTCTAATACAAATAATTAGCTTAAAATGTGATGCTAATTATCATAAGGATACAGCTAATCTTTGTCGTAAAAGATGCGATTATAGAGATAATGCCCAATCATGCTTAATAAATTTGTTTACGAAATTATCATTAGATATAAATCAATAATAAATCACATAAATATAATATATAAAAGATATAATTTTCTCGCTTTCTTAATCTCTTTCACTCCAGCTCGAACCCGGACGACTTGGTGGATATAAACTCACCCAACTCCGCCATCTCTATGAGCTCACCGGAACGATCCAACTCCGTAACTCGCCCATTCACCTCCGATCGAGTCAACTCGGACGGAGTCAATCGGGTCAACGCTCAATATATGATTTTCTCGTTGAATCCATGAAGTAACGGCCGAGATTCTGCCAAAATGTTAAGTTTACTCCTTACACCAACGTGGCAATATCTCTGTAGATCTTCGATCTTACTCGGGTGACCCGACTCGGCACGAGAAATAACCTGAATCGCTTCCTCGAAAACCGATTCTTCGCAGGGAACCACCAGCGGTCCTTGGTTAGCGAAACCGAACTCTTCCTCTGCTTGAACTAAAAGCCTCTGGAAGAGGGGGTGGTTCAGGTACGTCGCGCGCACAACGAATCTCGTGCACTCGCTTCCTACGCAGACTGCGACGTGACCCGCCGGAACATCGGACGGTGCTCGGTTGGCGGAAGACATCCTGGCTTTATTACGCCACTGGCGGAGCATCTGTCGGAGCCTTACTATGTGGCGGATCTTGCTGCATTTTGCTTGGCCGGCAGACATTTTCTGGGAATGTGTTGAGTCTTGTTTGGTTGATGAGGAAAAATGAAAAAATGTTTTTGAGTTGATTATGTGGAGCGAGGTGGTCTTTATTTATAAAGGGAATGGTGAATAAGTAAATGGGCTTGTGTTTTGGATTTAATTACGAAATTGGGATGTAGTCCTACTAATTAAAAATAGACCGGCTTTGGTAGGTCAAATCATTAATTTAGGGTATAATAAGGATGTGATTAGTGTTAAAAAGTTTATACAAACTACTACTGATAATTAATGGGTTATGTTAACCGGTGCCATGGACACCGATTAACACACATTTAATGGCTATTTTTTAGTTAATCATTAGATATTTTTTATGCCTAATAAAAGAGATTAAAACATTAGAAGGACTTGATTACCTTTCTACTGAAAGAATAAAATCTTAAGCTCAAAGTTAAACTAATTTATAATTTATTATATTAATTATTTAATTGAAATCGTAAAAAACAAAACATTAATATTGTATTAGTATTTTTAATTAATGTAATTTAAAGATATTGAATGATATTCCCGAATATATATATATATATATATATATATATATATATATATATATATATATATATATATATATTTAAATAATTAGATAAAATTTTAAAAAAAACAAGTTTTTAAAAATATTTTACAAATCGTGTAATTTAAAGATATGGAACCATATTACCTAATATATGAGTGTTTAAAAATATTTTATAATATTAGTTTTTTAAAATATTGTACAATTTGAAATGAGTGTTGCTTTTGAAATTTTAAATACATAAAAGTTTTAAAATAATTTTTAATATTAGTTTGTTTTCTTAAATTGATATTTTAATAAATTCAATTTTTAGTTTTTTAACAAATTATTTTTTTTCAAATCCTTCTTTTATATCAATTTTTTTTTCCCAAGAAGTTTCTTTTATTGATGTTGAAAAATTTTACAGCCTGTTAAGAACAAACATTATGTGAACAAACATTCTTTTATAACAAAATTGAAGGTTTATTAACTCTCTTTTTTATAAATGTTTTTTTAGACAAATAAGTTTTATTTGTTTAAAAGATACCTAATTAATAAACCCTCTAACCTTAGGACTAAAATAATAATTTTAAAAGAATTAATATGTTCAAAAACTTAAAATTGAATTGTTCTTTTAAAATATTCAAATTCATAAAAAAAATTAATTTTTAGACTGAATTTAAAAATTATTTAAAATCTGTAGATATTATTTGGAAGATTTAAATTATTTTAATTAAAAATAATAACACACATTATATTTATTATTATTATTATATATGTAAACTAAATAATTAATTATTATTTTCTTAGATTTAATTTATTTAAATATAGAATAAAAGGATAATTATGTCTTTAAATTTTATTAATAGCCATCATTAATACCATTGTGAAAAAATAAACAGTTATTCGTAAAAATGCATCATTAAATGTGTGTTAACCGGTGCCATGCACCGGTTAACATAACCATAATTAATTTAGGATACAGAGTTGCATTTGGTGTCGACATTTATGTTGTGAGATGTTTTCAGATCGGAGATATAATATTTTTTATATGTCAAAGGAAGTTAATATATTTTACATTTTATATGTCAAAGGAAGTTAATATATCGTATAATATTAACATTATGTAATCTTATATAGATATTGATGTCAAGAAACAAAAAATTTAATACAAAACTTCCAAAACAAACATTGTTTTTTTTAAAATTTGTATGTTAGGTTTACATGGATTTTAACTTTGGATTTTAAATTGTTCTTACGAGTTTTGTATTTATCGAGCTATATTTTTATTTCAAATTTTAATATTTAATTCATTTTTATAAAATCATAATTAAATAAAAAAAAATTACATACATGGACGAAATATATTCCAGAGTAAGTTATCTAAAATAACATAAAATTGTAATTGGAACAAATAGGTCGGACGAAAATGTATAGAATATAAAAATATACTAGAAATGTATCCTAAAAAGTTAGACTATGATACTATTGGTTGGACTAAATAAGATTGTCATAAAATAGTAAAGAAGACCACAAAGCATACAACTTCAAAAAAATATTTGATTTATGTAAGTCCAAATCCGAAATTAAGAAAACTTATTTTTTTAAAAAAACTTATCTCAAATAAGTAAATTATAGTTAGTTTTCAAACAAGTTTTCATGAATCAAAACGGTAACATTTAAGAGTAGTTGGATATGCGTTTACATCCATAAATAAGAATATAAGTTATGTACTATGTCGGAAACAAATATGTTTTCTTATATATTTTTTATATTACTCGGATGTGATAGAAGGCTATAAAATATAGTTAATAAAATAAATAGGTTTTAAGGTCATTACAAATATATATTATATCATTAATGAATATGATTTTCCTTACTTAGAGACTTAGAACATACAACATACCAAAGTTTTGTTGTGGATTCAAATCAAGTATAGAGATACATGCCTTAATTTAGAACCTTATATTTCCATCAAATGGATATAACAAAAGATATTAGTCATGAACCATTTTTGGTAATATCATGTAAAAAAATTTAAAATAGAGGATTTAGAAGACTACTAACTTGTCAAGAATAAGAAAAGAGCATACCCAACTTGTAATATGTTAGAAAGTATTTAGTATTTCTCCTTCACACGGTCTTAGAAAAGATTAACTCAAATTAACCTAAAAGTCAAAATAAAATTGACATTGGCTACAAAATATGAGATGTTTTCTTTTCACAAAAACCACACTTGGACCTTACTTTGAAAACCTATAAAAATTAAAATTATATCTTCAAAATAAAATTTTAATATTAAACATGGGTTGAATCCATATAGACCTCATAGGCTTGAAGTTTGGTTAGTAGTAAAACATTTCACCCAAAAAAATTGTATAGATTATAATGAGATTTTATTTATGTAGTTAAATATAACACTATCAGGATTTACTTGCCATTGTGTGTTAATTTGACATAAGATTTAAAGGAATAGATATTAAGACCTATTTACTTCATAAAATGTTAGAAATAATATATGGACTAACTCAAAGATTTTGTTTCAAAAAATAAAAACCTTGTACATCTTCTAAAGAGATATTATATGGTGTAAAAAAATTCTCTAAACAATAGTATAAAAGGTTTGCTAAGTTTATGTTAGGTACTTTTTTTACTAGAAGTCAATATGACTATAGTATGGAATATGTAATAAACACATACTAATACTTATTTTTTTTTAATTTATGCATTAAAAGTCTATTGACTATATTTTTAGGCATTGAGACCGATTTACGAGCAACTTAACGTTATTCACATTCTTAATAATCTATATACATAGAACTTTCTAAGTTGCTTCAAAATATATTATTTAAAATTCAGTTTTTAACATATTCTTTATAGAATTCAACTTATTTTTATATATAATCAGTCACTCACATATCATCTACATATGACAACAAATACTTATACGATTAAGATTATTAACATGAAATAGTATTTTAGATATTTGTGCTCAACCGTGCTAAATTGACTCATTTTTAAGCATAAAAAATATTTTGTTTTAAATTTTTTAGATATAAACTATTCTAATGATGGGGTAAACGTTATTACCTTGAAAATAAAATTAATAGAGAGAAAATAGAGAAAGAAAAAATTGTGTGCATTAATGAATTGATAAAAGAGATGTATTTAAATAGGCTTTAAACAGAATTCATAAAGTTTTGGTCAAACTAAATAAAAAGCTTTAAATGAGAGTTAATAATCATAAAGACTTGGTCTACCTATTAAAGAACTTTGAATGGAAATAAATATAAAGTAAAACATTTAAACTTTAACACCTTCCCCCTGAATTGAAATCTGCAGATATTAATTTAAATGAAATAATTAACCCTCTAAAAAATACTATTTTAGGATAGTACGTGAACAAACTCCAAGTAAACCACGTAACTTCACAAATGTAGCCAACTTGAGAGGTTTGATCTGTATATCTGAAACTTGGTTTTCACTTCGAAAATAAATCAGTTTAATTGTTCCATCATTACTAAGGTCTCTCAAAAAAATATTATTTTACATAAATATGTTTACTTCTTCCTTGTAGCACAGGATTATTGCAGAGTTTGATTGCTGGACTGCTATAACAACATACCGTAGTAGCTTCCATTTGCTTGAACTTGAGTTCTTCAAGAATTCTTCTCAACCAGACAATAAATTCAGCTTCTGTAGTTGATAAGGTGACAATTTTTTGCTTCTTAGAAGACCATGACATATCCCCAATGCCCAACATAAAAAACATAGCCTGAAGTGCTTCTTCTATCATCTTGATCTCCTGCATAATCACTGTCAGTAAAACCAAACAGTTCTAATTTTTCACCCTTCTTGTACAACAACTTAAAATCTCTAGTTCCTTGCAAATAACGAAGGATTCTCTTGACAGTTAACAAATACATTTATGTTAGATTTTCCATATATCTACTTATTAAACTCACGGAATACATTATATTTGGTCTTGTTATAGTTAGATACATCAAACTGCCAACAATTTTCTTGTAAAATGTGTTGTCCACCTTCTTTCCTTCGTGATCTTTGTTTAGCTTCAAGCCAAACTCAGTTGGAGTGCTTACAGGATTTCAATCCTTCATTTGAAAGCTATCCATAACATCTTGCACAAACTTCTTTTGAGATATATAAATCACATTAGTTGATTGTACTAGTTCTATGCCAAGGAAATAATGGATCATGTCAAGATCGGACATTTCAAATTCAATCATCATGGATTTTTTGAATTATTTAAATATTACACTAACATTTCCAGTAAATACGAGATCATCTATACATAAGCAAACAATGAGTAGTTTCCCCTTATCTTCAATCTTAACAAAAAGTGTGTGTTCATATGGATATTTGTGAAAACCTTCTTTTAAAAAACAATCCTCAATGCGATTATACCAAGCTCGTGGAGCTTGTCTTAATCCATAAAGAGATTTCTTTAATCTATAAAATTTATGCTCATTTCCAATCTTAATATGACCAAGAAGTTGTTTTACAAATACATGTTCCTCTAAGTTTCCATGCAAAAAATTCTGATTTGACATCTAGCTGAAAAATAGGCAAAACATTATGCACTGCCATTGCGATCACCAATCTGATTGTATCATGTCTTGCAACAGGAGAAAAAACTTTGGTATAGTTAATCCCATATTCTTGTTTATATCCCTTAGCTACCAAACGCGCCTTATACTTTTCAACTTCGCCATTTTCTTTTATTTTTGTTTTAAAGACCCAATTTACACCAATGGTTTTGTGCTCTTTTGGAAGATCAGTCAACTCCAATGTATCATTTTTTTCAATTGCATTAATTTCATCATTCATCGCCTTCTTCTATTTTTATTCTTTGACAGCTCTTTCAAAGGATGTAGGATCATAATCTGAAAATCAAGCAAAGTGAGTTACTGGATCACAATTTCAGTTACCTCATAGTCTTACATCCATGCATACCTGTTTCGAATACGATGAGGAGATTGAGCTGCTACATCATTAGCTTCTGCTGCTTCATCATTATTTTCAACTACTGTTGGCGAAATTTCAGCAGTTGTTGGAGTTACTTCTGATGAATTATTTTGGCATAAAGGTTGTTAGATTTGGTTCGTTTTCAGAATCATTGTGAAAGAAAAGAACTTGAGTAGTTTCTTTCTCATTCCAATCCCAAGTGTTTTCTTCATCAAAGTCAACGTCATGGTTTGTCACAATTTTCTGAGTTAACGAATTAAACACTTTATAAGCTTTGGATGTTTAACTAACACCAAGAAAAATACATTTTCCCTTTTAAATATAAAGTATTCTAATGATAGGGTAAACGCATGCCACTTACAATCTATATTTGATATAATAACAATCTACATTTTCTATACCATTAATGGTTCTTATATAAGATGCAAAAACCAATTAAAGTCCATGATAAAATTATCGACTATTGAGGCAGAAAATGTTATTACCATCAAGATCATTATATAAGTTATTTGGCTTCAAGATATTTCAACGTAAAAGAATATATTAAATATAAAAGCTTTGATTTTGATAAGTAATTAAAAAATATATCTAAACATTTAAATTTTCGTGAACGATCACACAATGAGGTTGTACAATATTTCACATGTGATATTTTCCCCGATGGATAGTATATGTGACCAAAGTACATACAGATTACAATACTTATAACATGAGGAGTGAAACAATTTTGGTTAGCAAGATTATATGTTATGCTTAGATGGAGTGTAATTTTGGATTATAAATGGTTGTTATGATTTATATTTATCAAACTATATATATTTAAAATAATAATATTTTTTTAAAATACAAAACGTTAATTAAATAAAATATATTTCCTACACATGATCGAAGTATATTATGGAGTACAACATTAAATCTAAAATAACAGTTCGAAATTACAGTCTGACCTAAATAGATCGAAGCAAAATACATAGAATATAAAAAATAAAGTAAATGTAATGGCTAGATCCAAAAATATTAAACCATGATAGTTCTGTGGAATAAAAAAATTAGGTCAGCAAGGAAAATGTCAAATCATATAATTTTATAAAAAATATTGAGTGATGTAAGTCTAGTTAGCTCAAAAAGTCAAGAGTAGCTTCCAAAAAAGAAGAGAAAAAATTGTACACAACAAAACTGAGCACAAGATTACATGAGCCAAATAATTTTGGAACCAAAAAATATAAATATTGATTTTTTTATTTTCAATGAAGGATTTTAATTTTAATTTATTTATTTGTTTATTAGAAAAATAAAATTAGATTAGATTTTTTAGATAAAAGTTTAGAATTATAAAAGTTATAATGTTTACGATGGATATTTTAATTTTAAAAAAAATATAAGATTTTAATTTTTCTTAAAATAATATAAATTAGTGTCAGAAGATTTCTGGTGAGAGAATCTCTATTCTCTTAGTAGAAATAACGGCTATATTCTAACGGAACTTTTTGAGTTGGAGGTCCTCCTGGTCCTTGGACGGCCGACCACCCGTGTGGTGGTCTTCTCATCCCCTTCAATTATGGCATTAATCTCTATTCGAAGACATGAAACAACATATTTTCCCCTTACACTCAACTCTCTTTTCCTCTTTAATATAATTCCTTATAGGCTCAACACTGGCCTCCCTTGACATACTTTGGATCATTCTCTTGGCCAGATGTCTCCCTTCATATGGAGCCAAAACCTGACCACCTCGAGCCATTCATTCCATCTTTGTAAATTACTGCACTGCAAAAAGATATCCAACCTTACAAAAAACATGTTTCATTAACCCTTATTTGTGTTTTCAGACCTAAGTATGCTTCTTCCGTAAACCATACTCTAAATATGGCTATGTTATGCACCCCTCATATCCGTCCCCTCTTTCTTATGTTTGTCCATTTTGTGTTAGCCTAAGACAGAGTTCTAGTGACAGATTTAATTACAACCCCTTCAGCTACTATCTCATCTTTATTGAACAAAACATAATCTTAAAACACTACCTAAATTTATGTTTAAAACAATGGTCTTTTGAAAGTCACCAAAGGTTTTACATGAACTTCCTTAATACTTCTTTATCCTCCCATAAACCATACAACCTACATCTATTAAGCCATCTTCTTTTGTCCAGGTATCCCAGCTGTCCAACCATCTCCATGTGTCTAAGCATCCCAATTATCCAACCATCTCCACGTGTCTAGGCATCCCAACGGTATACTCTGGTCTCTTCTCTCCGGAGAGAGCTCCAGTCTTCTAATCTGCTCTGGTGTTGTTGCCTCTGAGTCATAAGCCGCTCACAAGTTCTCCACATTCATGATTCAATGTCAGCCTATCCTCCAACCATCATACCTATCTGTACCCCGCTCTTCTGGGCTATCGCCCTTCAAAAGTCAACCTTCTTCCACTTAGTATCTCCGGAGACCATGAAGCCTTAATGGTGAAAGCTCTCTCATAAGCCATGCACCACATGAAACCGGGGATGGGAACCCGATTCTCTGATATCCTTGGAGCTTTGTTCTATGTCTAAGAGAGGCTTGGAAACATTTCTCATTCTTCTCTATTCTAGTATGCGAGCTCGACTGCATCCTCCAAACATCGCATTCTCTCTCTCTCTCTCTCTCTATATATATATATATATATATATATATATATATATATATATATATATATATATATCGTAAACTACCTTACACTCTGATAATAACAACCCCTCTCATGGCTCCTTCTACTATATTTTAATTGCGGCCATCGTTAACCATCTATTCTCGAAGCTGTACTTCGCCCTCACTACTGAACCATCGTTTGAACCCTTATCTCTCTATATATCTCCTCTAACCTCGATCACAGACCCAATTTCTCCCAGAATCGATGTGTTTAGAGTTAGGAATCCTAACCCCAAGTATCTGAAAGATGCTCTAGAATTTCTGTCTCCTGTCATTCCTCCACCACCGAACTCCGTAAAAAACCATAGCTCTACTAACTATCCCCTCTCATTTTCGAATCCTCTCTTCGGGCATTGGGAAGTTACTCATGTGAATTTTTAGGAGATGGGCCTCCAAAACTGTAAAATTTTATATACTCATCCTACTAGGCCTTCTACTCAAGCCTGAATTACTATGACATTTCCTCATCAACTTTTCACCCATCTATTTAGCTCATTTGACCATCACTTAATTGGGCCTTCAGGCTCACGCTCCCTCTAATTTTTAGTTCACTACAAACTCTCTATAATCACTTAAATATCCTTAAAATGGCCTTTTTCCCACTCAATCAATCCTACACATTTAAACTCCTTATCTTCCGCCTCTAATTATGTACCATCATCTGCACCTCCTTTAAATCACTCTTTGACACACAAATTAGGAGTATCCCGCCCTCTCACGATCTCCTCCCACCGCACCTCATTTTTACCTCCCTGTAAGAATGGGGGAAAAGACCCCCATAGAAGGAAATTCAAAGATAATATCTACACCCAACAACTTAAGAACCCTAACTTCTTCAATCTCTCACCTTTAGCTTTTACCCTAATTCATTAGAGGCTTCAAACCCAAAAAAATCATCACTCTCTCTCGATCCTCTAACTCTCATGCTTCCTCTCATAGATCAAACTCTACCATAAACTCATTATCCTTCATTCCCTCTTCTTCGGCCAACGGGGTTTTGGGAACCACTAAGCCTTTGATACTTCTTGTCTTTGAAGTCCTCTAAAATTATTTCAATGGTAATACTTTGATTATGAACGATGATGTCATCCTTGGCGATTTTTTTTATCCGGCTACTTCCTTGGGGAATCCCTCAATCTTTGTCAACTCAAGGAATATGTCATTGCCATTTGGAGGAACTTGGTCTTGAGGAATTCAAATGCATTCGTGAGGGATATTTATTCTTCAAGTTTAGGTCATAAGAAAATGCTAAGAATATCTTGGAAAAAGATTCATGGAGCTTTTGCCGTACTCTCTTAGTTCTTAAGAAATTGGAACCATTATCTATTCTATCTAAAGACCCCATATAAGAGATTCCAATTTGGGTTAAAATATTTAAACACCCCTTGGAACTCTGGAATTTTAAGGCCCTAAGCCGCATTGGTTCTGTTTTGGGGATCCGTCTTTATGGCGACAAACAGACTGAGCATAAAGACAAACTCAAATTTACACATATCTGTGTCTTGATTAAAGATAGTACCTATTTTCCCACCACGATTAAGATCGAGTTCTTGGGTAAAAATACCTCGGTTAGAATCGAATAACAATGTCTTCTGTCTCAATGCTCTAGATGCACCATCTTTGGTAAAAATACTGGGGTTTGTATTACATCCTTGCATGTTTCACTCCCTCCCACAATCCATTTTTTTTCTATTTAAGCTTCTGCCTAAAGACTCTTTAGACTGCTACTGTTGAAATTATATATCAACTGGATTCCCTGACGAGTAGATCCACCCCTCATGGAGAGGCCTCTTCTGGTCATTTACCTTTGCCTCCGATATGGATACTACCTAACGCTTTGTAAATATTTTATGTTTATCGCTTCCTTGAATATACGCGGGTTAAACGACCCCGTCATAAAAAAAATGTTAATAATTTTATTATGAGTAACAATATATTTGTCATGATCCTTGTTGAAACTAAAGTCTGATCCCATAATATTATCTCTATCATTAGTACTAGATTACACCACCAACCATGATCAGACTAATGATAGAGATAATATTATGGGTGTAATCGAGAATATTCATAGTTTTCATGATCCTTGTTAAAACTAAAGTCTCATCCTCATTGGTAAAATATGGATAATTTGAAATCCTACTGTTATCACTATCTTTACTATATCCTCATCCCCTTAACATATTCATTGTTATGCGAAACACCTCAATTCCTATATCTTTTTCCTATTCATCGTTATCTATGTTTTTAATGAAAGCCTAAATAGAAATCTACTTTGGAATATTCTCCAATTCACTTCTTCTCAATTTCACAGCATCCTTTGGGCCACTCTTTGGAATTTAATGTAATCCACAGTCTGGAGGAACGTCATGGTTCCTCGGAACCTGGTCTTCTATGATTGATGAATTCAATAATTGTTATTTTACTTGCAAACTTAGTGACGTTCAATCCACTGGCTCCTTATTTACCTGGCATAGAAAATACCCCTCTTATCTGATCAACTCTAAGATTGGCCATATCCTAGTTAATAATGACTGGGATAAGGTCTTTCTGGGTTTGTCTACTCACTACGGTTATTACCCTTAAGCTTGGGAATCTGGACTTAAAAACCTAGAATCTAGCGACCGTCCTTAAACACCAATGGTATATCATTAACAAAACTTCTAACTATATCTGGAGCGATTGGATTAACTTTAGAAAAATTAAAAACAATAACTTATGGGACATCTGTCATGACTCCTCCCCCTCCTGGATTTTGAGGAAAAATTTATCCCTTAGGCCTCTAGCTAGTAATATTTTCACGATGGCTATTAGAAACAACAAGAATACCTCATTCTGGTTCGACCCCTGGTTACTTTTTACTTCTCTTATATCTCATTACGGTCACTCAATCATCTGAGATTCAAGTTAGGTAAGAATCTTAATGTCTTAGACTTTTTATCCGGTATGAGAAACATAAGCAATCTCATGGAAATCCACAAAATTATTCTCTCCTTTCATCCTCAAAGAGTCCTCCTCGATGATATCCTCTACTAGATGGCTAAATATGGATCCCCCAAATTCTCGATTAAATACGCTTATAATGTCATATGTACCCCTACCCCTTGTGTCGGATGGACGAGGTTGGTTTGGAATAAATTAAATATTTTGCGTCATTCTTTCGTTCTCTGGTTAGCCGTCCAGGTAAGCTTACTAGCCACGACAAGATTTTGTCTTAGGGATTTAATACTTTCCCTGCTTTCGGTTTTTGCGACTCAATTAATGAAGATCTAATTCATATCCTCTTGACTGTAGCTTCTCCTAGAGCTTGCAGGAAATCGCTCGTGCAAAACTTGGGGTCCCCTATCACAATAATTCCACCTGGAGCTCATAGATCCTAGAAGCCTCCAATTCCCCCCTTAAAGCTTACATCACTTTTGGAAAGCTTGGTTTGGTGCTACCATTTACCATATTTGGGGTGAAAGAAACAACATAATATTTGGCTCCCCTCCGAGCCTCGTCTATGTTGTCTCTTTTAGTTTGCTAGCTGATCTTCGTTTATATTCTTTAGAACAAAGATTGTCAGACATATTTTTCCTCAATCCAACTAACGTAAAGTTTTTTCCATTTGATTTATGTAACAGGATCTTACTACTCCTTTGTTGACCCCTCCATGGTTTTTATTTTTTCCAATTCAGACTGTTGTCCCTCTATTTTCGCGTTATTTCTACTTACTATTGACCTTGTTATAGTCTATTTATATCACTCTATTTTTACTCTCCAACTCTAAATCATTCCCCTCTGAGGATGCCATATGCATTTAGAAGAAGATCTTTATCTTCATTTAATGTATTTGTTTCAACCAAAAAAGAAGAAGTAACCTTATATCACTAAGTGACTTTGATGATGCAAATTTTGAATTTCAAAATCAAAATAAAACTTAAAAACATTTTTACAATATTTTTTTTATTAAAATAAATAAGTTATATTTTTTGCACACGTGTTATTATGAAGCATGAAAGGATGGTGAAAAGACAATGTAAGTGTATGTTGGGATTCAGAAATCCCTTCTATAAATTCGTTGTTCCTTTTTCATTTTCTCACTTTTCACTGATTCCAGAGATAGATATAGAGAATTAATTTTTCTTAGACCACCGTAAAATCTAATTTTCAAAAGATCACCATCGCATAATTTGTTTTTACAAGAATCCTTGCATTCATTCTCTCTTCGGCAATTAGAAAATATTTTTTGCCATGCATTTGTCATCAGAGTTATCTGTACATATTATTCGAGGTAACTTCTTAATTCCTCAACTTAATTCATTATGTATTTCGTTTTCACAATTCCTTTTCGAAATGGTTATCGATAGTTGAGAAAGACGAGCAGAGAAAATTTGTCGCGATTGTAGACGAGGAACCTAACTTTATTACCGAAGTATTTGACTTTAGAATTGGCGCACAAGGAAAAAACAAGCCAAATTTGTTGGCCCCTTGCTATTTTCGATGCCTTTCCAGCAAGAGATATAGAATCTAACACGCATAAGATGATTCCTCTCAAATATGATACACCATTGGAAGAATCTCTTGGGTCTGGAGAAAAGGTTCCCACAAGACCCAAAATAATTCCTACAACTTAGGCTACACCTCTAAAGAAATTAATTGGGACTCAAGAAATAATGCTATTTGTCGCTAAAAGTCTAATGTGATTAATTGATGAAAGTTCTCCTTATATCAAAATTAAGGCAGGGAGTCATAGGAAAACGGAAACAATACCACGAGAAAATTTGATGCCTCCGGTTAACTGGATCTGTAGTTCGAGAGGGTTCCGATGACAAGGTTGAGGCTCAAAAAGAGAAGAAAAAGAAAAATCTGAAATCGAAGGAAAATAAAAAAAAGGTTGAAGTTTAACCACCATTGAACATATCTAGAGTACTCAAAAAAAATCTTCGCAGCGTTAATAATCAATACCTTACATCTCTTTATATAATCGAATATAATTACTACTCTGAAACCAAAGAATCAGATCTTCAAATCAGATGAGGAATTCCATACTTGGTTCATATCTACTTTCTTGAGGTTGGAGATACACCACTATCTGCAAAGAGCCGTAAACTTGTGGTTTATCTTGATGTCTTGAATTGAGGACTTCAGTTTCCTCTAGACCATTCTATTATTTGGTACTTCAAACTGGTGGACATCTGTCATAGCCAAACAAGTCTAAATAAATGCTTCACCTTTATGTCATGCATCATTGCTTCTAGGATTTTTGGAATTAAACTTCCCATAGAGAAGTTTATGACTATTATTTTCCTTTCGAGGAACTATGTTATACCTTTTTATTTCATCACCTTAGGAAATGAGTACAAGGTGGTGGATCATTTCCTAGAAGTAGAAATGGATTGGAAGTAGTAATTATTTTTTGTTAGTGGTTGGTGGAAAAATTGTATAGAAATTTTAAAAAGATTGAATCATCGCCGACTTTGTAGGAAGTGGAAGAGTATAAGTGAGTTTGATCTTCTAGTTGAACTTGTCTGAAACTATTATTAGTCTTTATTTTTTTGTTAATTTTTTATTTTTCATACAATCTTCTTTTGAAATAATCTCTAAGTCTAAAAAACAACATCTGAAATCTACTAAGAATATTTTCACCAAGCTAAGCAAGTGGGCCAAATAAAATTAGTCGAGCTGTTTCACAACTGTTTTACTCCCGTTAACCACCTGATCTGAAGCCACATTTAGAATGAACAAAGAAATTAACCTATCTTCCAAAAAATTAATGACTCACCCTAATCCATGTGAAATTATAGACCAAATGGATGTGCATGGCTCTTTGTTTACCTTCTAACAAAAAAAGGGCTCATAGAAGGGTAAAAAAGAAAACTTCTGGTGGTCGAGATAAAAAAAATCCAAGAAAGATGCCACGAAATGGAAGAAAAAACCTATCCCTTGAAGGTTAACAAGGAGAGAGCCCCTTTTAGTTTCCATCTTAAAGGTCAATAAATAAACATATGAGGTTGCTGATCCAACGACGACCAAGAAAAAACAAAAAAACCTACCCCTCGAAAAGAAAAAAACCAACATACACCTTTAAGGGTAAAACCGAGAAAAAAGACGAATGAGAAACAAATATTTGGTTTAAAAAATGAGTTGATGATGGAAAAAACACTGGCCTGTCCTCGGACCAAGTTATTGAAGTTATCGGGGATACTTGAAGCTTCTATCAAGGTTAAAACACTGAAGCTATCCATTCAGGACTTACAATACTGCCTGACCATCCTAACACTCACACCCCAACAAATAATTACTCATTATTTCAAAGGGAAACCAACAATGGTCAAATTATTCAAACCGTAGGTCATTTCAATTGCTCGAAACATATTGATTTTCCATAGCGCTTCAAGATCTTATTGTTCCCATTTCAGAGTTTCAAAAGAAGCAACAAAGCAAAAAAAAAATTATATAAATAAAGCTAAGGATTTAGTTATGCACCTTGAGAAGTCCACTTTGGCCCTGGTAGAGGACTCTAAGTTTTTTCATAAAATATTTTTCGAGATGTGCACAATTTTGTAAATAAAAAATGCATAACAGTTAAGAATGAACAATGGGCTCTCTTTATCATAAAAAAACTTACAAAGCAAAACTCTGTGTTCCACACTGATATGACTAAGATAATGACTGTCATACTGAAAATTCGCAACCCTAAGAAAAAATAATCTAATGATCCATCTAATTTGAATGAAACTGAAGAGCTAAAAGAAATTGTCTGAAAGGTTGAAGAAGATAAGAAAAATGTTGTCACGTGGGGAAAATAAGTTAATGAATTTTACTATTGTTCTTGGTTTCCTATTTTAATTTTACTCCATATATCAAGTTATTGGTATGAGTTAATGAATTTCACAATAATTGGCGCCCGTCATAGGGAAAATGATCAATTGAATTAAGCAGCATGGGTTCAAAGTAGAATATTGAGAACTTCACTGGGAATAATGATTTCTGATTATGGAAGGAGAAGATGAGTGAAATTATAATCCAACAAAAAATGCGTTGAGGCGTTAAAGGGAGAAACACATATGTCATTGCATCTTTCAGCCACAAACAAAACTATGATGAATAAATAATAGGCAAATAATGTTATTATATGGCGCCTCAGAGACAAGATATTGAGAGAAGTTGCTAGAAAAATATCGCATGTGTCTATGTGGTCTAAACTTGACTCATTGTACATGAACAAGTCATTGGAACATAGGAAGTGTCTGAAACAACAATTGTGTTTCTACCTATATTGGATACCAAGTCGATAATGGAGAAATTAACAGATTTTAACAAGACTATTGATGATTTGGCGAACATTGATGTTAATTTGGAAGACAAAAACAAAGCTTTATACCCGTTGTGAATTTTATCATGGTCATATAAAAAATTCAAAGATACCATGTTCTATGGAAAAGAAGGCACCATCACCTTAGATGAAGTCCAATCGCCTCCGAGGACCAAGGAACTAACAAAATTAAAAGATTTAAAGTTTAAATATGATGGTGTAGAAGTTTTGAAGGTTTCAAAAGGAAGAAGCGAGAACAAAGAAAAAGGAAATGTGAAAAAACATAGGTTCAAGTCTAAGTCAAAGGAGGTGGTGACATCTCAAATTTGTAATGCTATCATTGTCACACTCCCAGTCACTTCAAGAAGGATTGTCCTCATAGAGGAGGCAGTGGTAATTTGTATTTTTAGATTATTGTTAGTAAAGATGAAGGTTATGAGAGTGCATGAAGGTTATAACATGAAATACTTTTATTGGAGAACAACCATGCTTGCAAGATTGTGTCATTACTTAATAACAACAAGGTAGTTGGTAGTAAGTGGGTGTTCAAAAAGAAAAAATATATACCATGGGTCTAAAAACCAAGGTATAAAGTGAGACTTGTAGTAAATGGTTTTACTCAGGTGTAATGGATCAATTACAACGAATTTCTTTCACCGATGGTGACACAGTATTCTATAAGGATTCTTATAGAAATTATAAATATGTATGATCTTCAGTTAGAACAGATGGATGTGAATATTGCATTCTCACATGAAGAGTTAAATGAAATAATCTACATGCAACAACCTGAAGGTTTTATGGAAGACAAATCAAAAGTATATTTTGTTAAAAACATATTTGTATGGGTTGAAGCAGAGTCAAAGGCAATGATATCGCCGGTTGGATGATTTTGTATATTGAAAACTAGGTTTGTGATACAGAACTATAACAGCTATGTGTACATGATGAAGATGGATGAAAAATTCGTTATCAATCTCCTCCTTTACATAGATGACATCTTAATAGCAAATTCTGACAAACAAAAGATTTGGAGGCTCAAGATGAATTTAAATGGTGAACTCGAGATAAATGATCTTGGTAATGTAATGAGAATACTTATGATGCATATCATGAGAGACCATAGTAAATATGAGTTGATCTTATCTCAATGAAGTTACTTGAAAAAATTGGTAGAGAAGTTTAGAATGACGGATTCTAAGGTAGTGGATACTACAATATGTCATCATTCAAAGCTATTAGTAAAACAATGTCCTCAATCTATGAATGAGAAAAAAAGGATGAAGAACACTCCTTATACAAGTGGGGTTGAAAGCATCATGTATAGTATAAGTTGTAATAGAGCGGATTTATCCTATACAATTAGTTTGGTAAGCCAGTTTATGGAAAGCCCGAGCAAAGTTCACTAGAAAGCTTTGAAATGTATACTGAGATATATGAATAGGTACTTGAAGAGTGGTCTGAAATACACTAAAACATATCCAGGTAGGGATTTTGTGGAGGGTTATGTAGATTCAGACTATGTAGGTAATATATACAGTAGAAAATATTATTCAAGTTTTGTGTTTACATTATTCTGAACAAAAGTTATTTGAAAGGCCAATCAGCAATGGGTTGTACCCTTGTTGACAACTCAAGAATAATACATATCCATTTTTGATTGAATCAGTGAAGTCATATGATTGAAGGGTATTATTAGAGAGGATGTCTGAAGATACATTATGACAGTCAGAGTGTCATTCATTTGGTGAATCATCAGGTGTATCATAAAATGACAAAGCACATTGACATCCTCTTGCATTTTTGTTAGGGACGTGATTGAGATAAAAGAAATCATGGTGGAGAAAATAAAATCGGAAGAATATCCAACAGACATATTCACCAAATTATTACATAAAGCAAAGTTCAAGCATTGCTTGGACTTGATTATCTTCGTTGAAGAGTAGACGAAGTTTGGAGAGAGAAACACTTTGTTTGGTGGGAAGTTGGCATCACCATATATTTAAAGGCAAAATAGAGGATTGCTGGTTTTTCCTTAGAAAATTTAGACGAAAGTCTTTTAAACAATGGTATTTTACGCAAGGGTCTATTAGATAATGGTCTTTTAGTCGAGGGTCTTTTAGATGATGATCTTTTAGCCGAGGGTATTTTAGACAATCGTCTTTTATCATATGGTATTTTAGTCGATGGTCTTTTGTACGATAGTCTTTTTAGACGAGGGTCCTGAAGATGAGGGTATTTAGACAAGGTTCGTGATCAGTTGAGAAAAAATTAGTTACTCCAACAGAATTAACCAATAATGTTAGGATGTAACTAAGTTTGTTATTTGATCATGAAAGCTAGTATTATATAAATTATTTCTACCTTCAAAAAAAGTACGGTTCAAAAACTTAGTAGTCGTAGTCTTGAACAGAGTCTGGAAGAGATTTGGGAAGTTGGTAAAGTAAGGAGAATGATTATTCTTGTAACTCATTTGAGATAATATCTTTTTAAAAGTACTTTGCTGAGATAGTAAATTTAGAAAATTGCTCTATCCCCAGACGTAGATCAATTTAACCAAACTGGATAAACAAGTGATTGTGTCTCTTCTTTTTTGCAGGTTTACTTTTGTTCTTAGTTATTATTATCGTATCCCATATTACACTATTGTTTTTTTTTCTTATTTTGATTTTTCTCCATACACCAAGTTATTAGTGCGAGTTAATGAATTTCATAATAATACATTCAATATTTATTGTTAATTTTTTTATAAAAAAAATCAAGATTTCCTATATTTTATATCAATTATTCGGTATTATGAAATTAAATATTATTATCATGCCAAAACACCAACCCCCAAGGGGTAGCCGAGTTGGTTGAGTAAGGCATGCTTGTGATTAAAGGTCATGAGTTCGAGTCCCTCTACGTACGCTTTCTCGTTTGAGCATGTCAACTTGTGTGGTTTACCTTGTAGCGTTGGTTTGTAGGCTATTGCGTCAAACTGAGGGTTTACCATGTGCGCATTCATTGCACGCTCAGTAGCGGCTGCAGGTTCCCTCTGAAAAAAATACCATTTTTTGCATATTAAAATATTTGGTTCAGTACAGTTTAGTACGGTTTATTACCGTAAAATTAAAATAACAAACTACAGTTTAGTACGGTTTATTATCATAAAATAAAAAATAACTCAACTCAAAAAATATAAGATAAAGTAAATACAAAAAGTTTATTTGTTTAAATAGTTTTCTTAGAAATAGATATATAAGTAAAAATAATACCAAATATAGCAAAACATATAAAAATTAAAATAAATATTTTAATGTTTTTTAGAATTTAAGTAGTAGAAATTTACATTTAAATTTGATGTTTTTGACAGGTCCATCAATCATAACGAGAAATGTCATAACTTTGTCTAGACATGTTATTGTAATATGATATTTTTTGTATTAGAAACTTTGTCTAGACTGTTATGAGAAATACGATAACTTTGGGTAGTAATTTTTATTTTTATATGATATATTTTCATTAGAAACTAAAGTTGCAGATCTTCGTAATCATATATGAAATTAAAATTTAAAAATTCTAAATTAGTACAAGATTATATTTTAATTTGAACTAAAATATATCGATATAAATAGATTTTTGACAGCTTCGACGATTGTTACGAGATGTACAATAAGTTTGTATATTTACTTTTATAATGATACATAGAACTAAATTTTTTACATTCTGAATCATTACAGAATTACATTTTAACTTGATCTAAAAATGTTGCTACAAAATATTTTTTTGACAGTTCCGATGACCGCTACAAAAAATACGATAATTTTAGGTAGAAAAGTTATTTTAATTTGATATTTTTTTTTCAATAGAAACTAGATTCATAAATTTTCGATACTATTTATGAAATTATATATAATACATTATGAATTAGTAATTTTAAATCAATTTAATATTTATTGATATAAAATTATTTTTAACAAAAATATCATAATTTTATATAAAAAATTTATTTTAATACAAAACCAACGTAAAAAAGCTTCTCATTTGTTTTTAAAATATATGGTATACCTACAATATTAAAATATATGTTTAATGTAAAATTTTGTTATTATACGATATTATTATACGACTGATATATATATATATATATATATATATATATATATATATATATATATATATATATATATATATATATATATATATATATATATATATATATATATATATATATAATTTATACGGTACGGTACTTTATATCTATTTTATCCAACTAAAAATTTAATAATAAATCGATACACTACAGTTAAACATCGATAATGGTAGATGAAAAAAATTCGACACCAAACAACCCTTTTATCCTTTTACCCTTTTTACACGATTTAGTGAGATCATTATCAACCCATACACATAATCAAGTAGCACACCATTGAATGCTTCTAATGAATTCTTAGTTTGGTAAAACATAAACAAATAGTTTTAGAGAACACCGTCCCGCTTGCCGTTTATATAGTTAGTCTCTTTGAGATAAAATTAAAAGGTCAAATGTAAAGAGGAAGCACATGCAATTTAACTCCATCCTCTTCTTATTGCTTGTATCGACCGCTCACAATAAGAGAAGGCCAATATAAAATATTTCATTTTAAGTCATGCAAAGCAACACCTTTGGCCTTTTGTAAGTAGATGGGAATGGATAGAATAAAATTCAATTATGTAAATTAAGTGAATAGGATTTTGAAAATGGATAGTTATGATTGTAATATTTGAAAGTAAACAAATCATGGAATCATGAAATGAAATGAACAGAACTCTTAAATCTAAATGTATTTTAAATTCTAAAAAATTAAATTTTCGATTTCGATTCTCATACCAATCTCAAATCTATAAAAAATAATAATTTCATTCTCAAATCTCAAACTTTAATTTTATCAAATATTCAAATTCAAATCTCATATACAAAATGTCACCAAAACATTTGAATCAACATATTCAAGATCTTCAAATAAAATGATTACTCTCGACCTTAAATTAATAAAATCAAACAACTCTAATCTAAAATTTGAAGTATAGGTGCTTGAATCGATACTGAATGCTGTCAATTTTAGTTCGGAAGCTGTAATTTAGTATCGAATGATGTAACTTGGTGCAGAAGTTATAACCTAGTGTTGAAGTTGTATTTTGAAGCTGGAACTAAGTGTTGAAAATAGAGGTAGGCGTAGAAGGCAAAAATTAAGGCTAAAGCTAATAAGTGTTGAAGCTGGAACTAGGTGTCGAATGATGGAGATAAATGTTGTAGCTCGAGAAATATGGTTGGTGCAGTATAACCAGACCTTAGGTGAGTAAACCGAAAATTAAGGAGTTGGAACTGCTTACTATATATGTGGTTGGATGCTTAGTCGGACTGAAGTATAGAGAAGTCTACTGGAACCTAAAATTTGAGCATAATCATAAACGAATGTGTTTTAAGTTACTTTTGGAGTCGAATGTGATGGTAACTCATATTAAGCCAAATGTGTAATAACTGGTGGTCGAAGCTTCATATATGCTTCTATGTTCTTGGAAGGAACATAATCACTTATATGATAAGATTCTGAATGGATAAAAAATATATAACACTGATTAACAAAGGTTACTCTGAAGCATGTATTTTGGAAATGAGACAATAAGTAAAAGCATGGTTTAGTCGGCAGCTTCGTACGTGTTAGTGTACCAGGAAATATTTTATCATTTAGATGGAAATGCATATACTTATCGCAGTCTTATTGTGAGCCAGATGTGCTTTACTCATCATCCATACGTCTATATAAAGGGATGGATAAAATTGAAGCTTTGTGTCAACATAAAATGACTTGAAGAATGTTTAGTGAGAGAAATTTCTTTGGTTTATCTTGTTTTACAGGTAGAAGATTCAAAAATTGAAGAGATATTGTGAGATTCATAGTTCATTTTATAAATTTTGAGTGTTTTAAAACAAAGTATGAGTGGTTGAGGATTTAGTCTTTCAATAGTCTTTTTGTAACCTCCTATACATATTGTGTATGTTGCCTACATATGTGGGATTTCTTCACGGTTTATACCATGTTAAATCTATTTTTGTTTGTTTCATTTAATCTGTGTTCCTTTTTGTTGAATTTATCCTTAAAAGGGTAAAAATCCAAAACTTTGATTACCTCATGCAGTCGTTCAACAAGTGTTGACCAGCGTTGGCCATGCTTAGACTGAAGTGGCTAAGTTTTGGCTAGGTGATTCTTGTTAGATTTAGGTATGAAGTTGTTCATATATTATTTAGTTTCATAACAAGTGGCGCGGTGAGCGTGTAAATTTGTAAATAATATTCGTTGTTGGTGATTAAAACAAGATAAAAGAGTGAATATTTTTTTTAGAGCCTGATTAATTCACAAATGAGAATGATTTCAATCGATGAAGAATGAAGGTTAGATTATTACTTGTATATATTGTAATTTATGTTGCCATCGAATAGAAATGTACACATGAGTTTGATGTCGAAGTGTTGTCAAAGGCACATAATGTTTTGATCTTGAGCTTGGGCAATGAGGTACTTCGAGGGTGCTGAAGAATATTTATTTATGGGAATTTGTAATGAGGTGAAAGCTATTTACATGAAGAAATATTTAGGGAAGATGTTGTACCTTAAGAAGAAATTGTATACATTGTAGATGGATGGTATCAAGGAGCTCTAAAGACGTTGGGACGATTTTAATACAATCATTCTGAATTTGAATATCGTTGGTGTCGAGAAAGAAGATAAGAATCAATTAATAATCCCTTGAGTTCTCTGCCAAAATTGTATTAGCACTTTTTTGACACAATGATCTATGATAACAAGTGTATTATAATGACCGAATTTAAGAGTCTTTTAAACTCGAAGGACCTTTAAAGAAAGTTAGTTCTAAAAAACGAATCTAAAGGTCCCGAATTAAGTGTGATTGGAAGGTATAAATGGAAAAATTCAATTAAGAAAGGTGATGATTCTAGGATGATATATTGGTGCTGCTATAATAAGGGTCATATTAGTAGAAACTGACTCGAGATGAGGAAGATATATAACTATTTGAAGGTCGGATCTGGGAATATTGAAACAGTTTTGGATGACTATAAATACGCTGATAGTTTAGCAGTCTATCATTGCATGAACAATAATAAATAAGCTATCGATTTTGGAGTGTCATTCCATATGAGTTCCAACAAAAATTGGTTTGAAAACCTGAGAGTGTTTGAAAGTGGTAAGTTTATGTTAGAAAATGACGCGTGTTGTACAATTAAAAGAATGAGGAGTATTAGATCAAGTTTTCTACTACACTGGACAAAGATTTAACAAATGTGAGGCATGCTCTTAAACTTAAACGTAACATTTAACCTATATTATGCTAGATGAGTAAGGGTTTAAGTGTAAGGGTGTAGATGACAAAATTAAGATCTTGCAAGACTCTTGGGTTGCTATGGAGGCTAGCTGAATTGATGATATTTTAGTTTTCGAATGGGTCCGTAATGGAAGGGACATCTAATGGTGGGAATGAGTCAAGAGAGAAACGGTTGGAGGCCTTTAAGGGCTTTCCACAGCAAGTAGATATTAAATCAGAGAGACATCTAAACACATTTAGAACCCACAATGGAATGGTATTAATGAACAAACTACTCACTAGATATTATTCTAAGGATATGAGTTAAACCTTACTTAAGGTCTATGTTCTTTGTACAGTTGGACACATAAAGAGATTGAGTGAATGAGGTGTAAGAATAACTTAAATCATCGTCAATAGGAGCCCATAGAGTGTCGGTCGTCATGGAGATGTAATAGGTACCGAATATGGAGCTAGAGTTGAGATAAATTTTGAACATAAGGGATAAGAGGCAGATGCTTCTACTGGAGTTGTTTTCAAGATGGGTTTAGGTTCGGTCTTTGCAAATGAAGTTCAACTATTGTTGGGTTTGTATCTTGACGAGAGTTTGATGGGCCAAACATTTCAGATGTTAAAATAGTAGAGAAACAAGGAGATTTTTACAGTTGGTTATCAATATTTTATATCTTTATTAGTAACCCCTGTAGTTCTTATAAAAGTCAACCAATGAGAACTACTTTTCATCGAAAATCTTCATCAGTTGAAAAAATCCCCTTTGCCAAAGTCTGATCTGCTTTGAGTTAGTTGGTCCCTTTTTTTCTTGACAACACATCTTGTCCTCAAATCAATGCAACCCACAATAGTACTTCAAATATATATTGTTTAAGGATTACTTAACCATATGTTTTATGTCCTCGAATAAACCTTTAGATATAACTGCTTCGAAATCGACGCAACCTTTCGTTAACGCTTCAAATATTTTCATATGGAAACATGAACTAGTTTTTTTTAACGGTCATAAACGTTCGAAGCGAAAATAGAAAATATGATGATCCACCCAATAGTTCCTTCCACCTTTTCCATTTCTCTGACTTTTCTATGTATTTTCCCCTTTATAGCTATTCATGTGAGCTGATGTTTGTTTCAGAAACATATTTTTAGAGAGAGAGTCTATTCACACCAGAAATTTCTTGGCTACCTTCATCTAAATCTTCAACTTCTAGGCTACCACAACCGGAAAAATCAAATTCACCACCCAACCTTTAAGTCAGTATATGAGAAATCATCCAAAAACTAAAAAACCAAAAGCAAAAAATCCCAGAAGACTAATCTCCCTAAAAACAAAGAAACCCCTTTTTGGTGTTTACGATTACTTCTGCATTAGTGAAAGGGTTGAAGAATATAGAGCAGCTGGATTGATAAGCAACACTCCTCATTTCTCAACTGAAACAATACATTACGGTAATTTCGATCTAAATCTAAATTCTCTTGTGTTTCCAAATTTATCCAGCCCAGAAAAAATTCAATCACCACCTCGTATCTCTTCTACAAAACCCAGTCCTCGAATTCACCTTAAAGTAACCCAAACCACATCTACTTTAAGAAGATCACAAGAAACTCCATCTCCTCTCAGTTTTGAATCTCTTCGATAACTACGCAAAGATACTCCTCAAGTCGAGCTAAAAACTCACCTCCCCCAAATTTTTCCTAAAAAGATAACTTTTATAGCTGTGTGAGACAATGCTGACAATACTTCACCGTCGACTACCCAAAATATTACAACCAACCCTCACCATCTTCTCCTCCCCTGAGGGAATTTGTTGAGATAATTACAGAATCTCCACAAAATCCCTTAAATAAATAGCAAAGAGAACCAATCTCGACTTCCAACCCACCTCAACTTATTGATGAAGCTTCCGAGGAAGAAGCTGATTCTAAAACTACTCAATCAAATGTTGAGGATAACGTTTCGAAAGACGTTCAAGCTGATATAGAGGATGAAGCCTCGAAAGAAACTGACAGCGAAATGGTTAAATATGCTTAAAAAATAAGAGCACCGAGGATAGGAGGAAGGAAAAAAAGCTCATATTGAACTTCCTGAGGAGCTTTCTGCTTCAGTAGGTGTAAATTTGAAGCCACTCCTCCTAGAATACATTCTGGCACTAGGAAATGTGCTATACATCTACTACCCAGAGTCTCAAGTTGCTTCTCTAAAAAAGAATGGGGAATGTCATATAATATCACACTTTGATTTCTAAAAGAGGGAGAGACTCCACTTAACTGTGGAAAAAATGAATTGGTGGTCTATCCTGAGATCACACCTCTTGCAAATAGTTAGGCCATTTTCCTGCAACCCCTGTCAAATTCTACTTCAAACCTTCTAAAATAGATGTATATGTCACCTCCACCTGACAATTTTCTTGGGGATGAAAGAAGCCATTTCTCTGTTGTTAAATTGATGACCAATATCTGTCGTGATTTATGGATAAACCCCAAAGCGGCAAAAAAATATTATTCACAATGAACTTAATAACATCTTTGGATTTTGTTCCAGACAACGTTTCAGCCTCTGCCCACTTTGAAAAATAATATACTGCCACAATAATCATTTGACGTCCTCCAGAAGCCATAGGCAATGGTTCTACCAAATATATTCCACATCTGTCAAAAGGGATGGCCGCAAAAATGGACATAAGTGGAACTGTAGGTTTGTGAGTAGATTTTTGGCAAATTGCTGAAAAATATCACAGCCTCGAACCAAATTTTTAGCATTGTTCATAATCGAAGGCCAATAATAACCTGCCAACAAAACCCGACGTGTCAAAGCCTTCAATCCATAATGTGCTGAACCCTAACCATCATGAAACTCTAATAAAGTCTCATGAGACTTTTTTATTAAAACAACGCAACAATTTATTACTCAAAAATTTCCTGTATAACACCCGCATCCAAAAAAACATAACCGTGAGTTTTATAATTTAAGCCAATTACACATCTTGAGGCAACGTTCCTCTTAACAAGAAATTCAAGATATCAGTTCTTCAATCACTTCGAGTTACATCTGGTATGACAAATACTTCCTCTGGATATTCACATTGCTCTGACAGTGTTAAAATCGAAGGACTCTCCTATAACAATATTGAAGGATACTCTTATGTGTAAGAAATGATTGCCTAAGAATCAGCAACTATATTGTCTCATCGACTAATATGTTCTACAACAAGATAATCAATCAGAAGAGTCAAATTTCGAAGCTCACAAAGATACATAATTAAGTGATCATTTTTAGCTTCGGAAACACCGACCACGTGATTTCCTACTAATTGTGAATCTGTCTCCAAACAAACTGAAGTTTCCCCATAATGCTCGTAAGCCTTTAACCAGCCAATACAGCTTCATATTGAGCTTCATTATTCGATGCATGAAGACCAAATTTAATAGCTTGAAACATTATTTCCCCAGATGGAGCAACCAATTGGACTCATGCACTAGATCCAAAAATACTAGAACCTCTATTAGTTCGAACCACCACATCAAACTTCATGGCAAGACCTCCTTGTTTGATCTACTTGAATGAAATTCAATAAGAAAATCGGCTAAGGCTTGAGCTTTGATAGTTATTTAAGGAGCAAAAGTGATATCAAAATATAATAACTTTAATGACCATTTGGTCATCCTACCAGAAATGTCGGGGCACTGTTGAAGAATTAAGAGTTCGCTTAAGGATAATTTTGTGTAAAACAACTATTCGAAGGACTAAACTACAATAACCAATTCTCTATCAAGATATTTTTAAAGAGAGAAAGACTACGAAAGTAGAGAGAGAAAATAGTATTATATTAATCAATTACCTTATCAACTCGTATGTGGTCCTTTTATAGTACAATAATGGTCCCCACACGCTTTAATTCCCAACTATTACACATCTAGTCCCTATATTTTACCATTTATTCACTATGGATATTTCTATAATACATTTTCCAATCCTTCCCCCATAAAAACTCTTCTACATAATTTTCCCCTATGTCTTTTATTCTCCCTCATTAGTAGCCCTCAGTCCCTGTAAAAAATATTTTTACTAGGACTGCGATGACATCTTCGAACTTAACCTTATCTTTTAAATCTCTTCGAAGAATGCATCTTCGAACTCCAACTCTTTTCCTCGACTAATTCCTCTTCGAATTCTAACTCGAATTTTGACTCTTCTCCTCGAATAATGTCTCTTCGAATTCCGACTCTTCCACTCGAATAATGCTCCTTCAAAAAAGAAAAATACCTCATCGGAGGTATTGACCATTCGTAGTAGCCCCCCAATCCTTGCAATTGCTTAGCAAAAATCGGACCACAACTCAACATAAGTAATTTCCTCCTTAGAAATTCACATCAGAAATAATTATATGCGCATTCTAATATTTTCAAAGAGTTTTCTTCGAAAATAATCATATCAACATATTAGCCCCCCAGATTTGGCTAATCAAATTACAAGGATTGAAGTCGTCGGACCTTTCAGTACTAACTCTTCAACTTCCAGTCATTCATATCCCGCCTTTTTTTTATGACGTTATTAGTCGTAATTCCTTATCACCAAATCTTTTTAGAGATCTTTTCACACTTTCCAATATTTTTCATCATTAGACTACCTCTTCACATTCTTCCTCAGTTCTGGATCCAATACAATTATGCCTACTTTACCCATAACATCCCTAAGCAAACAACAGAAAATATCCTCAGGCCTTCCTTATCTCTAAAAGCCCATTCACTCCTATAAATGATCGCCTCTCTCATGTAGACTCTAAACTTTTTAATCTAAACTTTCTAGAGAGAGAAAGCTGGCTTATGCTCCCCAAGCCTCGTCCAATTCCTGAGTGGTTGTGCATTAGCCAAAAATTCGAAGAGAAAGTTGCTGTCGGTACTTAAATTGAGCCTCAATCCCAACCCCCGGTTACAACCGTTTACGATATCTGGCCCTCATCGGAAAACTCATATGCCATCATTCCTTTAGAAATTTCTTTCCTAAACTAGCATCCCAATCTTGAACCCCTCGAAACTATGGGCAAAGATAAACATCACAAGCACTCCTCAGGAAAGAGAAAAATGCATCTTAAAGACAAAAGAAACTCTCAAGAACGCAAGCGAGCAAGGGAAACCCCTTCGGATACCCCAGAGCCAAATTCAACTCCAATCCCAAGCAATCCTCTGAGAATTGATGCCTCTGGATCAAGCCTTCCAGCCACCCCTTTGATAACAGGGTAATGAAGTCCTCGATTATCCCCTTCACGAACTACAATTATCGAGGAAGATGCACAGTCATTTCAAAACAAATCCTTGGAAAATAAAAGGAAAGTTTTAGCCTCGGAAAACCCTGAAATAGAAACACTACAAACTTCGATTGTTGATAAAGGTAAATCTGACGGTCCTTCTATGACTTCTTCTACTCAGATGTCTACAACTCCTCCAGCAATTTTCGAAGAGCAAGCAAAAAGGATTGCCCCCAAATCCAAGGGTGATATTGCTCTTCCTTTGGAACTCGATGCTAGTGTAGGCAATAACATCCGAGGAATCGAAAACAAGCACCTAGTTGCACTCTATCATATCTCTTACAAATACTTCTCGCCATCGGAGGAAACTATGCTGAGAACTCGATGGGGCATCCCCTCGTATATTGACATCAGATTCCCTTCAGAAGGTGAGATTCCTTTATCTATTAAGGATAATGAGCTAACTGTCTATACGGAGATCATGAACTGGGGGTTGAGATATCCTTTAGACCCATTCTTCATCGAATATTTTGCCAAGATCGATCTCTGCCCCTCCCCATCGTGCAGCTCTGAAAATACAAATTGCGACTCATCCTTCGCCAAACATCTAAACAATGGTCTACTGAGGGACGTTTTATATAAATCTCCTCCCAAAAGAATATAACCGTGAGATTTAAACCTGATCCTCCTGGCCTCAGACTTTTCTGTTGGTAAGCTATACATTTCCAACAAGTCCACAATTTCTGACCTCCAATCATATGTAACCACATTGTTTACTTCCTCCACATTCATTGAATGTTATGCACCGCTTATAACCGAAGGGTGTTTCTGAATTATGACCCATGGATGACTTTCTGACTGCGAGGTAGCTGCTAAGGAATCAAGGATAAGATTTTCTTCCCTTCGAACATGCTCATACTGGATTTCGTCAAAATTCAAAGCCAAGTCCCTCAAAACTTTCAAATACTTGACTAATTTATCTTTTCTTGCCTCTGACTCTCCCAAAGCTTGATTTATCACCAGCTGCGAATCACTAATCAATTTAACTTTTTGAGCTCCACATACTTCAGCCAATCTTAACCCTGCTAATGCTGCCTCATACTCCGCTTCGTTATTAGTTGCTTTAAAACCAAAACGGATTGCTTGAAATATGGCTATCCCATCCGGGGAAATTAGCTGGACTCTAGCACCACTTCCAGAAACATTCGGCCCCTCATCCGTTCGAACCAACCATTCTATCTTACCTGACCGGTCAACAATCTCTGTGTCTGCTCTTTCCGAGTGGAATTTAACCAAGAAATCAACTAAAACCTGAGCTTTTATTGCCGTCCGATGTTCAAATGATATGTCGAAATCTCCCAGCTCAACTGAACATTTAGTCATTCTTCCAGATATATCCGACCTCTGCAACAAACCTTTTAGGGGGAATGTTGTTCGAACTATTATTGGATGGGCTTGGAAGTATGGTCTCATTTTCCGAGCAGTCGTTATCAAGGCTAAAGCTAACTTTTCAAATTTGAGATATTGTTTCTCTGCATCTAACAAAGTTTTACTGACATAATAAATCAGTTTTAACAAATCAATATCTTCTCGAAGTAATACGACACTGACTGTAAAGTCTGATACTGACACATAAACGATCAACTTTTCTCCCATAAAAGGTTTGGAAAGTATCTCTGGGGACATCAAATATTCTTGAATCCAGTGAAATGTTGCTGAACATTCCTCGGTCCAATTAAACTGTCTGTCATTTCTCAACACTTTGAAGAAAGGCACACATTTATCCGATGAACGAGAAATAAACCTATTTAGTGATGCCAATCTGCTTGTAAGAATCTGGACTTCCTTAATATTCCGAGGAGGAGTCATAGTTGTCAAAGCCTTTACCTGTTCTGGATCAGCTTCGATGCCCCTTTCCCTTATCATGTAGCCAAGAAATTTCCCCGACCGTACTCCAAAAATACACTTCTCTGGATTTAACTTCAAATTAACTTTACTCAACTTATGTAAAGTTTCCTCCAAGTCAGAGAAATGATCTTCGTCTTGTAAACTCTTTACCAACATATCATCGATGTAAGCTTCTACATTTCGGCCAATTTGCCCCTCAAAGGTTTTGTTTACCAAACGCTGATAAGTCGCCCCCGCATTCTTCAGGCCAAATGGCATAACCTTATAACAGTATAATCCTCTTCTAGTGATAAACGATGTGCTTTCTTCATCTTTTGCATCTAATCTGATCTAATTATATCCTGAATAAGCATCCATAAAATATAATAACCGATTACCCGAAGTAGAGTCCACTAACTGATCGATCCTGGGTACCGGAAAAGGATCATTCGGACAAGCTCTCTTCAGGTCCGTGAAGTCCACGCACATCCTCCACTTAACATTCTTTTTCATCAACAAAACTGGGTTCAAAGCCCATACAAGATACTGCTACTCTCGAATATGGCCTATGCTTAACAAATATCAACCTCCAAGAGAATAGCTACAGACTTCTCCTAAGAAACTGGTCTTCTTTTTTTTGGCACAATAGGTCGAACATCATGCCGTACTGCAAGCTTATGACATATTATCTCTGGGGGTACTCCCGTAATATCCTCTACACATCAAATAAACATAGTTAATTTTGTCAACAAAAACGCAATCAATTTTTCTCTGAACTCAAGAGAAAGATTTACTCCAATCTTCAAAAAATTTCCTTCTTCAAACTTATTTTCCTCATAATCCTCATCCGGAATAAGAAATCCGGGGGCCTCCCTCGGATCATCACAAGGAGTAATTACCGAGGAAGTCCCCTTTAACTGCTACACTTTCTCTGATACTTTTCCTCGAACTCCTTTCGATGATAAAGCTATCTGATAACATTCTCGAGCCATCTTATAGCTGCTCCTAATCGTCCCTATATTGTTCCCTACCACATATTTTAAGCATTGGTGCACTGTTGAGATAACACCGTGCATCATGGACAACCAGGAGCGACCCAAAATTGTATTGTACGAAGTTGGTGCATTTACAACTATAAACAAGACTTCAACTTCCTTCTTGAACGGCCCACGGCCGAGCTTCACCATACACTAAAACTCTCCCACTACTATTGTTGTTGCTCCTGTGAAGCCCACTATAGTTCTGTCGGATCTTCGTATAACAGGCGGGTCAGAACTTCTCCTGTAGGTACTCATAAACAAAATATTCGCAGAACTTCCTGTGTCAATAAGTATCTTCTGGACTTGGTCTCCGGCTATACCCGCAGCAATAACCACCGCGTCTTAATGCGGGCCCGCAACATTCCTCATATCATCATCGTCAAAACATATGATAGGGGGGCAAGCGATGCATTTGCGCTGAAACCCCTGCCTCGATCTTTGTGGTTAGATTCACCATATGTCTCTTCCGCGAACTGTTTGAGTTCCTTGCAATGGTATCTCCTCCAAAGATAGCTAGCGACTCAAAAAAGCGCATAGGTCATTTAGTTTTCCCCTTGGAATAATATATTCTACCATGTTCACATTATTTCTCCCTCCCTTGGGATCCAGATACTCTATCGCTATATCGAAAGCATCAAATTCTTCGGAAATCACCATTGCTGTGTTAGTATTCTTTGGGACAACCTTTACTGCAGCATTTTTCTGGGTGTGCTTTTTCACGAACTCCAATAACATTTCATTTTCAATTAAAGCTTGCACTTTTTTTTTCAAAACGATGCACTCCTTAGTGTCGTGCCCGATATCGTCATGGTACTTACAAAACCTATTAGCACTTATGCTTTCCCTCGGAGTTTGAATTGGAAAAGGTTTTCTGAACTGTACTATTGATCTTGCCCTCTAAAATATCGTAGCTACATTTTCCGTTAACTGAGCAAGATAGTCTGGACGAATCCACTTATTCGAAATGGGCCTCGTTCCTTGGTTATAGCTCTGCTAATTACTATGGTTTTGCTGGTTCGTTCTCGGCCTCGGTGAATACTGACCCACAACCTTGGCTTGAACATTGACACCAGGCAGTTGACCACTAGACTCGGACCTTTGAAATTGATTATGATCTAACTGATCACTTGATCCTTTTTCTGATGCCTGGGTTTCCTCCACCACAATTCTTTTCTCAACTTGATCCAATAACGCCCCAAAAGTCATCGCATGACTCTCTGCTACCGTATCCTTTAAAAGTCCTGGGAGAAGTCCCATCCTGAATGCCGCCAGTGCCACAGAATCTTTGCAGTACTCCATATCTGTTTTTGTTTTCACAAATCGATTTGTGTAGTTCTTCAAACTCTTCCCAACTTTTTGCCTACAGTAGATTATCGTGTCTCCATTGGCTCAAAATTTTTTACTCCCCACAAAATGCTATCTAAAGATATTTCAGAACATGTCAAAATTATTTATCGAGCCCTGTGGAAGCCTGTTGTACCACTTGGAAGCCACCCCTTTGAAAGTTTGAGAAAACACTCTACATGGCAATTTATCATCATCATCGAAATTGATCATAATTTTTTTGAATTGCTCGATGTGATTATCAGGATCCTGCGTTCCATCGAACTTTTCCAGCTTCGAAATATCAAAGTGCTTCAGGAGATTTCCTGCTAGAATTTCTGAGGACAAAGGAGAAGCTCTCCAATTATGGCCAGTTTTATAGTCATTAGCTCTTAAATTTTCATGGTTTGGAAAATAAAGTCCCTCCTCGGACGGTAGAGTGTACTGGTGCTGCCACTCCGAATTCCGATGGTCGACATTTTGGTTCCACGAAGGAAAATTCATTTGGTCATAACCTTGCTCATTAGCATGAGCATGATAATTCTTTTCCCTCAGAGATTTTCTCTCCAAACTCCTTCCCCTCTGGTGTTCCGCATGCTTTCGACCATATCTTTTCTTTCGATGAACCCTCTTCGGAGATGACTCTGGTGAACTGTAGCGAGAATAATCACTTGAATCAGAGGATTCCACGTGGCACTTTCCTTTCCTCCTCGAAGAACGTCGTTCATGACCTCTATATCTATCATCTATGTTTCTAGGACGAAGGTCTGTTTCACGCTCACCTTTTCTACTGTCACGCTCTTTTCTAACCTCGTAACGAAGGTTTGCCTGAACAGTTTCTTTTTCTGCCCTTAATTTTTCAATCTCCAGTAGTAACTCATTTCTTTGAGTTAGTAAAACCGAGTCATCAAAGGTTTCTACGGCGCGCTGGCCACCATGCGCCTCATACTCCATATCGTTTCGATAAGCGTTCCCAATAAGATTCTCCTCGCAGTCGTTAACAAAATTATCCCCTTGCTCTTCCATAACAATTTCCAGAAAGCGATTATCGTCTGGTCAATCTTCTCTTCCCACAGACGGCGCCACTGAAGAATTAAGAGTTCGCTTAAGGATAATTTTATGTAAAACAACTATTCGAATGACTAAACTACAATAACCAAAACTTTATCAAGATATTTTTAGAGAGAGAAAGACTACGAAAGTAGAGAGAGAAAATAGTATTATATTAATCAATCACCTTATCAACTCGTATGGGGTCCTTTTATAGTACAATAATGGGCCCACACGCTTTAATTCCCAACTATTACATATCTAGTCCCTATATTTTACCATTTATTCACTATAGATATTTCTATAATACATTTTCCAATCCTCCCCCCATAAAAACTCTTCTTCACAATTTTCCCCTATGTCTTTTATTCTTCCTCATCAACTGTAAAACATTTTTCAATGAGAATGAAGTTTGAACCACAAGAATGTGACTTGAAACTAGGGACGCAAATTCCTAGCAGCCACAACTAAAGCCAGTGCCATTTTTTCAAGCTTCATATATCTTTATTCTATTGCCAACAGACTCTTACTGACATAATAGACCGGCTTTAAAATTCCTGAATCTTCACTTAACAACACAACACTCACATCAAAATCTAACACTGCAATATACAGGAAGAATTGCTCTCCAATTAGAGGCTTAGACAATATCTCTGGTGATGACAAAAGTTCCTTAATGCTTGAAAATGCTACTTCACAATCCGATGTCCGCTTGAACTCCTTTGGCCTTCGTAATACTTGGAAAAAAGGAAAACATTTATTAGAAAACCTTGAAATAAATCTATTAAGAGCATTTAACCTTCTTGTCAAGATTTGTACTCTCTTAATAGTTCGAGGTGATGTCATTGATACCAAAGCCTTTAGTTGCTCTGGATCAGATTTTATCCCATTTTCACTAATAACATACCCCAAAATATTTCCTGATCGAACTCCAAAGGTACACTTCTCAGGATTTAGCTTCAATCGAATAACTCTTAAATTCAAAAAAGTCTCCTCTAAATCCTTCAAGTCCCTATCATTAGTTGTGCTTTTCACCAACATATCATCAGTATACACCTCCATATTTCTTCTAATCTGAGAAGAGAAGGCTTTATTCATTAACCTCTAATACATAGCTACAACATTCTTCAATCCAAAAGGCAAAATGTACTCTTTTGATCATTTGAATCCATCTGAATCTGGTTATACCCTACAAAAGTATCCATAAAAGACAAATTTTTATTTCCTGAATTAGAATCAATCAATTGATCTATTCAAGGAATAGGAAATGGATCTTTAGGGCAAGATCGATTCAAATCTGTTAAGTCAATACACATTCTCCATTTCTCATTCTTCTTTTTAACCACCATTGGATTTACTGTCCATAAAGGATATTATGCCTCCCTTATATGTCGGACCCTAGACAAACGATCCACCTCAGTCACAATAGCCTCTGATTTTTCAAAAACAAAAGCACGTTTTTTTAGGATAAAATATTTGATCTTCGGATTTATAGCTAAGTTGTGACATATCACCTCAATTGGGACCCCCACTACATCTTATGTTTTCCAAGAGAAAACATCCAAATTATCAAACAAAAATTGTAACAACTGTTGATGTAAAGCTGGGGTCAGTAATCTTCCTATTCGAATTACCTTCCCATCATGAAAAGAACATTATTCTATGCTTTCACTTACCGTTGAAAGAACCCACGGTTTCCCTTGGATCATCAACCATTTCTTCTGTTTCCGAGGTCAACCCCCTAATTGCTATTCAGCTATTCGATCTTCACTGTTTGGAACTCGGATTCAAAAAGTTGTTGTATAACATTCTCTAGCTACATTCGTATCACTTCAGCCAGCCCAACGCGACATCTGATGATATACTTTAAACATTGATGGATTTTGGATACAACTGCATATATCCTCGAAAGCCAATATCTCGCAAAAGTAGCATTATAACTGGTCAAAAAATCTACCATCATGAATAAAACTCGAACCTTATTTCTAAAAGGCCCCTCTCCTAAACACACTTCACCCTCAAATTCTCCAATCACTCTGGTTGTCACACATGCAAACCCAATTATAGTACAGTCGGACTGGCAAATTCGAGGAGGATTATGCATCCTATCGTATGTTGACTTAAACATAACATTTTTAGAGATTTATCTATCTATCAGAACGCATCGGATTTCAATACAAGCTACTTCTGCTCCAAAAAATACTACATCTTTGTGAAGACCTGCAGTGCCTCTCAAATCATCATCATCGAAAAGAATGAAGGGAACATTTTTTTACCATACAAATGAGTAGACATCCCTCATTCTATTTGAGTAACTAAACTCACCACATACCTCTTTCTAGAGCTATTAGTGTTACCAATCATAGTATCTCCTCCAAAAATTGTCAAGGAGTCAGAGTATTCACATAAAATTAGAAATCGTCTTTGTTTCACTGGCTTATCCACCGCCATCAAAATTAATTGGTCCGGATCTGTGCCCAAATATTCCAAAGCAGTATTAAATTCATCAAAATTGGAATCCAGAATCATTAGATTTTCTTTCTTTAAATTTGAATTTGTTGCTTGCGAAGTTGATGCAACAAGAACCTTTGATTCACTACTCTAACCTTTAACATAAGCTATTAATTTTCCATTTTAAATTAAAGTTTGCACCTCATTTTTCAAAGCTATACAATCTGCAGTATCATATCATATGTCAGTATGATACTTACAGAACCTGTTATTATGCTCTTCCATGGATCTATTTCTCGGAGTAGGCTTTTTAAACTCACATATTTATTTACCTTTTCATAAATTGCAACAACATTCTCAGTCCAATCAACATAATATTCTGGCCTTATCCACTGATTTGGCCTCGGTCTTAGAAATTGATACCATGTAGCCTGAGTCGGGTACCCTCCAGTTCAAGGAGGAAAACTACTGTTGTTCATCAGACGAGATGGTTGGGTCAAGTTCGAAGAGTGCCCTTGACTATTTGACACTTGCCCTGAACTCTTTTGATTGGGTCCAACCACTCCTTGAACTCTAGTCGATTCCTCCACTTTAATTTGATCCTCGACTTTAGGCATCAGCGCTCAAAAAGTCAAAACTATTCTTTTTGTTGTTTCATTTTCTAAATCACCTGGTAATAAACCTTGTCAAAATGCAGCCATGGCAACTAACTCTTTTCACTTATCTGAACCAGCTTTTGTTAACACAAAACGCTTAGTATAATCCTTCCACTTCTCTTCCACAACTTGCTTACACTATTTATTGTGTCACTATTTGCTTGCATTTTTTTACTTCCCACAAATTATCGTCAGAAAGTTGTATAAAAATATCTAAAATTGAAAATAGATCCCCTCGAAATCCTATTGTACCATTTCAAAATTGTAACCTTAAATGTTTGAGAAAAGGCTCTGTATACCATCGTATTATCATCTTCGAAGTTCATTATGTAGTTCTTAAACTGTTCGATGTGGTCATCGGGATCTTGCAACCCATCGGGAAGAGTCATAGACTTATCTCAGTTGTTAAGGGATAATTTCTCCAGTCAACTCCTTGAACATACTGATTATCATATCTTGTTCCCATGATAGCATAAATATTTCGATCATCTATTCTTGTGTATTGATTTGACGTATTCCCTTCACACCACTCTGCTTCCGTTAAACAACGAGGTATATCGCCTTTTCCTGCTTGGAAATCAGATATTAGTGTCTCAATTTCCTTTCGAACCAAAGGATTGTTTTCATTCAGTGGTTCCATTATCGATCCAAAACAGCTACAAAAAATCGATTAAGAACAACTAAAATGAATCAAGAAATCAATTGTTTCATGTTTTTTATCACGTAATTAAGGAACCGATTGATAAACTCCCACTGTGGTCGCCAATTTGGTGAGAATGAGAGAGAAAAGGTGAGGTTTATTTTAGAGAGAGAAAGTAAAACAGAAGAAGAGTGTTCACAATTGAAAGTATCTTCTTTATTAAATTCATCATTGGCCATTATATATAAGCGTCAAGACTTGGTGTAACAGAATTAGTTACACAAAAGGTTTAATTACATGTTAGTCATTTATCTTCATATAAGGCTCTAAATCTATCCCTTAACTATACAACTTTTCATATAAGATTTTATTTATTACATTATGGTCCTCAAAATTTTATATCATTATTAGTAAGCATAAGTTTTGAATATGACACAATAAGTACAAGCATGATCTAGCTAGTAACCTCCACCATGAAATATTTTCTTATTTGGATGAGACAGGTTTGTAACTTATGAAGACCTATTATGAGCCGGATGTGCTTCGTTCCTCATTATTGAGTTTATATAAAGTGAAAGAGAAGACCAAAGCATGGTATCAACATAAGAAAGAGTTGAATAATTTCTAGTTATAGAGAGTTCTTCAGTTTATCTTATGTTATGGAATGTAGTGAGGTAGAATATTAACACTTGACGAGATACTCTGATACCCATAGTTGTTTTTGTAACCTGTGAATGATTTCTATAAAAGATGAGGGGTTGAGTGTTTAGTGTTTGAAGAGTATTCTTGTAGCCTATTTTATATACAGACTATGTTACCCGTGGACATAAGATTTTTTCAAGACTCATACCACGCCAAATCTCTTGTCGTGTCTTCGATTTATTTTATTTTCATTCTTGTTAACTTTGTGCTTGAAATGGTAAATAGTCAAACCATTGATTAACTCATATAGCCTCTCGGTATATGTTCACCAACTTTGATCATTGCTTCGATTAAGGTGGCTAAATTTTAGCATAAGCAATTTAGCTAAGCCTGAGTCTGAACTTGCTCGGATATTGTTGATTTTCCTAACATCAACCAAATTAAAAGAGAAAATAAGAATCTCTAAATTTTCAGTTCCCATCAAACATATCCTAATAAAAACAAATTAAAAACAAAATAAAAATACCATAGAATTACTGAACTGAGAAAAATTGTGGAGAGCTAAGCTCAAATGGAAAACTAGGATCTCACACCATGTTACAGCACAAAATCCTAACATTTTCTCAAAAACAAAAGAAAAATGATAGAACAATCTGACACGATCCGAGATAACCGAGCTTTGATATCCTGTAGAAATTAAAGATGTTTTATAATTGGATCGCATATACACATAACAATATTTTATATATAAATAAAGGCACCAATAATATACGATGAAAATAACGATATTGGACAACACATAATATAAATAATATTAACGTTATATACCATGATCTTTCACATGTTTAACCGATTTAATATTTTGTTAGTATTCTAACGATCTTCATCGAACAAAGTACCACTTTAACCTACCCTGAAATGAAAATCATCTGGTTACTGGTTACTTTAATCAAGTCGTGCATCTTTGAACCACGGAGATTAATCACGAATCATTCATTCACTCTAATCAGATCAGACGATATTAATTATAGAACTCGACCATGAATCTTTTATCTTGAATATGACTAATTCATTCTCTTCGACACGAGAACATTTTATCTATCCGTATTAGATTCCATCTAAATCTATAGTTTTGATATTAATGGTTAAAAATCAATACTAAAAAGAAACACATTTAATTCATTAAAAAATAAACCACCTTTAAAAATCTACAGTATTTTTTTAGTATAATTAAAAAAACAATACCATTTTAATAAAAACGATATATATCAAATGTATTTCAATAAGACTAAAACACCTCATAATAAAAAAAGAAATCTGTGATATGCTTTGAGCACAAAATCTATAATAAATAAAACCAGTGCCTAATTTGTAATAATTTGAATTTTAAAATACCGGTAAGAATCAAAATCTTTAAATGAATATCAATCTACCACTTTTAAAAACACAGCTTCAAAAAACAGAACACAGTAATGAGTAACAATAACGAATCTTTCCTTTAGATTCTCCTATAATTTCGTATTGACTTTGAGAGTAACTGTTTCTGTGGGGTGTCGTCGCCGTTAGTAAGTACTCTTTCCGTGGGGTGGGGTGTAGTCCCCGTCAGAAGCCATGAGATAATTTTTGGGGAAAGAAAAGAACATTAGAGTTGGACAAGAGACTATTATTATAAAATATGTGTTTAATATTTTGACCGTCATAAAATATAAATTTATTCTCGGTTATATGATTGTTTTCTGCTTTAAAAATGGATTTACTTTAAGCATACGAATGCCCATGTGCGAGGATGCTCCCGTTCTTGTTGGCTATATTTACCAAACAAAGTGCTCATTATACTATCTCACTTTTATCTATAATACGTTTTATCAATAAAGGAAAGCTTTATATTTAATAATATCGGTGTTTTCATTTTATAATAAACATGCTTAGGAGTACTTTTAGATTATATTATAGTCTTCTTAAATATTTTTATAAAAAGCAAAGCATTTTTTATTATTGAGTTTACCAATTATTATTTTTTTATTTATTGCTAGTTTAATCATGTTTTAAATTTCCAGTGAAATATAATCTAGTAAAAAAAGTTTATTTTTTATATAAAAATAACAACAATTATTAGTTTTTAACAACAACAATCATAAAAAAAACTATTAAAGTATACAAACAAAATGAATTGACTAGAATATAAAATAGTTAAGTATGAAATTTTTGTCTACGTTTTAAGTTTTTGTCATTATGGGAAGTAGTGGGGTTCTATCATTACACGGTTGTAACTTCGATAAAGAATTCAAGCTTTGTTGAGTTTAATCATGGTACCTAAAGTTAAATATTGTTTCCAAAAAATCTTGGTGCGCGGAGAACAGAATTTGCAAGTTGTTTCTTGGGAACCTGAAAGTCTCTGATGAGACAAGTATTAGTTGTGAAAGATATGGTGCTGACTTGGTAAACAAAACATAACTAATTATATGCACCAGATGTATTGGCATATGCCTCATCGAGGCATCGACCTGTATATGTCTAGACATCGGTTGTTTCGATTAAGGTATTGGCTAATTTAGTATGGAAGCTTTTGTTAAAGTCGAGCGACTACTTATACGAGAATGTTATCTTTAGAAACATTGATTGGTTTATCTAAGAAGCCATTGGTCAAACCAAGTAGGTTCATATGTTAGGAAACCTTTGGAAAATACATTTACAGTTGGGAAGACAAACGTAAAGTCAAGTGAGGTCATGGGCTTATGGCTTTTCAAACGAGGCGAATGCTACTTTGGATTAAAAGACTACGAATGAGGTAAATTATGTACTAGCCAAGAGGTTAACAACTTGTACTTGAGTTCTTAAGTGTGATGGCCGGTATAAAGTGTTTATCATAGTGGTTAGATCGATCTTTTGTAATACCATAATTAGTTATACCTTCTTATAAAAGAAATAGTTAATTGTGCTGAGTAGTTTGTTACACTCTGTTGATGAGAGAGATTGATAATCAGCATTATAGTGATTTTTATACTTCAAAGAAAATGAATAAACTTTGTTGGAGTGTGCATCAGAGAGCAAAAGAGATTATACTTAGTAGATCTGAGAGTGATCTTGGAAGAGTATCGAGTGTAAGCTCTGAAATTTGGAGTTTACGTAAATATTTTGTTTACAATGTTATCTTAATTTTGTAAACTGTTGTTATTGTTAAAGAACCATGGGAATAAAATGTGTCGTAGCTCAGAGTGTACATAGGCAAGTTTCTGAACCATTATAAATCTATGTATTCTACCTTCTCTTACTCTGTTATTGTTTTGTTTTTGTTTTTCTGTAGCGGTATTATGTGTTTAGTGGCATTATTCTTGGAACGATCATTTAAAACCTAAATTGATCAAATAGAGTTTGTTTATAACATCACAATTGGTATCAAATCCTGGTTACAAAATGATTCTTAAATATAAAATAGGATTGATGAAATTTAACATCGCAATATTTTAATTAAAAATAATATTTTGGAAGACGAGGATAATGAATGTAAGTAGTCTTGGTTTAAAAGAAGGTTGTTCTGGCCCTAAAATGGGATACTAAGTTGTATGAAACATTTTCTGAGTTTGAGAAACACGAAATGCTCGAAATTGAATGCATCACGATCGTTATGTATCTAAGTAATAATATGTTGAGGCAGGTCTCAAAAACAAATTCAAAAACTGTAGTCTTGAACAGACTGGAGAACATGTACATGATAAAGCCCGTGAATATTGATTCTATTTGAAAGAAAAATTCTTTGGTTTCAAGATGCTAAAGAACAAGTCATTTGATGTGAACCTTGATGAATTCTTGACATTAATGATAGATTTGGTGGATATGGGTAAAAAAATCATTAATGAAGATCATACAGTGATATTGTCAAACTTATTGCCTTCTGTAGGGAATATGGGGTGTTGCATATTCCGCCTCTAATATATATATAAGAAAATTCGATCTCCATACTAGTGTGATATTGTCTGCTTTAGACCCAATGGTCCATATGGCTTTGCTTTTGGTTCACTTCCAAAAGTCTTGATAATTAATAAAGATGTATTCTTAACTTATATACTGATCTTCATGGCCATGTATAACCATATGGGATATAGGACTTTGGTTGCACCTAATAATCCCCATCTCGAACAAAGTATCACTCTAGCGTCTTCTCAATTGACTTTCATCCGTCTGCTCTAGTCAAGTTCAGGGTGGATTTATCGACTCACTATCAGATGACATTGTGATGCTCCTTGATCAAGCCGCCTAATTAATGAGCTATGAGGCACTCTATCTATTGATGATACTATGCCACTCCTTGATCAAGTCGCCTACTTGATGAGTTATGAGTTACTTCATTTATAGATAACACTGGGCCATTCCTTGATCAAGCCACATGCTTGATGAGCTATCTGGCACTCTATCTATAAATGATACTGCACCGCTCCTTGATTAAGTCACCTACTTGATGAGTCATCTGGCACCCTATCTATTGATGATACTGCACCCATCATTGATCAAACCACATGCTTGATGAGCCATCAGGCACTCCACCTATAGATGATACTGCATCGTCCCTTGATCAAGCCATTTGCTTAATGAGCCATCAGGTACTCTCCATCTATAGATGACATTGCACCGCTCATTATTCAACCCACCTGCTTGAGAAGTCATTAGCCACTCTATCTATAGATGACACTACGCCGCTGCAAAATTAAGCCACCTGCTTGATGAGCCATCATGCACTCCATCTATAGAGTAGATTACCTTGAGTATGGCTCATGGATTTCGGTAGCATATTCAGCATCTGAGAATTTCACTAACCACATCGCGTTCCGTCTAGGCCTGGTGCTCTGATACTATATGTAGAGAATATGAGGTCCTGCATATTCCTCATTTTTATATAAGTAAAAATAATTTCATCTCGACACTAATGTGATATTGTCCACTTTGGGCCCACTAGCCCGTTCGACTTAACTTTTCGTCTACTTCCAAAAGGCCTCATACAAATGGAGATATATTCTTGACTTACATATTAATCTATCTTCCCATGTATAATTGATGTATGATATGAGAATTTCGTCGCACCTAACATATTATGTACATGGATAATTGAAGGATATTATCCAATACAACAAGAAAACATTATTGATGGATGAGCTGAGACCTACAATTAGATTCAAAGAGTTAGAACTCGTGCAGTGTCGAAAAGTTGAGAGTTCTTGTAGTACCCATGAAGCTTTAAACATTAGAATAAGATCAAAGAGAATGAATATGAATAAGATTAGAAGAAAATTTATATCAAAATCAACAAAGAAGTTTGATAAGGCCAATATTAGATGTCACAATAATAAGAACATGCTTCATGTAATAATATCCAGGTCGACTGAGAAGGCAAGGGGATTGTATATCAGATCACATGGATGTTTATGTTTCTTCTGAATGATATGACTCCGCAGAGATTCTAGTACACATTTTAGATGAAAGCCAAATGGAGTGGATTCTAGATTCTAGATGACCATTCCATATGAGTCCATATAGGGGTTGGTTCCACTCATTTCAAGAGAACAATGAAGGTTGTTATGTTACTTGGAAATAATAAGGTTTTCAAGATAATTGGAATTGTATATATGAATATTCAAATATTTTATGATTGTGACCGGATTCTGAAAAATATGAGGTACGTCCCAATCTGAGAATAAATCTAATTTTCCTGGACATGTTGGACAACTTAGGTTGATTTATTAAAATTGATAATGGTTACATGAAAATTGTTAGAGGTGTCATGACCTTGGTGAAAACTGTTCAATAACCTATGCTCCTTGATCAGAGATACTACACAATGTCTAGTTTGTTACTACTAAGCTCTTTGGGAAGTTTTGGGCTACGTCAGTAATGACTGTTTGTTACCTCATAAACAAATGTCCATCTACTTTGATTGGTTTATGAACCCCACATGAAATATGGTACGAGAAGCCTGCAGATTATTCAAATTTAATAGTATTTGGTTGTGTTTCTTATGCACATCAAAGTGGGTTATAACTACTGTCTGATAAGTAGAGATATGACATTCAACGAGAATGATTATCCTGGTTTGGGTGGTGAAATATCTAAAGACAACTTAATAGAAATGATACATTCGAAATTGAGGTGGAGTCACCTAGATCACAACTTGCTAGTGTCTTAAGGGGATTTGAGCCATCAAATACACATCAACAAGAAGAGTGTATGGATTTAGAAAGTAATATGGCTACCAAATATCAAGAGACATGACCAAAAGAGTCACCCAAGATCCTCAAAGTTTTAGGTATACCAAATTAAAATATTCCACATTGACTAGTACATCTGAAGTTATTCATTATGAACTTGAGAAGTTCAGGAAAACAAGAGAACATTAAGATAATTCCAAATATCTTGTTGTTATAAAGGAGTAAATAACTTCACTTTGGAAGAATAACACATAGGATCTGGTTGAAAATCTGAAGGTCATAGACTATTTGATATCACGTGGATTTTTCAAGAGGAATTAAGAAATTCCTTTGGTCGAAGTGCCTCGGTACAAAGCCATGAAGGCTGTTGGATGGTTAACTCAACATGATGGTATGGATTACGATAAGATCTTCCCTTTATAGTGAAACATAGTTTAGTCAGAATCCTAGCTGCAATGGCTACCAAGTTTGACATGGATTTGGACCAGATGGACATCAAAAACAATTTCCTACATCGGATCATTGAAGAAACAATCTGCATGAAGTAGCTTGGAGGATTTATGGGTAAAGAATTAAATGAACATGTTTGTCCTTTGAACAAAGCATTATACGGTATGAAGTAATCTCATAGGCGTTGGTATAAGTGTTTTGATTGTTTTATGGTCAATAATGGATATGGAAAAAAATATATAATAATAATGTGTATGTGAAAAAGTATGGTTCTGTTAATATATATTTACTATTGTATGTAGATAAATGTTGATTATTAGCAAAGTCAAGGCATAAGTTACGTCCTTGAAAGTAATGTTTAAGAGAAAGTTTGAGATAAATGACTTGGGTTCAACCAATACATTTTTTAAGATGAAGATAACTAATGATAGAAAAAATGGAACCTTGTTTCTATCACAAGAAGGTTATCCGAGAAAGATGCTTGACATGTTTAGTATGATTGAAGAGAAACCAGTCACTTGTCCTATTGCTCATCATGTTAAACTAACATTCTTTTTAGGTTGATATCGAGGGCATGAAGATGCAAAAAATGAGAGACGTTCTTTATTTTAATATTGTAGGAAGTACAATATATGGCATAGTTTGTAGTATGCCTGATTTAGCTATTATTTTGAGTTTGGTGAGATGATTCATGTCAAAGCCCTCATGGGAACATTGGGAGGTTGTTAAAAGGGTTCTAAGTTACATCAAGTGACCAAATAGTATAGGTCTGATATATGAAGAGCCTGGTTTGGGCTGGAAGGTGTTGAGGGTTTCATTGATTCTGATTATGTTGGTTGCCTGTGCACTAGGAAATATTTGATTTTATATGTGCTTGTGTTGTTCGGCAGTGCTGTAAGTTGGAAATATAATATTTAACCCGTAGCAGTACTGTACTCCATTGAAGTTGAATTTATTATTTTAATCAAAACAATAAAGGAAGTTATGTGGTCGAAAGAAATGATGAGATTGAGGTTGAATAAGAAATTGTAATAGTGCACTGTGATAACCAGTGTGCAATACACTTGTCAAATAATCAGGTATTTCAATTACTAAGAACTTTGATGTTAAATTTTATTTTGTAAGAAATATTTTTTTTAATGTAGATATTATAGTGGAAAAGGTTCATAAGGATGACACCTACTAACTGGTAAAAACGAGAAAGTTCAAGCATTGCTTGGACTTAGTTCATTTCTGAAGAATTTGAGGCCCTTGGAAGGGGGTATGAAGAACCAAAACTGTATTTTCTTTTGTAAAGTCAATAAGAAGGTGGAGAATTATAAGAGTATGGTTCTGAATTGGTGAGAAAAGCATAACTGACTGAATGCATCGACTATATTAGCATAAGCATCATCGAGCCAACGATTGTATATGCCTAGAGATTGTCGAGGTATCAGTTGCTTTAGTTATTGTATTGACTGCTTCAGTCTAGAAGGATTTGTTAATTCTGAGCAACTACTTATACCATAAAATTAGCAGCCGAGATATTAATTGATTCAACTAGGAAGTCATTTATTAAATCGAAAAGTTCCATATGCGAGGAAGCTTTCGACAAAAGCACTGATTGTTATTATTAAGAAGACATCGGTAAAGCCGAGTAAAGTCATGTGCATGGGGCCCTTCAGATGAGATAAAAAAAATTCAGACTGAAGGACTACATATGAGGTAAATTATGCACTAACCAAGAGGTTGGCAACGTATAATCGATTTGTTAAGTCTGACTATTTATATAATGTGTCAATTATAGTGGTTAGATTGATATTTTGTTACAACAAAAGTAATTGTTTTTGTTGAGGACTTTGTTATATTATGTTTTGAGAGACATTGTCACCAAGAATTATACATAGTACTCTTTGTACTTTGGAAAATCATGCCACAACTTTGATTGAGTGTGATATTGGAAGAATATCAAGTATGAGCTCTGGAATTTGGATTTTTTATAAACATTATCTTTCTCGGTTTTCTAAATCTTGTATATTGGTGTTCCTGTTGAACAACCATGTGAATAAAATCAGTTTCTCCTCAGAGTGGACGTAAAAAAAATTCCCAACTATTATAAATATTTATGTTCCACTTTCTCTTCCTTTGTTATTGCTTAATTTTATAATTCGCTAGAATTGATACATGTTTAGTGATATAGTTCTCGAAACTATCAGTCTGATACCTAAATTGATCGAATAAAGCTTACACAACTGTCACATCAGTGTTTGGAGAAAATATTTAGTTATTTTTTGGGAAGTTTAAAGCTTCAGATGAGAAAAGTATCAACAATAAAGAAAAATATTTTAGGGAAATTTCTTATGGGTAAGATGAAAGCTTTGGCTATAATATAAAAATCGGTATGGGATGAATCGATTTAGTGGAAATAGTTAAATGAGTCATAGTGGTATGACAAGATAGTACGAGTTTGTTATAACTAAGCTATATGAAATATTTTATCATAATCATTGATTTGGAATATTATACATGTTGTATAAAAAAAACTAGTTTACAAGTTGGTCAAAGTAGTTGATTTGTATCTTTTGTAACTGCCCTGATTTTCTATTTTGAGCATGGTGTATGTTTGTACTAACCTACACTCATTTGGATCTTTTATATACTAATAATATAGCTCATGTATTGATTATTAGAAAAAAAATCTCTTTTATAGAGAGAACCCATAATTGCTGAATATAGAGTTTCTAGAAAGATAAAGATTTGTGTATGAGATAAACCTTTAAAGGAATTAAGTAATTTTAGAATTGAATAAATCTTCAAGAGAATCACTCACAAAATGTTAAGAGAGACATTATAAGATGCGTGATATCCGTTTGTAAGCTTGATACTTTGTTTTGAGAAGTTTCTTACTATAGTGTGGTACAATTATGTCAATTGTGGTCATGTAAATTTCTTAATCTGAATGAAATTAGACATGTTCCCCCGTGGATGTCGGATCGATCCATAATACGAATCACATTAATATTTGTATTGATTTTATTTGTTGTTAATGTTTGATTAAGGATCTGAGTAAGAATGTATTGCAAGAAATATAGTGATGTAAACTGACGGCCAAAGCAAAAACATACTAGTTATTTCCAAAATTTGGTTTCATTTTCCATTTATCTTCCTTTTATGTATAGGTGAATCCTACTAGACATAAAGTCTTCTGAAATTATTGTCTGCGACTTTTCCTTAGCAAGGATGATGACTTTTCTTAAAAAGTGGTGTGGTGAGCGTGAATATATGATATTGGTTATGGTAATAAAGTAATTAATATGATGATAAGCACTAAAGAGAAAAAAAGCATATATGTGAATATGATTACAATGAAATGTGATTATGATCAATTCACTAAATATAGTGATTTTAATCTATGGAGAATAAAAACAATGCTTTATCTTTACATAAGGGATTGTATGTTACCATTGATGAGGTGTTGTATATGAGTTTGATGCTTAAGTGATGTCCAAGGACCATATCACTCTGATTTTAAGTTTGAGAGATGAGGTATTGAGAGATGTATCTGAGAAATATAATATAATAGAGATTTGGAAGAAGCTTGAAGCTATTTATATAAAGAAGTCTATGGAAAACATATCTTATCTCAATAAGAAACTATATACTTTGACTATGGGAGCTAGTCGAGAATCAAAAATAATTGGATGATTCAAATATACAAATCTTTTAGTTGAATATCTTTGGTGTCAATATAGATTACGATAATCAAGAAAGTATCTTCAGGATCTTTTTATCAAAGGTTTTTGACACCTTTTGACACCAATATCTATGAAGAATAGTCTTTTACTATGTATGAAGTGAAGAGTGCAATGGCTTCAAAATATCTTTATAGGAATGTTATTTTAAAATTTGTCTTAGCTCGAGATGTGTTAAGTATGAGAGAGGTTATTGGAAAAATATTTTCAAGTAAGAAAGAAAAAAACTCCAGACCTAGCTATCAAAGACCAATGGTTGATTCTAGAATGAAATATTGATAATAAAGAAGGAAGGTCACATCAGAAAGAACTGCCATGAGATGAAGAAATGATATAATTATAAGAATTTTACGTTGGTGAAGCCAATGGTTGCGGATGATTATGACTAAGTTGTTACGTTAATGGATTTTACTTGCATAAACGATTACTAATGAGTTTTAGATTGTGGAGCTTCATGTCAAGTAACTTCCAACAAACACTAGTTTGAATACTTGAGATGGTTTGATGGTGACAATGTCATATTAGATAATGATGAAACCTATGATTTAAATAGAATGAAGAGCGTTCATCTCAGGTACAATATTTTAGAAGGTGATAAAAAATGTGAGGCATGTCATTGATATAAATTGTAAAATTATTTGTATTAGAATATTATATGAGTAATTGCTTAACTATAGAGGTGGGGATGACAAACTTAACATTTTATAAGGCCTACTAGTTGTTTAAAAGCAGAAAGAACTAATGGTGTGTTAGTTCTTTGAGGGTCTGTAAAAAGTGATCCAACTAGGTTGTGACATGTGAGGTTTAGGCATGTGAGTGACATAGGCATGAATGAACCTAGAAAACAAGTGTTGTTGGATAATGAAAATGTTTAGAAGTTAAGTATACGTGAGAAATATGTAATGGGGAAGAATAAAATGGTTAAATTCCTAAGCAACAACCATACAACTCATGATGTACTTGATTATGGTCATTTTGACCTTCATGGACCTGCAAGATCTCGTACAATTGGTGGAGTCATGTACTTTATGTCTATGATTGGTGATTATTCTAACAATATTTTGTTTAAAAAAATACATGTTAGGTACAAACAAATTTTATATCTTTTGACACTACATTTTATACATGTTAGGTACATGGTGGTTTTTAAGATTAATAATCAATCAATATTTTTTCTTACGTAATGCATAAGATCATAATATTGAACTATCTTATGTTGGTTTGTTTTATTCATTTATTATATCCTTCCACGTTTGAGAGTTCAAACTTGTTATAATGTTGCAGTAGATTAAATTAAATTATTACATTACACATTAGTTATTTATATGTTCTTGTAAAAATATTATGCATAAATGAATCTCCAATATTCTATTTTTTATGACATGTACAAATACATAACATTTTCTTTAACTTATAAAGTTTCTTAAGAATATTAGGAATTTATTTCTAAAAATTTATAAATACTTTTTAGAGGACTAGTTAAACATTTAGTTCGAGATACACTAATATTATCTCAACTAGAAGATTGTCGATTATAAAAAAAACCAAATATTTATTATCTAAATATGAACTAATATCGTTTCATACTCTCTCAAAATAAAGGATGTTCTCTACATAATTCTCTTCAAATCTATTTACCTTCAAAACAATTTTTATTATATATGAAATATATATTTGACCGTGAGATCAATTTAAACATTCAATGATGTAATTAAATCATATTAGATTTACATTTATTTCCATAGGCCCGTAAGACTTACCTTATTTTAAATATCCTTAAATATGGAAATGCTTGAAATTAGGTTTCTAACGAGTCCATAGTTAATATAATAGGTTTAAGAAGGATTTAAATTGATATTATATAAAAAAATGTACATTACACACTTAACTAGACAAAATAAATTATTACACACTTAACTAGACAAAATAAATTATGACTTCATTCATTAAACTGACACATATTTCGTAGTCTTTACCACCATAGTTATATATTAGACGTATCTAATATTTTGGCAAAACTATAACTTAACCGCAATCTAAAAATCTTTAAACTTGAAAATAAATTAAAAATTATCATTAAACGGGTACATTTGTACAATAATACAATACAGTTTCTATGAAAATTACTAATTATATCTCAATATTTCATGATACTACATTATGGTTTATAAATGTAGTATGATTTATAAATATGTTAAAAAAAACTCCTATAACTCTTGTTTAATTTTATTTTACATGATATGTTTTATCTATATACATTGGACGTGAACGTAAAATTTGAATAATTGAAAAAGTCAGTATATTTTCAATAACAAGTTGGTTATTTTTAGCTCTTGAATATGACTTTGATTTCATATCAAATATATATTTAATTATTTTAGATTTTATATGTATTTACATTTATATGCAAATCTTCACTTTAAGTAGTAAGTAAATATATTTATTATGCAAATTTACAAATATATGTAACAATATGTCATTTTTTCTTAATTAAAATAAAAAAAATTCATCATCAATTGCTTGAAACTTTAAAATATCATATGAGTAAACATAAACAATAGTGGATCTTACTGTATTAATTTACAAGGTGTTTATAAAAACTAACAAAAATAAATAATCTATCAAATAGACAATATATGTGAATAATTGTTTTTTGGTTGTACTAAATCTTAAACCCGTTATAATCCTTAAGTTATCTTAGATCTGTGTAAAACAATAAACACAACTCGTGCCACTAAATTATTTGTTTCTCTGTTATTTGTATTACATTCAAAGATGTTTATCATGGGTATCTTTTTTTGTGAGGCATAATTATTTTCTGTCAGTTTGTAAATTTTAGTATAAAAATAATAAAATGTTTTAAGCCACCTGCATTGAAATGTAAAAGACTAAAACCCAAAATTAATAAGAATATCTTAAGAGATGACTTAAGTGTATCATTTTTGACCTTGTACACCATCTTTATTACTGTGTTTATAAATCTTAGTATTATTTTTATGTTTAATATAGACCATTTTTAATAATAATGTATTAACCTCAATATTTTTTATACTTAACAAAACTATAAAATCTAAAATAATCACTATATTTTATTGTATTAATAATGTTTTTAAATATGTCATAATATGTTTTAGAGACGCTCTTTTAGAGTAATTTATACAGTTTGATCTTACTTATGTTATTATATTCTCTTATATTATATTAAAATACTAGAAGTAATAGAAAAACGTTTATCACAAGCTATAATATGATTATAATCATGTCATCCTAATAAAATAAAATAATATAATATATATTTATTCTATTAAGATATAAAATTTTGTTTTCTAATCTGTTAGAACATTGGTCAAAATGTAGAGTAGATATGTAAAAAGTAAATAATAAGTATCAAACAATCTTTAAACTAATTGTTTTTTACATAATGCATATATTGATGCAATGGCTTAACTTTTCATTTTTTAGTTTAGTACATTTGAAAAAAAATGTATTTTCGTAGTTTTTAATGTTAGATCTTAAAGGTAAATACAATATATATATATTATTTTTATAAATAGATAATTAATATATTCAATATTGGTTCATTATCATGTAAAAGCAAAAACAAATCATACTGCGTGAAACTAAATAACTCATTCAGCACCAAAATCTGATTTTATCATGACCACATAACACCTAAAGTTATAATTATATCATATATGGGTGATATATACAAACAAAATAACATCAAACTACTTTAAAAGGTACTAGTCAACTAAAATTATTGTGATGTTTTTTTTATTTATTAAAACTATTAAGTACATACTCATAATGATTACGGACGATCACTATCGAAGGCTTGACTTGGTGTCAAAGGTTAAATTTTGTATAGAAGCTGTAACTTGGTATCATAGACTGTAACTTATAGTTCAAGCTAGATGCTGAAACTGAGATTAAGTACGAAAGACTGAAACTAGGGGATAAAGTTGGAACTGAATGCTAACACTAGAATTAAGAATTGTAGCTGGAGAAATATGATCAGAGTAGTTTAGTTAGAACTGCTTACTCTCTATGTGATTGGATTCTCAACCAAACTTAGGTGTAAAATGAGTCTACTAGTCTAAGAGTTGAGCATAACCGAAAACATGTTGGTTGTTTCTACTAGGTCTAAGACCTTGGTCTATGGTGTAGAGATTGGGCTGATGTCGTTGCCAATATCATGTCTTTATATGACTGATGCTGTCGAGTACATGTGTCGATGCCTCTAGTCGATGCTACCGAAGACCTGTGTCGATGCCATTGGAGTGTTGTATTTTAATCTCATAGATTTGGGTTTAAGTTCTTGATCGAACTTGACTTGTTCTATTATTTAATTGGGTATCCAATTTTATCCTTCTGATATTAAATGAATTTTCTATTATTAGGTTTTTTATTTTATGATTAATGATTTATTATAGTTGTTCATTATTATGATTTAATCTGGAGCGTATGTTGGAGATTTTGTTTTCTCTAAGTTTATAATTAAAATAATCATAGTGTGTGGTAAAGGTGTGGCATGACGAGATGAAAATGAGGCAAAAGATGATCGATGATACTTAGGATATCGATAAGTCTGTTTTATAAAAAGTGTAGTGAGGTAGAACATAAACACTTGAATATGCCTTCTAAGATTCAATGTATCTATACAAGCCTATAAGAGATATTTGTAACAAATTTTAGTGACTGAGTCGTTAATGTTTGAGGGTCTTACTGTAACTTACTATATATATTGTGTATGTTACCCGTGGATGTATATTTTTCACAATTCGAACCATATTAAATATCTTGTTGTGCAATTGATTTATTTGTTATATTTTTTCTTGTTAATTTTATTCTTGAAATAAGGTAAGAGCTGAACCTTTGATTACCTTATATATTATCTTAGTAGGTACTTTCCTACCTCAGTCATTTCTTAGGTTGAGTGGTTATGATTCACACTAGATCTAAAGTCAATAATTAGTGGTTGGTAAATAATATAAAATATAAATTCAAAGATTATGGATCTTGGTGTAAAGTCAAGCACAATCATAATGATGGATTCCATAAACCCGTAAAAATTCACTGGCACAGTAACATGTGGGTTCTTAATTCTAGAGCGTCATTCCATATGAATTACAACAAGCATTAGTTTGAAAGCCTGGAATTATTAGAAGGTGGTAAGGTCATAATAGGGAATAATGTGTGATGTAATATGAAGAGAATAAAGAATATTAGATTCATGTTGTCAACTATAACGGAAAAACCCTTAAAAATATAAGGTATGTCCTTAAACTTAATTGCAACCTTATTTTTTTTTATGTATGTTAGATGATGAAGGGTTTGAGTATAAGGTGGATATGGCAGACTTATGTTCATATAAGACTCACATATTATCATTATGGAGGCTGGTTGAATTGATCGTATTTTAGTTGTGGATGGTTCCACAATAGAAAGAGCGTCTAATGTTATGAATGGGTCTGCTGTGATTTGACTGGTGGCCTTTAAGAGCTTAAAAAGCAGGTAAATATCCAATCTTGAAGTATCCAAAGATGTTTAAGACTGAAAATGGTGCGATATTAGTGAATTAACCCTCGAATAGTTATTTTTCTAAACTTGGTATGTATATGCACATACTCTTGAAGAGTACCCCAAAGAATGGAATAACTGATAAGATGAGCCGAACCTTACTTGGAGTAAGGGATATAATTCTCATAGTTGGATACAATAAGATTTTAAATATAGCAGTTATTGAGATATCTAACATCTCCAACATGAGCTCATAGACTTTTGATCATCATGGAGATGTAATAGGTATCCGAGGTGGAACTGAAATTTAAACATACGGGTGGAGATGAAGATGCCTCTGTAAAAGTTGTTTCAAGCTGGGTTTGGGTTCGGCATTCGCAAAAAACAAAATTATTGTTAGGTTTGGGTCTTGACCTTAGTTTTCACGTGTCAAAGTTTTCGACTGTCAAATCATAAAGGGACAAGAAAAAGTTGATAGTATGTTGTTAAGAGTTTCTCGATTAGATCTTGTGTTATGTCAAATGGATGTTACTACTGTCTTTTTGGATATAAAGGATTTATAGACTGATTTGTTGGGGGAGAATTTCCAATATAGAGTTCACAAATTACATGAGAATTGATAATTATAAGTGTGCAAGTGGATAATTTATCTATGATGAGTAGTTGAAGAATTGGGGTGATAACTGGTGCCAATGTGAGCCTAGGTGGTGAATTATTAAATATATGCGTAAAGTAACTATCTTAAGATCATTACTGAAATCTTAACTTGATGTCAAAGGCTGTAACTTAGTGTGAAAGATGTAACTTGGTATCATAGGATGTAACATAGAGTTGAATCTTGGTGCTGAAATTGAGACTTAGTACCTAAGGCTGGAGCTAGAGCCTGAAGTTGGAATTGAGTGCTAACACTGGAGCTAGAGCCTGAAGCTGGAATTGAGTGCTGACACTGGAGCTATGATTCGATGGCTGGAAATAAATATTATAGCTGGATAAATATGATCGGAGTAGCTCGGTTAGAACTGATGACTCTCTATGTGATTGGATGATCGACTGAACTTAGGTGTACTAAAACCTAAAATTAGAGCATAGCCAAAAACATATTGGTTGTTTCTACTCCTCTGAAGAATTTGGCTGATGGCGTGGAGACTCGGTCGATGTCATTGTCAATGGCATATCGGATGCATGTTATGATGCTACCACAGACCTGTGTGAATACCATTAAAACACTTTGTTTTGATTAGATGAAGTTGGGCTTAAGTTTTTTTATCAAATTGAGTTTTTTCTCTATCCTATAAGTTTCTTATCTAATTGGGTCTCATATTTTGGTCTTTTTATATCAATAGGATTTCATATTAATTAGATTTCATATTAATTATGTTTTCTATTTTAATTAAGTTTTCGATTTATTCAAGTTTCTTATTATTAGGTTTTTGATTTTATAAATAGGACTTTATTATAGTTGCTTATTAATTTGATTTAATTTGTAGCGTTTGTAGGAGAATTACGGTTCTCCCTAAGTCTAATAATAGAAGAAGCATAATTTATGGTAAGAATGTAATTTGATGGGACGACATAGAGGCAAAAAATGAGCGACGATACATATGAGATCGGTGAGTCTGTTTTGTAGATAATATAGTGAGGTAGAAGATAAAAACTTGAATATGAATTTTAAGATTCACGGTTTTTCTATAATCTCATAAGAAATATTTGTAACAAACTTAAGTGATTGATTGTTTAGTGTTTGAGAGCCTTTTTATAACTTTTTATATATATATATATATATATATATATATATATATATATATTGTGTCCGTTACCCGTGAATATAGGATGTGTTTTACGCTCAGATCCAAATTAAATCTCTTGTTGTGTGATTGATTTTTTTTATGTTCTTTCTTGTCACCTTTGTTCTTAAAATAAGATAAAAATTAAGGCTCTGATTACCTTATACATCTTTATATTAGGTGTTCGCCAACTGTTGACCATTGCTTTGGCTAAATAGCTAGGATTCGATCTAGTGAGTCTTTTTAGGACTATGTCGGATCTTGTTTGGGTATTATTGGCTTCCCTACTAAAAACTTATATGAATTTAGTAAGTAAATATGTTTACGTATAACATATATATAACTCTTTTTAAGTATATTAGTGTTTGCACCTTCTCATACGAAAAAATTGCAAATATTGTCTAAGATAAAAATTTTAATAGGGATTCGTTAGATGATATATATTTTTTATTTGTGGCGAAGGTCATGCAATTTCAGTAATGGAAAAATGTACACCACAAGGAACACAATAGCTTATTACGGGCGCAACATTGTATATGTAGTCTTAGGTCATTCTTTTATGTGAATAATTGTTTTCGTAATGAAAATGAAATTTTCTTACGCATGCTCACCATAATCAAAAGTTAATATATCATGGCAGCAAAACAACAACATTTATAATCGTTTGGAACCGTAATCTTTGTAACACGCGGTCTCGAGGGGAAAGTTTTTTCATCCATATTTCATAGTTTAATTCAATATCAACATTTTCAATCTAATATAAATTAAAAATGAAATTATATTCATACTTAGCGTGATTTTGCTACATTTTTTTATAATTTTTTATGTCGCTTTCAACTTTCAAACAAATCACAATAAAAAATATCAGTTCATTGTCTAAATGTATAAGTTTATTTGATCATATTCGTGAATGTTACCTAGTAGTTTTGTATTTTATTTTAGATTATGAATCACAACATATTTTTGTAATTATATCTAACATACTTTAATTATTTTTTATATATCAATATATAATGTTTTGTAATAATACAACTTATAGATTGAGTGACAATGAAACATATATTTTTTATTAAAAAGATAAAATTTTATTTTAAATATTTTTTAATCAAACTAATTTTATGGAATAATAAATAAAATATTTTTTCTTTATTTATTTATAGATATTTGTAATAATTTTTTATCGGGTTCTACTGAGGATCACAAAGTTATCGACTTGTCTAATTGGAAAAAAGTTTTGTCTTCCTTATGATGAAGGCGGTTTAAACCTTAAAAACCTAGAAGACGTGCAACTTGTTTTCTCTTACAAGCTATTGCATAAATTCATAAAGAACAACTCCCTTTGGGCACTTGTATGTATAATAAGTATTGCATAAATAATCATTCTATGCAAACGAAACATAATCCTAGCAACTCTTACACTTGGAAAAGGCTTATGAATATAAGACCTATTACTAAGAATTTTATTTTAATGGCGACTTAGGAAATGAAATATGTATTTTTTGTTGGATATCTAGTGTAATCCTAGACCTTTCATATCTCTTAATTTGTCTGATAACAATTCATAGTACTCTCAAGACTTGGTCAAGGACTTCTACTCTAATGGATCTTAGAATATCATTAAGCTCCATGACTTGGTTTATCGTGCTGACATTGTCAGGATTCAAGGATTCACAATTAAAGAAAACATAAAAGACAAGCCCTACTACACTTTATCAAAAGATGGATCATATAACACAAATGCGACTTGAGATAAAATCATACCTAAAGGTTGAAAAACTAATATCTATAAAATACTTTAGAACAACATTATCCCCAAAAGGTCTTTCTTATTTCTTTGAAGGCTTCTTCACAACTAGTTTGTAACAGATAATATCACGCAACATAGTCACATCACTCTGGCATCAAAATGCCACCATGTAAGAATCTAAAAACTACTAACTAGTTTTCGTTAATTGTGAAATAATTTTGCAGGTTTGGAGACATTTTTGTTGCTTATTCAAACTCAGAATTGGCTAACACATGTCAATTCATCATATGATCACCAGCTGGTTTGATTCTTCTCATACTGACATTCATTTACGTACTATTCTATATTTTATTAATACATGGAGGATCTGGAAAGCTAGAAATTAACCTAAATTCAACCAGGAAAAAACTTATGCTAGATACATTATCACTCATGTTAACAGAAGTATAATTAGTTTAAATCAATTTGGTATTCTTAAAATAAACCATTAGATCAAAGATAGTTATATAGGCTTTAATCTTAGTTGTTTTAATCACCTAATTTCTCCTAGAAATCTTATCTGTACTAGTTGGACTCCTCCTTCTGGTGACATATATAAGTTTAATATTGATGCTAGATACCTACCTAATGGTGGATCTTTTGGTGGTGCTATTATGAGAAATCACACAGGTGACATTCTAGCAGCTATTAGCAAACCCTATGGAAAACAGACTCCAATTTCTGCCGAATGCAGAGCCTATTAGATAGTCTCATCCTTTGTTTTAAAATGCACATTCATGACATAGAGATAGACTCAAAAATCCTATATGTTGTGCTTCTAAATTTTAAATCCTCGTGGTTTCTCACTGCTCTTATAGACTGTTACAGGAACCTAATTACTACTTCTTCAACAATAACTCACATCTATAGGCAGCATAACGTAGTTGTTGATTGGTTAGCAAAGTGAACCTTAAAATACAAAACAAAGCTTAATATGAGTTCTACTAATCTTCCAAACCAACTCAAAGCAATTGCTATTCTTGAGAGTTTGGAGTTCGCCTCCGTTAGAGATTTATTTAATCACTAAAGTCTTATGTTTCTATATTATTCCTACTATATCTATCATTCTTACTTCACAAATTTTCAGGAAATCCTTTCGCTCACTCTCTGCATTATCTCGCTATCATTCAAACTCAATTTTTTCAGGCTCGTAGGCAATCCTTTGCAAGTGCTCCCAATTCATCATTTCTTGACGGATTCTCCTCTTTCTTGACCCCTTAATCATTCGTGTGACATCCTTCACCTCATCAAGTCCAGAAATTATCTCATCGAGCTCTTTTTCTCCCCGAGCATTTAGTAATCCCCTTACTATTGTGCTCCGTTCATGTATTTGAAATAAGTTGTATGCGTTGTAATCGTTTATTCTATTGTATCCATTAAACCCAATATTAGGTTTGTATGTGAACCAATTTTAATAAAATAAACTTTTTTTATTAAAAAATATATTTATATAAATGTTTTATATATTTATATGAGTTTTTTCTATTAAATTCTTTAAGTTGGCTATAATATAATATTTTAACTTTTTAATATCAATTATTAAGATATAACATAGACCAAGATTTAGTTGATCGCTAAATTCCTTCTAATCCAAATAATCACTCACACTTTTTTAATGCAAAATACAAAATTGTTATATTAATATTTATTTCAATAGTTAATAACAACCAATTACTGCAATAATTAAAAATTAGCTAATTACATTACAATAATCCATAGACAACCCGAAATTTGATAAAAGATTTAGTAAAACCATTTTTACATAATTTCGAACATAAACAACTTTTCGGTATATACTTATTCTGAAAAAACATTTATATAGAGATTTCATTCCATAAAATATTGTGGGTACACCTGTACAAGAATCAGAGTTTATTTGAATAGTTTCTATTGGGTGCTGAATATATTACAAAAATACAACTTTGAGAATAATAGTAATTAAAAAGTGAAAAATAAAATCAGGTACAGGGAAACTACTACCATATGCATGTGTCTCATTATTTTGCCTATTTTGTTATTTTGTGAAGCAGTACCATTGTCGCCCATTTTAAAATTAGTTAAAAAGATATGTCAAATCAAAATTCGATACATAAACAAATAGTACTAAACGACTGACTAATATTCGATAGCGCCGGAAACCTACAACACCAATATTTAAAAATTAATGTCAAAACCGATCTGGATTTACGGCTTACGGTTTCCTTACTGTGGTTAGTAGAAAACCACACCACAGTATTACAATATATTTCGAATTAATTTCACTTCTGGGATTTGCATGGTAAATAGTATTTTGATTATTCATCCTTTGAAATCACTTCTGAAATATATATATTTTTCCGACTAGATATTATTTGGTACTAAATTTTTTGCTATCTATTTTTCAAATATATAAAAGTCACTTGTTATTAATTATTTGATTCGAAATGAATAAAAAATGAATTTTATAAAAAATAGAAGATAAAAAATGAATTTTATTAAAATATATAATTAAAAAGCTATTTTAATTAATCAATAATTACTATAAGTTAAAAAAAGTTAAGCAAATAAAGATATATTACCAAATTGAGTGTATTACAAACATAAAGACCAATTTGAGAACAATTAAAAAGAAAATGGACAAGGGCTAATAAATCCACAGATTTGGCCAAATCCCCAAATTAAGAAGAAAGAAACCCTAAAATTAGAGGCTCACTGCATCAGAAGACTCTCCAAAGACGTGATTCAAGACAATCCCATTCAAGAAGCTTCAAAGCTTGGATCAGAGCTAGCCATGATCAATGTATCCGATTCCCAAGCTTTCTAGAGTTGTAATGGTTAGAAGGGGAATCAGAGCATTGCATCTATTGAGGGAAAGGCTTTGATGATTAGTGATGACCCTCTTAGCTATCCAGTCAGCCGCTTGGTTCTGATTCCTGGATATGTGACGGAGGGTCATGCAAGGTGAATCAATTTTCTACAAACAACGATCGCAGACTCATGAATAGGGGCAGCAATGTCGGTGGCGAGAATATTGATTAGAGTCAAACAATCAGACTCTACATCAACATTCTCCCATTGGTTTCGCTTGCAAATGATGAGACCTTCGATTAGGGCTTTGCATTCAGCCTGAAAAGTGTTCATCTTCCCAAACACACAGCCAACTCCAATGACGATGTCTCCGTTTTCGTTTCTGACAAGAATACTACCACTCGACTCTCCAGAAGAACAACAAGCTTCGTCAATGTTATTTTAACCATATTTTGGGGCCAGCCATTTCAGGTACACAGCTTTATTATATCTGTTGTTTATTGTTATGCACCCCAGCGCTGAACCTGCGTCAATAACATGAGACCAGTGTTTAGAGAGCAGGGTGTTCCCAGAATCAATGCCCATTATGATTCTGGTTATTCTGTCAACAACACTCTTGAAGTCATCATGGGTGTTGTTGAACATAAGGCAGTTTCTATTGTACCAAATGGTCCAACATATTATTTGTGGAAGCAGATGCGTAATATGAAACTTACTATCAGAAATCCAGAACCAGCAATGGAGAATGTGGTTTAAAGTCATGAATCTTTTCAGAGGGAATCTGAACAGGTACCTAAAGTAATTCCAAATGGGCTAGGCGAAGTTGCAGGTGAGGAATATATGATTTTTCTCTTCACAACTTTAACAGAATTGACATTTGGAGACAGTGATAATGTGCCTCTTGGAAAGAATGTTGTCGATGGGAATAAAGTTTCTAACAATTTTCCAACAGAGAAAAGATAATTTTTTAGGAATAAAATGATTCCAGATTTTTTTAAAGAAGTTTTATTTGTTGTTTCTATTTCTCACACCGTCCCAAGTCATCATTGTGTTAAAGTTGCTATCATTAGATAGCTTCTAAACAATCTTATCTTCCTGTTCAGGATTGAGTTTAAAACAATTAATGTGTTTAACTTTTTTCTGTGGCAGAAAGTTCAGGAGAGTTTGGTTATCGCAACAACTGTCTTTCCAAAAAGACTTAACATTAGCAGAGAGAAACCATCTGTCAAGGTTGTGTTTGGTGAGTAAAGAAGGCATATTATGCCACTCATCAAACCAAAAGTCAATAGAGCCGTTACCAAGAGTCCATTTAAGATTTTTGTCAGCCTTATCTTTAATTGAATGAAGTCTTTTCCAATCAATAGAATCAGTAGGCTCATAGGTAGTTTTAAGGGGGTGGATGTCAGAGCTATAAGTGATATGCATAAGATCAGCCCAAAGACACTTTTTCTTTCTAAATAAGAACCAAATATTTTGAGAGAAAGTGTGTTGAATATCAATCAGTATTTTGATATTCAACCCACCTTCATCAAAATGCTTGCAAAGCTGACTCCATGAGGTCCAATGGATAGATTTATCATTATAGTTGGACCTCCAGAGGAACCTATTAAAGAAAAGTTCAATTTTATTAATAATTAAATGGGGATAGCACTGTTATGCATCCAGTAATAAACAATAGGGTGAAGAACATTAGTGATAAGAGACATTTTGCCCCCAAAGGACAAATGTTTGATATCCCACTCTTAAATTTTATTGTGAATTTTTTTAATAAGAGGTAAGTAATTCTTTCCCTTGTTGTTTGCAGAAATGGTGATGCCAAGATAGGAGAACTGAGCTGAGTCAATATTGAATCCAGTAGCCATGTTCAGTCTGGTTGTACAAGCTTGAGAAGATTTAGCAGAGGTAATTATTTTTGTCTTATCTTTATTGATAGCTTGCCCATAAACTGATTGGTAGTTGTCAAGTAGGCAACTAAGCTTAGCAATGGTGGGAGGAAGGCTGTTGGTGAAGATGATTATGTCATCAGCAAATGCCAAACTGGGTAAGAGGTAACCTGACTTAACATGAAACTTCATACTATCATTAGCTTTAAAAAGATTAGATAAACCTCTAATTAGAACTTCCTCAGCAAGAATGAAAAGGTTTGGAGACAAGGGGTCACCCTGTCTTAAGCCTTTCTTCTGAGGAAAGTAACCCACATTTAAACCATTTATGAGAACAAAAATCATGACATTAGAGATCAAGTTTCTAATGAGGGGAATAATGTTCTTAGAAAAGGCAAAACAGGTCAAAACTTTAAGGACAAAGGCATGAGACATTTTGTTGAATGCCTTTGTCATATCAAGCTGCATCATAATATTTCCTTTGCTAGGCTTTCTATTGATATTGTGCATCATTTCTTTAGCAATAAGAATATTTTCATGAATGAGTCTATTCTTCACAAAAGCACCCTGACTGTTAGATATAATATTAGGAAGAACCATAGTTATCTGTGGCGTGCGGCGGTCCGTGGCGAAGAGGGCTAAAAAGGCCACAGTGGCGAGGCGAGCAGCGAGGCGATGGCCACATGACATGCGGCGATCCATTACCTGAATAAATTTTTTAGCACATAACTGTAATTTAAATAGTAATATTTAGACATTTAAACTTACAATAACAACTTAAACATCCAATTACATAATTCTTAGAACATCCTAGTCAAATGACAAACAAATAGACTAAAAGATCAAATTATAAAACATCAAATCACATAATTCTTAAAACTCTGAGTCAAAAAACAAACATAGACTAATATATATCATCGTCTGAGACAATATCTTCACACCTTTCATCTCCACCATGTTCTCCATTTATATCCCATAACAGAGTATCTTATTCTTCAAACTCTTCATCAACAAGCCTCCGATCTCTTATGCGAGCCGTTGAAGATGATATATTCTTAGACTGAAGATTGTAGTCTACTTCATCAACCTCAACAGCTCCAACATCAACTCCTTTAAAAACATCTTCATCTTTCCAAAACTTAGTTTTAGCTTTTTATTTTTTTAATTCAAAAAAAATACCAGGCTTAGCGCCTCGCCACGACGAGCACCACAGTCGCCTCGGACGCCTCGGCGAGCGCCACGCTAAGGGCCTCGCCCGCCACGCCCTGAGGCGATATCGCCTCACCTCGCCTTGCTACGGCCGCCACAGACCACCGCCACGTGACAACTATGGGCAGAACAACAATTTTGTTATTAATAAGGCTAGAAAACACCGTGTTAAAAATGGTACAAAGGCTAATAGGCATATAGTTATTCCAATTAATAGGGTTTGGGCCTTTAGGAATAAGGAAAATCCCCGTGGCAAACACACCATTGGGAATACTACTGCCCTTAAGATAGACATTAAGAGAATTACAAAGGTCAAAACTAATAATTTCCCAGCAAGTTTTCAAAAAGAAAGAGTTGAACCCATCAGTGCCAGCAGCACTGTCGGTCTTCATGAAACTGATAATAGTCCACACTCCATCTTTATTAGTAGGCCTGAGCATAATTGTCACAATTTGTTATGAGCTTAGGTATGTTATCAAATATATGATCCTGCGTTTTTAAATTTAAGTCATCAGTGCTAATGTTAGAGTGAGTAGATAAGATATTTTTAAAATAGGATTCAGCAGACTTAGTTATATCATTCTAACTATGTAGCCAAACGTCATTCTCTTTTATACCATTGATTATGTTCTTCTTGTTTTATTTTGAAACATATCTATGGTAGAGCTTTGTATTCCCATCACTTTCATTAAACTAAGTGTTGAAACACTTTTATCTCCGGTAGCTTTCTTCATTTTTGAGAGCCTGAATAAGGATGTTATTAGCTTTAACAAGGTTTGCCTTAGAAGTGAGGCTGTTTTCACTTTGGTGAATGATCTCCTTGGTGTTAACATCTTCAGTGGCAGCATTCACTTTGTTGAAGATGTTGCCAAATTGGTTAATATTCTAGTCCTTAAGAAACTTTTTGAGTCTCTTAAGCTTGAACCAGAAAATAGTATTGTTGTTGCCACGATAATGAAGATTCGAATTCTGCTTAACTAAACTTAGGAAGTTAGAGTCATTTGCCCAAGAATTGATAAATTTGAAATTGCATTTGTTATAAATAGAAGCAGTATTAGAATTATTAGAAAGAGATATGAGCAAAGGGCATGGTTAGAACAAGTTCTGACCATGTGAAAAACCTGAACACTGTGCATTGAGGAGATCATGTTGTTGATTAATGTTCTATCTAACCTTTTCCAACATTTTTTGTTACTCGGAGTATACCTGGAACCCACATAACCAGTGCCCTCAAGGCAACACATTCTGATGGTGTCGTTGAAGTCTTCAGAGCTGCCAACATCAAAAGTGGAGCATCTAACCTGGTCTTCAGAGCTAGTGATAACATTGAAGTCATCAGCAATCATCCAAGGAACATCATCATTAGCAAGAGAAACCATATGGTTCCAGAGGTCTTTTCAAAGGGAGCGCTGGTTCTTAACATAGACATAGGTAAAGTTGAAAATGCAATTGTTGATATTAATCTCCATATGAAGGAATTGGTCGTGATCAGCATTAACGGAGAGGTTAATTTCATCAGACCAGAATACCCACACCTTGTTAGAACAATTAGCAGCAAATTTTCCAAGACCGATTCTTTTAGAAATAGTTTCCATCTTATCAAGCCTAGCCATAGGCTCTTGAATAACCATAACCTTAATCCTTTCAGTTTGAATAATTGATATTAGCCTAGATAATGTAGAATTATTGTTGATACCACGGGCGTTCCAGCTAGCAATCATTATCATTATCACATAAAGATTTGTTGTTTTTTCTCTTCCTTTTGCGAATGAAGTTAATTGATAGTCGTTTACCACTTTTGTTTCTATTTGCAGATTTGATCTTGTGGGTAATAATAGAATTAAAGTCATGACCACGGGAGGTGATACTAGGCGAAGCACATGGAAAAACATTACAACTTCAAAGATTATTGCGATGAGGAGATAACGAGTGTTCAACAGTCTGATATTCAAGATTATTTTGAAAATCAGAACCTAATCTTTGAAGAGCGCCAATTATCTCAGGATCATTTTTGGAAGAGCTTTCATCTTCTTCAAAATTAGCGACAACTTCACCAGAAGTTATAGTATTATAAACTTTGTTTTTGGCTGTAATGATAGATTTAATCTTTCTTCTATACACTTTACTCAAAGTTTGAATCTGTGTTACCTTTGGGGCATGTAAATTAGTAGAACTTTCTTGTACAGGACTAGTAGAAATAATAATATCATCTTTCTCGATATCATTGTTTCTTTCTTTGTTTTTGTCTTTTAAGTCAGTCTTTTTGCAATCTTCATTTTTATGACCCAGATGATAGTAGCTATAGCAGTAACTTGGAGCGTTTTTGTAGCTAACACCAATCCAGCACCCGTCATTCTCTCCAAATCCCACCCACATACTTCTTTTAAGCTTTTTAGATACATCGATTTAAACTTGAGCATAGCACGCATTGTTATTGGCTCTGTGTTTATCAGGGATCACAATACGATACACAATGCCTAAGGTGGATGCAAGATCATTAATAACCGAGCAGTTGTACATGAATTCAAGAATTCTTTCAAATCTAACCCATAGCAAAACAATATGATTTTCGTAGTTTTTGTTAAAGTCGGGGCTCCACTTTAGAATTCGCATGCTTTTGTCGTCGACACTCTAGACATTTTTGGACCATAAACTACTAACATCTTCTTTAACGTGAAACTCTATCAGAATGTGACGGGAGTCGATAGTTATAAAACTATATGAGCCCTTGAAATTGAAGGATTCAATAAAGTGTTGAAGCGAAACACGTTTAGGTATTCCATTGCTGAATTTTTCGATCAGGGTAGTTCTACTTTGCAGCAAGAGAAAATCTTTGGTCTCTTTCGAGTATTGGACATATATATGGTCCTCAGACTCTTTGATGAACTCAGGGAGAGTTTCTTGAGGCAAAGGCTTTGGTTTTAAGATATCAGAAAAATATTTCTTGAACTGATTCAGAGCGTTGGTTTCAGCATTAGGATTAAGAACAGGGAACGCTTCATCGTTGCTTAAAGCACCGTAAGACATAATCGGAGATGCAGAGGAGACCACCAGAACAAAAACAAAAGGTAGAATAAATTTGAAGGAGGAGATTGTCGGGGGCAATCGAAGGGCAGAAAGCTCAGTGAAGCGCCTCTGAAATTATTCAGAGGAATGCCTTCCTTGAAAAAGCCGGAAGAAATCACCGATAACGACTACAAAAAACCAGAAAGATTTCTTGAAAACAGAGCACCTCCACCCTGTTTATTTGTCTTTCGTTTCATTTCCACTTAGCTCTACTATAAGTTAATTTTACAAAAAATAAATTGTCGACATACTAGTATGAATCGTACATTTTTTTAATTAATAAAATTTAATTAGAAAATAGATAAAAAGAATTAGATACGGGACCTACTTTCATCATATAAGATGGAGTACAGTTTCTTGTTTTTAATTATATCTATAAATTTTATTTATTATTAATAAATATATCCAAATCAAAATGTAAAATTGGTTATACTACATTATCAACAATGTGTCCGGATTTTGTTGGGGAGGAGAAATTTCAAAAAAATAGTATCGGTATAAATACAATAATTGATCATGGTATATGATTGATCATTCCAAAAACAAAGGTGGTACTACAGAATGCCCATAATATACATGCATGCATAACAAATTCGATCTCCAACGATCTTCCTGGTCAATTATTTTCAAGTGCTAATCATTTCTGACTCCACCGATATATATAAAACATGTACTCTGAATTTAGAAAATATCTGATAAAAGATTTCTCCAATTTTATAAAATTTAGAAAATATAAATGTATATTTAAGTATTGAAGATTTCACCTGATTTAAACCGTAATCAATTTTTATACATATTATTTTAATTTTATATTTTATATTTTTTTTGAATAATAATATTGTTACACAATTGTTTAATACAATGAGCATCATTTGATATCTAGATGTACTCTTGATATTAAAAGAGATCTAAGACTAACATCCATAAAGATCTGAAAGATTTGTGACCGCGGAAGATGAAATTCGGTTCATCCAAATAGTTAATTGTTTTTAAGATTTTGGTCTGATTTCTTGATGTCTTTAATCTAAGTTTGAGTATAATGATGGTTTTTGAAGGATGAAGCCCTGAAAGTTTTATGTTTTCATTGCTTGATCTGGAAAAAAAAGAACAATATATATATATAGCTTTAATTGAATCTTTCGAATGTGCTATCCTATGCTAAACATTAGAATTCAAGTAGTCAATGCTAAAACTCTCGATATGAACAATTTCTTTTAAAGAGCTAGGAATTTGATAGCTTTCAAAATCCGATTTCATTTTACATTTTAAGGTCCACCAAGCAAGCCAATATGCTGCTTCATTTTGGATTCTAGAAATGTTTAATTGTCATTTTAGAATTAATCAGAGACCATCTGGGAAACTTCATTTTGGACTATGGCAACACCTATGGCAAGCAGTCGCCTATCCAAGTAGAGGCCAGAGCCCTGATGGATGGCCTGATTATCTGCAAAATCAAGGGTCTTTCAAATATCGATATTGAAAGTGATTATGAGAAATTAATCTCTTTGCTCACTTCTAGCAACTCAATTGTCCAGATTGAGCATTTTATTTTTCGAATCACAGGCCTTCTTTCCCCCTCCATGACTCTCAATCATGCTTTTCGAGAGCAAAACCTTGCAGCCGACTGGCTTGCAAGGTGGACTCTCAAATGCAAGATGAAGAGTCATTATGAGAGCTTTGTTCTCCCCAATCCTTTGCTATCAATTCTTGTTCTTGATAGCTTGGGGATCAGCCAATTAAGAATTATCCAATCCATTTGTCTAACCAAAAATTAATATTATCATTTCATATGTTCCAAAGAATGTGATTCTCGGTTATTTATCTTATATTAATTAATCTTTTCCAGGTCATTGATCCTTTAATATATGTATTTATTTGAAGAGGATGATTATTATTACAGTAGATTAAATTCATATATTTAGCCCAAATGGATTTATTTTCACGGAATTTGAACCAAAATTGATAGACATATGCATCATGTAAATCTTTGATTCTTCTCACATTTAAACAACCTTCCTTGTAAGGCTTGCAAAGGTTTCCCCAATTAGTAAAGTGAATAGCATTGAGGGACTCATTAGATCCCCATAGGGATATGTTATAGAGCTTCCCAATCCTATTGATAACATTATTAAGTAAAGTACAAAATTGGATATAATAAGAAGGTAAGGACACAATATTGTATTAGCACCAATCTGCCACCAAATGACAGATATTTAGAGTCCCATTCATTGATTCTTGATCTAATTTTACTGACCAGATCATCATATTTGCAAGCTTTATTATTATCAATGTTTATACCTAAGTATTTTATAGGTAAAATTTTGTATTTAAAGCCAATAATCACTTCAAGTTCTTTAATTTATTTGGATATGAATCTTATTAAAGGTTATCAGACTTGAATTCTCATTGTTTATAGTTTGACCTGAAATATCTTGATAAATTTTAAGGAATCCGTTTAGTCTATTGATGTTATTCTTAGAACCATTTGTAAATAAGACAAAGTTATATGCAAAGGCTAGACTATTAATGTTCAATTGACTTATCTTTTTGAATTTCATGTTTTGGTACCTACTAAAAAGGTTATTGATACCTCTTATGAGGTATTATTCAGAAATAATAAAAAAAGGTCGGGGTAGATGGGATATCCCTGCCTAATATCATTCAGACCTTTAAAATAGCCATGCATGTCTCCATTTATCAAGATAGAGAAGAGAACTAAGCGGGTACACTTATTAATGAGAGCTATAACGTTGTTGTGAAAGACAAATGATTTCATAACATCAAGAATAAAACTGTGAGACAATTTATCTAACATTTTTAGCATATTTACCTTAATAACAATGTTTCACCCCGAAATTTCTTATTAATATCATAAATGATTTCTTGAGATAGAAGAATTTGATCATGGATATTTCTTTCATGAACAAATCCTCATTGCTCTTGAGAAATTATCTTTGTAAGAATTAATAATAGTCTTTCATTAATGATTTTTGAAACTATCTTATTAACAACAACGCAAACACTTATTGATCTAAAGTCTTTTCACTGTTTTAGATGATCAGTTTTAGGAATGAGACAAATGGTAGTGAAGTATATACAATTTGACCCATCTTTCCCACTGAAAATTTAAATAATAACAGAGCAAATATCATTCTTAATTATGTTCCAACAAGTTTGATAAAATATTACATTGAATCCATCTGGACCAACAACACTATTAGATTTTAGATTTTTCACAGCTTTTCTAATTTCTTCCATAGTTGGAGAAGCCATTAGAAAAGACTTATCATCATCAGTGATTAAGGTTGGTATTACCCCTATAGAATATTAATATGGTTTAATTTAATTTTTGTTAGCTAAAATATTTTTAAAATACTTGACAAACAATTCACATATCTTATTATGTTCTTCAGTCCAATTACCCGCATGTTTAATCCTATTAATTTTGTTTCTTCTTTATATTTCTTTACAAAGTTATAGAAAAGAGCATTGCTTTTATCACTTTGTTTGAACCAGTTTAGACAACTTTTATGCTCCCAATATGCTTATTCTCTTACCAAAAGAAGAATATGTTAGACCTTAAATTTAGAAAAATTGATTTTATCTTCATTGTTTTGAATGTCTTGCCATTTGTTTTCATAAAATGTAACTTCATCATCAGCTTTGGCAACAACATTGTATATGTTTCCAAAGGAATAATGGTTCCAAAACTTAATTTTCACTTTAAGTTTTTTTAATTTATGCCACAAAACATATAATGGAGTCCTCAATTATTTTATTAAAATCAGGGTCCATGTGCTTAGGAACTTAAAAGATGCTTTAGGTCTTATATGATTGTTGGATATGGTAATAACCATTAGAGCATGATCATGACATGTTTTAGATAAATGCTTGACTTGAATATGCTCAAAGTAATTTCTCATTTGAGCATTAGCAATAGCCCTGTCTAATATTTTCCAATTTTAATTATTGATACACGTAATTGGTGAACCAGTGAAACCAAAATATTCAAGAGAACAGTATAATATTGTATTCTTGAAGTCATCAAGACTTCTTAAACACAATGTTGAACAATATAGTTGTTCAGTTGCCTTTGTTATGCAGTTGAAATCTCACATAACAATACACTTAAGTAAGTTGTTAAAGACTTCTTTTAAGTTATCCATTAAGAGAAGTCTATTAATTCTTAAGTATTTTGCATATATCATAATAATATTAAATACTTTATTGATATTATAATGAGTGACTTTTAAGTAGATGAGACGTTCTTTATCACATACCACATCCACTATAAAAGGTTATTTCCACATAATCCATATTTTATTATTTGTGTTAGCAATATCATGATTAAAGCCAAGAGATTTCAAAGTTGATTCAACTTTGCTATCCGAGATCGTAGGTTTGTGTAAAGACAAGAATTTTATTTTTTCAAATATAACTATAGATTTTATCCTCATAATTTTGTTTTTATTCCCAACCCATCTAGTGTTGCAATTCAATATTTTAACTGTCATTTAATATACTAGGGGTTGGGTTATTGGTTTCCTTAGAATTCTTTGTATTGTATTTTTAAGCTGTTTCGTATCCTTTGTTATGTTAGCTAATTTTTATACTTGTTCTTTCAATTCCTCAATATTGATTAACTTTAGAAAATCCAGCATGCTTCCAATTAGAGTGTATTTTGGTGAGTTATGATTATGATCATCATCTGATGATTTATTTAAATAACTGAAACTGTTAGGAAGATCTAAAGAGTTTAGAGCTTCATTTATTTCAGGTAGGGTTATAAAAAAAATCTAAAAAATCCGATATCCGACCGGAATATTCGATATCAAATCTGAATAAAACGGATAATATCTGTATTCGAAATAAAATGGATAATATTCGTATCCGAATTCGTATCCAAAAATAGCGGATATAGATATAGTCATATCCGTATTGGAAATATCTGATATCCGATTTATATATATATATAAGCATGTTTTTTAGCTATCCCACATTGTAAAAAGCAAAACAAATTACTAACAATGTTGGCCATAAATATGAAGGGTTTCTTCTTTTAAAAATGTATCTTATCCCACATCTAAAGTTGGAAATCATAATTTCTACCAAGCTGTTTATAAAACTCATGGTGACTTTTCTTAACAAGTATATCTTTTTAGTGTTATGACTCATATCCCACATCTAAAACGTGGAAAAAAATTCTATAAAACTTTCTATAAAAGACATGGTGGCTTTTCAAAATAAGTATTTTTTTATTAGCCTTATCCCACATCTAAAATGAGAATAATTTATACTAAGGTGCCTATAAAAGTAGCCCAACCAATAGTGCAATTAGTTAAAAAACTTAGTGGAAATTCAGATATTTGGATATTATTTGTATCCTGATAATATCATTCTAATACGGATTCAGATATTATTTATAAAAAAGTTGAATTCAAATTCAGATTTGGATAGTGATTTCAGATTCAGATATAGGCAGATCTGTATCCGAAATATCCGTTTAACAGCCCTAATTTCAGGGGTATGTTCTTTCATTTTCATTTTGTTGTTATCTCTTGGTGATGAGTTCTCTTGATATTTGTTTTGAGTTTGGTTATCGTTTTGACTAGTGTTCTTACTAGTATCCATTTGATTTATCGAATTAGTTTTAGATGAATCTTTGTTATTTTTCTTAACAATTAGATAATCTTTAAGGGCCCATATTTTATTTATCTTGTTTGGTAACTTGCTCTTGTCCATCTTTTAATGTGGTGTTCAATTCATTAGCAGGTTGTTTAGTATATTTTTTACAATTATTGCTATTATGACCAGGTGGTTATAGTGTAAACAATATAATCGGATATCCCCATATTTAATCTTTATCTAATAACCATATTTCTCTCAAAATTTATGTTAGGTATCCAAATGTTTAAAGGGTTTCTTATGGCTTTGCATTATTTTTCATAATATTCTTATTATATAAGAACACGAATATTTTTTGAAAAATAAGCCACACAAGGGTTATTAGTGACTCATTCTTTGTATTAAAGTTAGAATCGCATTTTATCAATCTCATAGAATGGTGGCCTAAAGACCATACATTCTATTTTCAAAGAATTTTAAAGTCATGTTATTGTGTTAATTTTATAAAAACACGTTATTTATCATATATTGACAAATTAAAAACACTTTTTAGTTTCAGACTTTCAAAAAAGGTTTGAATATTTTTTAAATATGGTATTCCTAAGTCAAATTTTCCTACTAGAGTGAAAATATTAGAGTTTAGTAAGAGTAAATTATCTTTAGCAGTAAAGCAAACTGCTTTGTAGTTTTTTTTGAAATGGTTACCTCCTTATGTTAAACTTCCTACTTGGTAATAGGTGTTCCTGAATTCCTAACTGCATCCTTGTATGACATCTTGCTGATATCCCGTTCTAGTACACTCAATGTATTCTTGTTGAGGGATGAGAATTTAATTTCATACCCATTTGGTGACGATATCTTTTCTTTAACATCCTTATGATCTATAGTCTTGGAGAAAGCATTTTCCTTCTGGCTAGATAGAACCTCATTTACATTTTCACATCTCTCGATTGATTCATTGTTGATATTTGATTATTTATCTTCCAATTCAGAAGGGTTAATCTTCTTTTTATTGCTTCACTTCTTCAAATCATTATGGGTAGACCCTTACAATATGACGAATTAGCGATACCTAATCCTAACTTTGGTTTCTTTTAATTGAAAGTTTCTTAATTCTTAAATAAATAATTACCAAACTATCTTTATACTTAGATACCTCTTCCTAAATCGATCTGATTGAAATCTTAATTCTTTAACTGAAATCTGATTTCCCTTAATCTTCTTTTCAACCCTAAAATCTCTTCTTGTTTTCTCTGTATCTATCGATAAAGTCAATATGCTTTAGGAGAATTCAACCTGACTTCAATTGATAGGCCACAGAAGATGATTAATCTTTAACTTGAGAGATAATTGATAATGTGAGGTACCACATCTTAACCTACCAATTATATAATTATTATGCATTGGTAATGTAAAATAAGGTTTAAGAGTAAAAAAGGGAAGATTTTTTAGCCGGTTGATATTAATTATTTTTATATAGAGTAGTGAGAGAAATGAGGTGTATGCTTGTATTTTATGTTTCTAGAAAAAATCCAACCCTTTTAATGAAGTTGGTTGGGATATTTATACTCTTTTGAGATACACATGGACTTTTTCGGGTTGGATCTTATTATTCGGTCCATTATATGAGCCCCCAAGCCCATACTTCGAGGTACTAGACATATAGATGAGTCATTGGCCCACTCATGTTATTTCTTAGTGATTAAATTTTGATCATTATGTCTGAATTTCTCTTCGGATAAAATAAGAATCACTATGATCATGTATAACCACAAGATTTTTTTATAAATCAAGTAATTTCTTTTTAAATATGTTTCCAATATTTTTTATTGTTAAGTGTAGTTCAGAAGTAACTCGAAAGCGGATCTTCTATTTAAATCGGTCTCATATATTAATTAAATTTGTATATTAATTAGATATTCTATATTAATTAGATTTTACATTGATTTGATCTTATATATTAATTATATTTCTATATTAATTAGATCTTATATATTAATTAGATTTTCTATTGATTTAGTTTTCAATATTAATTATATTTTTTTTTAAATGTGTCTTCCATATTAATTAGATTCCATAATTAATGGATTAGGAGTTATCACAACCGTACTATAAATATAAGAAGAAATTGTTATGCAAAGTAAGAGGAAATTTACGAGCAACATATTTTTAAGGAGAGAGAAATAACTCTAGTTTTTGTGAGATAAATGAGGTGAGAGATAAACACTAAATAGAGAGTCTTGTGAATCACGTCATATTTTGTTATAAAAAGTGATTGAATCATTTGTGTTTAAGAGTATTTATGTAACCTACTTATTAATAAAAATAATGCATGTTGTCCGTGGATGTAGGATAATTTCCACAATCCGAGCCACGTTAAATTTTTATTGTGTGCTTGATTTTATTTATTCTCTTTTATTTTTTGTTCATCTTGAACACGGTTAATTGTTTTCTCTGAAGGTACACCAATTGATACATCAATTCTTAGGTAGGCCAAACTGTGGTTCTACCCCCAACAAGTGGTGTCCTGAGGGTATAACAAGAATATAAGAAGTAGATCGATAACAAATTTGAAGGTTGGAGAAGTATATCTCATCTAGAAATTGAAAAGCCACGAAATATGAGTTCCATGAAGCTTAGCCTACAAAAAATCGACGGATTTAATGATTTCAACCTTTAAAGAATTAAGGTTAAGGCTTACATAGTACGGAAGGGATTAGCTACTGCTATCAATGACAAATCTACATAGATTGATATTGTGGTACTGTTTAAAGCTTATAGTACCCTCATATTGAGCTTGGAAGATAGAGTACTATGAGAGGTATCTGAAGAGCCTACGACACTGCAAATATGGAATCGACTAAAGGCAATTTACATGAAAAAATAATTGGTGAATATATTGTATGTGAATAAACATCTTTACACGTTGTCTAAGGATATTAACATATAGAATTGAAGGCACCTAGATGATTAAAACTAAAGCATACTCGACTTGAATATTGTTGGTGTGAGAGTGGAGGATGAGGACCGAAAAATCATCATTCTAACTTCTCTGCCGAAATATTATGAACACTTCATAGATATCATACTCTACGGGAAAGACTCTCTAACGATTTTCAAAGTCAAGAGTGCATTGAACTCCAAAGATCTTCAAAAGAAGGATGTTATGAAGGATGACTCTGATTGGAATAAACTGAGTGTGAGGGGTCGATCAGGGAATATGGAATCAAGTGGGAGGTTCAAAAGTAATATGTTAGACATGTAAAAAGAAAAAAGTATATCAGTTAGAACTACCAAAAGAAAGGAAATGATAATGTAAGGTATGTACCTGAAGTTAAATATAACCTTTCAAAATGATTGGGATGTTAGATGTGAAAGTGTTTACCTATAAGGGTGGAGATGGTAAACTTAGGGTCTTACAAGGCTCCTTTGGCGTTATGAAAGCTAATATAGGTAATGGTGAGTTAGTTCTCAAGGGCTTTGTATTAGTATGAGGTATGTCATAGTGTGATGAAAGATTACACCAGGTTTCGGCATCATCGATTGAGGTATTTAAGTTAGAATGTACTAATTAAACTAAGCAAACATGGATAGTTAGATGGTACACCAGTTCAGAAGTTGAGCTTTTTTGAAAGTTGCGTGTTGGGTAAAAGAAGAGGGTGAAATTTATTCCCATCAACTATACAGCCAATAGAGAACTTTATTATGTTCACCTCGACCTTTGGGGTCCATCATACGAACCTACATAGGTCGTGCAATTTACTTTATATCATTGATTGATGACTATTATAGAAAAGTATGGTTTCTACTTTTAAAGACCAAAGATGAAGTGTTTGCTGCTTTTGTGAACTGGAAGACTTCGGTTGAAAATCAAACCGGGAAAATTCTATAAAATTATATTGATAATGACTTGAAGTATGTGAACAATGAGTTCATAGCTATTTTTCAAAGCTTAGAATTGCTAGAAACTTAACTTTAAGTGGAACTTCCCAACCCATACTTTGCGAGAGATTGAATTGAACCCTGTTGGAACGGTTTAGATGTATGATTTATACAACTGGTATAGATCGAAGGTTCTAGGGTGAATCCATGAAAATCGTTTCATATATAATCAATATGATTACATATATGAATCTTAAGTTTCTTTATCCTCAAGAGGCATGAATGAGAATGAAACCAAAGTTGGATCATCTGAGAGTGTTTGGATGTGATGCATATGCATATGTGAAGCATGATAAGCTTAGGACAAAGCACTTAGATGTTTATTCATCGACTATTCAAAAGAAATAAAAGAAAATATGTTGTGGTTCTTTAAACCTAGACGTTGGAAGGCTTTAATAAATAGGAACATAGTTTTCAATGATGAGATTATGATATTAAAAAACACGATGGATACTCAACCTATTATTGTCAGGAAGAGATGTGAATTTGATAATGGATCTGATCTACAAAGTGAAGAAGGATATATTTTTGTCGAATAATATTTTGGGCATGGTTCCGGTTTGGGCCGTACAAAGGAACTTTAACCACTGGATAAGTATCAAGCTGGACAAAGTTTTGGTATTCAAAGGCCTTCAGATGATCAGCTGGAAGAGCAACATATTATTGACAATTATTTGATGGTAATAAATAAAATACCAAACAAACAACAGCAGAGGTATGAATTTGATGATGTAATTGGTTATGATTTATCTATTAAAATGTAGAGAGATGTTCTTAAATGCAACACGTATCACGATGATATCAAGATTAATGATAAAGAAAAGTGGCTCACATCTATGAAATAAGAACTAAGATCTCTCAAGCAAATGAACACTTGGATTCTTGTGAAGCAGCTGAGGGTCAAAAACTGGTTGTGAGTAAATGGATATACAAGAGGAAGATGTATTCCTGGTTTAGAGTTACCCAGATACAATGCTAAACTCATGGCTATGGGTTTATGCAAAAGGAGGGTGTCAATTTCAATGAGATATTTTCACATATTGTGAAACAAACCTCCATCAATTTTATGTTGTCAATTGCTGCTAGATTTGATCTTGAGCTAGATCAAATGAATATTACTACTGCCTTCCAGTATGGTGAATTGAAAGAGACGATTTATATGTGTCAGCCAAAAGGGTTTAAAAGAAAGAAAGATGATTATTTGTGTTTGTTGAAGAGACCCTTCTATATGCTGAAACAGTCGTTATGGCAGTGGAATAAAAGATTCGATTTTTTTATAAGAGATATTAAATATACCCATAATTGCTAAGACAATTGTGTCTATCGTAATGAGGATACACATATGAAGAGATAAGTCCTATTATTTTTGTATGTTGATGACATACTAATAGCTAGAAAGATAAAAGGAAGATTGAAGCTGTAAAGACTCAACTAAAATGAGAGTTTGAGATAAAGGATATAAGAGAGGCTAAGAGGATAATTGGTATTGAGATCAAGAAGAACATGCCAAACTGATATTTATTATAATCTCAACAATAATATATACATAAATTCCTAAGAAAGTTCTCGATACCCAAAGTAAAAGCGATTCGAATTCCCATTGGTTTCCAATACAAACTCAGTACCACTCAGTGCACAAACCGAAGCATGAGATAAGAAGTATATGTTGTGGATTGGTTTTCCCATTGGTTTCCTTATACCAATTTCATTGGTAGCATTATATATGCTATGATTTGTACGAGACTTGATCTTGCCTACATCCTAAGTATTTTGTTAGGGTGGCGACCAAAGCCCCACATCCCACATCGGTTAAACATGGGAAGGATCAGTGGTATATAAGTAAGAACATATCTCAACTAGTATGAGGCCTTTTGGTAGTGGACCAAATGCAAAGCCGTGAAGGCCTTCGGGTGCCAAAGCGGACAATATCATACTAGTGTTGAGATTGGTTATGTTCTTACTTATATACGGAGGCAGAATATGCGGACCGGACCCGCATATTCCTAACACGTGGTATCAGAGCGTCAGGCCCAGACGGAACGCGATGGTGGTGAAATTCTCGGAGGTCGAACATGATGAACCATTAGCCATATGATCAAGGTGATCTGCTCTAGAGATCCTAGTTCGGAGTGCTCGTGGCTCATCAAGCAGTGTGGCTTGATTGGAGTGGCGCTAAGGAACAAGACAGTGTGGTCTAAGATGAGGTGAGCAGTAACATCCGTAGTGTCTCTATGGTCAGGTAGTCTCCAACCTGATTAGAGTGGGCGGATGAAAGTCAATTGAGAAGGAGGCTAAGTGGTCCTTTGTTCGAGAGGAGGATTTGTTAGGGTGGCGACCAAAGCCCCACATCCCACATCGGTTAAACATGGGAAGGATCAGTGGTATATAAGTAAGAACATATCTCAACTAGTATGAGGCCTTTTGGTAGTGGACCAAATGCAAATCCGTGAGGGCCTTCGGGTGCCAAAGCGGACAATATCATACTAGTGTTGAGATCGGTTGTGTTCTTACTTATATACGGAGGCAGAATATGCGGACCGGACCCGCATATTCCTAACATATTTTGAGCATATTCATATCAAATCTAGGAAAGCTGCATTGGCATGCACTCAAGTTGCTCATGAGATACTTTTAGAGTTCGACTGTTGTAGGTTTTTGTTATAATCAGAATGAACGAGTGATATATTACTGAAATAGTATATGAACTTTGATTATACAAGTTGCCACGACACAATGAGTTTACTTCTGATAATCTATTTATTGTGCTTGAAGAAGTGGTTAATTAGAAGTCTTGTATATAATAGGTTGTTACATTATCGTCTATGGAAGCCAAGTATATCGGCTGCTACAAAAGTTATGAAAGAAGTTATTTGACTGAAGAGATTTTCTAGTGAACTCAATGGTGTGGAACACGATATGGTTCTATTTAAGTGATAATACTAGTGCCCTTCATTTGATGAAAAATTAGATGTTCCATGAGCGAATTAAATATGTAGACATTAAGTTGCATTTCATCCGAGACATGGTGGAGAAAAAGTAAGCAAAAGTGGATAAGATTTCTAGCGAAGAAAATCCTATGGATGCTCTGAACACGGTATTATCGATTTCAAAGCTCACAAATTGTATGACATTATTGCAAGTTTGGGATGTTAGTGAGATGATCTCTAAAAAGTATGACATTAGATGCAACAGATATTAAAGTTACTATAAGTCTATGTGTAGAATTGTTAAATGTAGGTTATAAGTAACTTGAAGTAGAATCTTCTATCTAAATTGGTCTACTATATTAATTAGATCCTCTATATTAATGAGATCTTCTGTATTAATTAGATTTCCTATTGATTTGGTCTTCTATATTAATTAGATCTTATATATTAATTAGATTTTCGATTGATTTGGTAATCTACATTCATTAGATTTCTATGAATTGAGTTGTCTATATTAATTATATTTCTTAATGAACGGAGTAGGAGTTATCACAACCTCCCTATAAATTGAAAAAGATATAGTCATGCAAAGTGTGAGGAAATTCGTGAGCAACATATTTACGAATAGAGAGAAATAGCTATAGTTTTTGTAAGATAAGTGAGGTGAAAGATAAACATTGAAGATAAGGTTTTGTGAATAACGTCATCTTTCATTCCAAAGAGTGATCGAGTCATTTGTGTTTAACATTATTTTTTTAACCTACTTATTAATAAAAAAGATGTTTGTTGTCCATAGATGTATGATTATTTTCAAAATCTGAACCACGTCAAATATACCTTGTGTGTTTGATTTTTTTCTATTTGTTATTTGTCTTTAACATGATTAATTGTTTTACCTCGACACTTATTACCTACATTAAAAAAATAAAATATCATATATAAAAAATAATCGTATAATAACTAAAAATAATTATCGTTTACTTAATTAATATTGGATCACCAAATAATAACAATATTTATTATGTAAATACAAATTAGACTAAGTAAGAAAAAAAAATGAAAAAAATTAGACTAACAATTAATCAATTGGATTATATGAATTAAGTATGATATTTTGAAGAAACGAGAACATCTACTTTAATATATGAAAATTGATGTACTTAAAAGTTAAAATATCCATAGTTTTATAAATAGACTTCAATTATTAAAATTTTAATATACACCCGCAGAAGAATTTTAGGTTGTAACTTCAAAAAATAAATAATTAGTATTTTTTTATTCTTATCTTAAGTTAATACCCGTAGACATTCAATAATTGGAATCCGTTAGTATTCACTATTCTGCTTTGGTAAATATATTGAGATTTTTTTGTTTTGAAAATCGAAGCTCTCATTTCGAATCACTACAAATACAAACTCAAATATATGAAAATTATATATATTTTTAGTGCGATCACTTATTAATGTAGTTTTAGTCTAAGTATTATGATTTATTTTCATTAAATAAGATTATTAGAGTTACAAAATAAAATTTTAGGTTCATCTCTGTTTCAAAGTCGAGGAGTTGATTAAAAGATTAGAAAAAATCTAATTGCAAACAATCATATCCAATTGTAAAAAATGCAAAAACACAATAAAACATCATATAAATTTACAATGGTTAAATCTGGTCCCAAAAAGATAACCATCTCTAAATTTTTGTCAAATTTAATAGCTTACCAAAAATGCTCCTTTACCCGGCAGAGGAAGATTTCGTCGGGTGAATCTAAGCAGCCATGCGAGATCTAAGACAAACTAGTAAAAGTAAAAAATACTCTATTTTTTAGGGCTGCTTATAATTTTTTGGGACCAAAGTAAGCCTAAACCTAATTCTAATTGCAAACAAAAAAAAATTAATAAAGCAACAAAACAATCCGAAATTGTATATATTTGTCATAGAGCTAACAATACTAATTTAACAAACAAACAATTGAACAAACATGTCATACTTTGTCTTATTTCATGACCAAGAATGTTTACAAGGAGGCTACAACAAAAAATATTTTTGTCTCTCGTCGGACAACTAAAAACCCTACCTGCCAACACGAAGAAAGACACAAAAGCTTAACTCAAAGTAATGATACCATGTAAAAATTAAATATATTTTATTATTGGATCAGATTATTAGTACAATTGATAGACATGTTTAAAACACCAAGAACAAATACAAAATAACTATATGAGGTAAACACATCATCTCAAATGATTATATGTTAAAATATAAGTTTTTATAACTTTAAAAATAAAGCTCTCCTCTCTAATTACTATAAATATAAAATTAAAGATGTGAAAAATCTATACTTCTTACATTCATTATGAGAGTATTAAAATTAGGTGAATTTTAAATTTATCTCCATTTTAAAAAGTATATATTATTAAAAGCTAAAAAAGAAAAATTCATAAAGGAACTAGAATTTTTATAGTTTGATTCTCAAAACCAAACATGCTATTATCAATAATAGATTTTATAATTATAAATCATCTATTTAATTTAATGCAAAAGAAAAAATAATTAAAACAACGTTACATCAAGTTGAGAATCAAATCTTTGAAAATTAGTTCCTTAGTTTTAAAAGTACAACAAAATATGCAAATAAAAAATAAAATCCAAAAAATAATTTTACATATTTTATCTACGTTTGCATATAAGATTATTTTTCTTATTTCTAGTTATATTTTTAGTTATTTAATATTTATATTATACATGATGAAATTATTATTTTTGATGAAAAAAGTTTTAGCTTAATAATAGATAAGAGTTTGTTATAATATACAACGTTTTCTGGTAAACTTTACTTACTTAATTAATATCCATGTGGAATTATCTAAAAGAAATAGAGGTATAAACAACGTTAAACAAAATAAACATAAAACAATATGGAAAAGTCAAGGGAAACAAAAGTAAACATCGAAATAGGGGAAACACAATCCACAATCTTGTTAATATACCACGGGGAAGGGAGGAAGACGATTTCATCTTCCATAGTGAGAGCTTCGAGATAGATATAATTCCTAGGATAAACAAATATACTTACATGAGAAAATAACATCGTGAGTATTACTTAAATCGACCATGAGATTTTTTAGCCATGTAATATGTAGAGAATGTCGATGAGGATACGATGAGATATCATAGATGCGAGGGAAGAGGTATTTACAAATATTCTCGTATATTTCTATTGCCTATATGATAAATCACCCTTCAGAACCCAGAGCGTCAAAGATAGCCATGACCCAAAGAATAAAGGGTCCAAAACTGGTAGTTTGGAAACAGATGGACCAATCCTAGTTTGGAAAATGGAATCTGAATTTCAAACTTGAGGCTTCTTAGATTATACGAGAGAATGAGCACTTATCCAGGAGATAGAAATTGATTATATGGAGTTATTGCATAAAATGCAGTCCATAACCGCATTATAACTCCAAGCAATTAATTTATCTCTAGCAGTGACTTTTTCTTGGATGAACATCCAGAAAATGAAAGAGTGTTTGCGGATATTATACATGTTACAAATAAGGTTGGTGCCTTAACCTGAAAGACTGAATTAGAGACAGTTTGATAAATATTGTTAATAATAAAGATCTTACTTCTTTTGTTTAGGATCTAGAGTTAAACATGCTCATTGTTTGTAGGAGGATAAAAGTGACTAATGGAGTTACCAATTTCCTGTAGATGAATATGGTGGAATATGCTACCAAAACGAGCTTGAGGACCAATTACAAGAGCTGTTGGAGATAATGTCTGAGAATTTTTTGTTGTTGTTCATTTTAGCATGACGTATAATACTGGTATAATAACAGTTAACCAAACTAGTTATCATATGAGATGGAGGTGACTGTTTTCGATTTCAATTTTGTATAAGTTAGCGGTAAGAGTTTTAAGATTGAGAATTTTCTCCATACCCAACTAGGAGAGGAACTAAGGTGAGGTTCCAATTTTTTGTTTTTGTTTTTTACATTCTCAGAACTAATCCAGCTACACCATATTGAAATGTTTTTGCCACTCAATATGGACCAAATATATTTAAGGGTGGTTGTCTGATTCCAGAATTTGAGGTCTATAATCCCAAAACCACCCTCAATTGAGGGCAAAAACTTTATCCCAATAAACTTGAGAACCATAAATTTTTATTTCGGGGCCCGAACAGAGAAAGCATGAAAAATGTTGGAAGACTTTTTTAAGACTCTAATGGAAATGATGAACATACATGACCAATAGACTTAGCCAACGAAGATAATGACTTTAATCAGCTGAAGTCTCCCGACGTAAGACAAGTGCTTTGAAGTCTATGAGTTAAGACATGCATTGATTTTATAAAAAAACATGAAATCACTATAGGAAAGTCTAGAATTGATCAATGAGATTTCAAAGTAACGAACATGGAGGGTTCCATTCTCAAACTTATCGATGTTGGTGATGTTCTAACGAAGGGTTGCAATAACACCATAGATAAAGATCTAGCTCTTTCTTAGATTAATGTCTAGATCTGAGATTGAGATGAATTCCTTGAGAGCCTTGTTTATTAATTTAACATAGTTGACATCAGCGTGACTAAAAATCATAAAATCTTTTGCGAAGCAAAGATTCACGATTTGAAGTTTATGGCAGTTCTAGTGATATTTGAAGGAATGGTCGAAACTATTTTGTTTTAGGATACTAAGAAGAATTTGCATAACAAAGACAAAGAGAAGGATATGAGGATTCGCATTGTCGGAAGCCTCTTTTACCTTTGAAGGAACCGAAAGAATTACCATTGATATTGATCGTTTAAAAACGGATACAAATACATTGAATGGTGACTAAAAACCATAATTAGTCATCGAAATTGGTCACGTGTATAAAAAACCACCAATATAACGTTTGTATTCAAACGACCACTTTTGTTGATCCTTTTTGCATACGCGGTCACTCGCGGTGACCATATATGAAAAACAAAGAACAAAAAATGAATATGAATGCAATAAAATGAACATTTTGATACAAAAATAATATCAATGACTATTTTGAGACAAATAACCAATTTTAGTAATTATCCATCATTTTTTAATCAATAAATGATCTAATGAATCATTTTTCTTAAGTCCATAAATATTAAAGATAAAAAAATGTCCACCAACCATAGTCGAAACGTTTCGTATATTTTATATTATTCATAATCTCAATACAACTATATCAGTGACTACTTAATTAGAAAAACAAAATTTAAAAAAATTTAGTCAAAATGCTAGAAATTAAAGTAAATGTATGATGATCCATTTTTTTCTTAAAGAATATAGTCTACAACCATACTCATTAGAAAAGGATGAAATTTGTAACTAAACCATTTTTAAATATATTTTTTATTCTTCTTAGTGTTTATTATGCCTTTAGTATTTAAGGTATAATTTAGTATGTATGGTGATTAAAAATATAAACTTTAACCGTAAGAGAGAACAAAATATACAATGACATATCTAGTTATTTGCAATTAAAATGAAACTATATAAAAGAAGAAGAAAAAACTACATGCATTTGGAATGTTAAATAAAGTTTGACAAACTAAATAATGCAACCATGTTTATAATAATCTAAATGTTTTTAGTACAAAAATTTATTAAATTAAATAATTTTTTTTATTAAATTAAATAAAATTTTTATAAATATATAGAGCATACTTTATAGACTAGACTAACAATCATAGGAGAAAGACGTGATAAACACTAAGTTATAGGTGCCGATATATAGAGAGACTGTGATAAAAAAAATAGAATCATAGATAATAAGACATAACGTCTCTACTCAAGATAGAACATTATATCCAGACCAGAGTTCGAGTAGAGCGAGCAATGACCGCAACTATTAGATAGGAATAGTGATAGTTACAAGAACAATAATACAAAAAGATAAATAAGTTAGATTTAAGTTCAAATCTTACAATGGTCAACCAATCTTTTCCAAAAAAACTCAACTGAAGGTCCGATAGATACGGTACAAAACTGTAGAGACAAGGGCATGAGAGGAACCAAAAATACTACGCCAAAAGAAGAAACCCAGTGATGTTGGTTTTTTGAGGAAGACCAATTTGACGTTTCAAAAATTCAAGAGTGTCAGTTAATAACATTAATCTCGAATCCGAGTTTGGAGTTGGCAAAGCCCCAAATACTCTTAGTGAAACTATCGTCATAAAGAATATGATTGCTAGTTTTAGAATCAGAATTGCATAAGACATATTCTGACGAGGTATTTAAATCTCAACTCATAATCTTATCTCGAATAGACAACTTACCTTGGATCACAAGCCAAATGATAAAAGAGTGAAGATGAATGTCATATTTATGCCATACTATGGTCCACCCGGCGTAGAAGGTGAACGTTCGAATAACATTGTAGGTGTCATTGATAGTGAGCCTTGTATTTCTTTTTTTGGCGGTCCAGTAATGCACGTCACTGAAAAATTGATATATGGATGAGAAAAAAGAAAATAAAATTGTTGTTTTCATGAAGATTACTATGATTCCTTGTTCAAGATCATATATGAGATGGATAGTTCCAATAACCATCATAAATTATATCAGAGATTTTGAGATTTTTGTTGAGTCAATCTTTAATGTTTTTCCCACAATGGTTTACCAATGAGGTGAGAAGGAGCTAATGATTGTACCAAATGATGTACAAGTCTTGTTATCAAACGCCACCATATACAATTTACTAGTCAAACGTCTAAAACGTAAAATTTCTCTCCATATTTAAAAAAGGATAAATCTAGATCTAAAATTTTATTTTTTTTTTCGGATTTGATGTAATGGGACGAGATATTACCCATTAGACACCAACACAAATATTTAAGAACCACCGTTGTATCTACAAATGGTTCTAAAACTATTTAAAAGCATTCGAATAAAAAATAATAATATTTTTAAAAAAAAATTATAAAATAAACAAAACTCACTATTAAAACTATATAAAAAAAACAAATCAAAAACAATCAAGCTCATTCTTTTTGTATAAAAAAATAAATTTTAATATTTGTTTTATTGCCGTTTTTTTCCTTGTCCGATTGCGGTCGTCGTTGTTTCATTAGGTTTGATGCTCAGATTTTGAATTCTGATGTGAAGCTTTTGTTATAAGCTTTTTCGTTTTATTTTTTTGGATTTTGGTAACTTTTAGACGAGTCGTCTACCATAAAATTATTTTATTAATGGTTTCCAGACGGTCCTGTATAATTATACGAACTACTTATATTATAATACCGTTTTTTCAATTTTCTTTTATCAATTTTGTCATTTATAAACTTACCTCTAGAAACAGGTCTAATCAACCCGACTTATATTCCACAGCATAGCGTAAAAAAATAAAGGAAAATGCTAATCAGTGCCTTCGGGCACCGGTCAATAAAGGTTTTAGTTACTTCTTTCGGAATTTGTTGGGAATATGATGTTGTGAATTAGGGGTTTGGTCCGCATATTCCGCCTCCGTATATAACTAAGAACACAACCGGTCTCGACACTAGTATGATATTGTCCGTTTTGGCACCCGAAGGCCCTCACGGCTTTGCATTTGGTCCACTACCAAAAGGTCTCATACTAGTTGAGGTATGTTCTTACTTATATACCACTGATCTTTCCCATGTTTAACCGATGTGGGATGTGAGACTTTGGTCGCCAACCTAACCAATCCTCCTCTCGAACAAAGTACCACTTAGCCTCCTCTCAATTGACTTTCATCCGCCCACTCTAATCAGGTTGGAGACTACCTGACCATATAGGCACTACGGATGTTACTGCTCACCTCCTCTTAGACCACACTGTCTTGTTCCTTAGCGCCACTCCAATCAAGCCACACTGCTTGATGAGCCACGAGCACTCCGAACTAGGATCTCTAGAGCAGATCACCTTGATCATATAAGTAAGAACACAACCGGTCTCGACACTAGTATGATATTGTCCGTTTTGGCACCCGAAGGCCCTCACGGCTTTGCATTTGGTCCACTACCAAAAGGTCTCATACTAGTTGAGGTATGTTCTTACTTATATACCACTGATCTTTCCCATGTTTAACCGATGTGGGATGTGAGACTTTGGTCGCCACCCTAACCAATCCTCCTCTCGAACAAAGTACCACTTAGCCTCCTCTCAATTGACTTTCATCCGCCCACTCTAATCAGGTTGGAGACTACCTGACCATAGAGGCACTACGGATGTTACTGCTCACCTCCTCTTAGACCACACTGTCTTGTTCCTTAGCGCCACTCCAATCAAGCCACACTGCTTGATGAGCCACGAGCACTCCGAACTAGGATCTCTAGAGCAGATCACCTTGATCATATAAGTAAGAACACAACCGGTCTCGACACTAGTATGATATTGTCCGTTTTGGCACCCGAAGGCCCTCACGGCTTTGCATTTGGTCCACTACCAAAAGGTCTCATACTAGTTGAGGTATGTTCTTACTTATATACCACTGATCTTTCCCATGTTTAACCGATGTGGGATGTGAGACTTTGGTCGCCACCCTAACCAATCCTCCTCTCGAACAAAGTACCACTTAGCCTCCTCTCAATTGACTTTCATCCGCCCACTCTAATCAGGTTGGAGACTACCTGACCATAGAGGCACTACGGATGTTACTGCTCACCTCCTCTTAGACCACACTGTCTTGTTCCTTAGCGCCACTCCAATCAAGCCACACTGCTTGATGAGCCACGAGCACTCCGAACTAGGATCTCTAGAGCAGATCACCTTGATCATATGGCTACTGGTTCATCATGTTCGACCTCCGAGAATTTCACCACCTGATACCATGTGTTGGGAATATGCGGGTACCCGAAGGCCCTCACGGCTTTGCATTTGGTCCACTACCAAAATGCCTCATACTAGTTGAGGTATGTTCTTACTTATATACCACTGATCTTTCTCATGTTTAACCGATGTGGGATGTGAGACTTTGGTCGCCACCCTAACAAAATTAAATCAAATAAATCAAATCTGCACATTAAACGAGGAAATCTTTCCGGAAGAGGTAATTAAATTCTTCCTTAACCGATGCCCATGGGCACCGGTTAGCCATACCCAAAAATAAAATATACCGATAGCGACATGTCATATTTACAAAGCACATAATCATATGGGGAAGATCTCATTTGTAAACAAAATCTTTGCACTTCTAAGACGACAAGTCACTCTCAACACTGACCATATATTCTCTTCAAATCGGAGGAAAACCATAACTACTTTATAGAGTAGTATAATATAATCCGAACCAAAATCTTCGAAAAACATGCAGAAATAAAAAAGGAGACGTTTTTTAAGTCCGTCAAATTAAATGAGTTGTTCTGACTAATAAACTCGTCCTTTTCTGACAATATTTGGATTAAGATGGTATAATTATCAATTCTATATATTAAGTAAAGATTTGCAGGATTTAATTCAGATTAGATCATGTTATGAGCCGAAATGTACCGCAAATGAGACGTTGTCATTAGGTTCTTAAATACATAAACTGGTGAGATTAGTTAATAATTAACTAAAAGCTCACATGGGAGACAATCATTCACCAACTAGAAAACCAACCATTTATTTTTCTTAATATTATACATTATTTGTAATGATAATATTCGGTTACATAAGAGCTATAGCATATCTAATATATAGTTTCTGAAATTTAGTGAAAAATGTTATTTTATACACTAAAGTTATTTTGTCAATCATAAGTTAGATTTTTTTAAGAAGTTAATTATGTTTTTTTTAATCAGAAGAAACTTTTATTACAAATTGAAGTTCTTACAAATATTGAAGACTAAAAATGCAAATTACAAAACTTCAAAATTAAACATGAATAAAATGGCGGCTCGGTTTCCCTCTAAGCATAGATGAAAATTTCGAAATCCTTAGATCAGAAGAGAGCAAAAGATTCGAAATTTTGAGACAATCTTCTTAAAACTCCAACGAAATCAACCAGTACTAATATCTACCCAAGCTATCATATCTCGCGGCTGCACCCAATAGACCTCTGCTTCATCCTCTGCTTCCTATGACAGAGTCTCCAGGCCTGAAACAAAGAAATTGGAACGAGAAGCGAGAACTCGAGAGAGAATTAATCTGGATTGATATAGCCCAGGCCAAGCCCTTCAAGGAAGACTATATCTAGCAATCTCGAAGGAGCGTCAAAGTGATTAAAGGTGAGTTTTGCTTACATTTTAGAGTCCATTTTGCAAGCTAGTCTACGGCTTGGTTCTGCACTCTGGAAATGTGCTTAATCGTCATCTTTGAGTTAATTAGCTTCCTACAAGCTATCCTAATAGCATCCTCGAACCAGGAGTCAGATCTATTAGCTAATTGATTGATTAAGATTAACGAATCGGATTCAATATCGACCTCAGTCCAATTGTTTTTGTAACAGATTAATAAGCCTTCAAACAAGGCTCTCGATTCAGCTAGAATAGGGGAAAGTTTACCAAACATGATACCAATTCCTTGAAAAATATCACCATCACTATTTCTGATAAGAATACCTCTACAAGACTCACCATTACGAGTGCAAGCCCCATCCACATTCATCTTTAATCTACCTCTTATCGGGGCATTCCACTTCAGCTAAACTGGTTTTTTATTATTTTCAGTTGATTTGCAGCCTAGCGAAGTTCCTGCATTCAAAGACTTGAACCAGTGCTTGTAGTTACGTTTGTTAGAAATATTGATACCTTTGATAATGTTGATGGTTAGATCAATAGAATTCTTAACATTTGGCTGCTTTCCTTTGAATTTTAAGTTATTTCAAGCTTTCCAAATGATCCAACAAACAATCTGAGGGATTAGGTGAGTTATGTGATTTTTTTTGTTTGAAAACCAGAACCAACATCTAATCATATGTGTTATAACCATGAAATCAATTGATTTTAATCTTGAATAAGCAGCCAAAGAAGTTCCATAATTGCCAGGCAAAATTACAGCTGACAAACATGTGATTTTTGTCTTCGCAATTGTTGCAAAACTGGCACGTGGAAGCAAATGAAGGTTGTGTAATAAGTACATCTAGAAGTCCATCTCGCCCTTACCAAGTATCCAATGAAGGTTGCCTTCTGCTTGATCTTTTGTACCTATTAGTCTTTTCCAAACTAAAGAACCCAGTTTATTAGTAGCTTTTAAGGGATGAATTGTTTTACAATATATGCTTTGCATTATGTTGGACAAAAAACACTTGTTTTTTTCGAAAGATAAACCATAGCTTTTGAGAGAAGGTTTGTTGAATATCATCCAACTTTCTGATATTCAGCCCTCCCTCTCCAAAAGGCTTGCAAATGGGGGCACAAAAGGACCATGGAATTGAATTCACATTGTACTTAGATCTTCAAAGGAATCTTTTGAAAATCGTTTTCAGTTTCTTAATGATGTTTTTAGGCAATAAACCGTTTTGCATCCAGTGGAAAGTAATATGAAGAAGAACATTAGTAATTAAAGATAATTAGCCTCTATAAGAGAGGGATTTATTATCTCATTCAGTAATCATGTCTTTCACCTTATCTAGAATACAGTTAAAGATCTTTCCTTTATTTTTATTAGAGAGTGTTATCCCCAGATGACTGGTAGGAAGAAAGTCTACAGCAAAGCTAGTTTGAACTTTCAAATTTTGAATTCTGGTATAATGAGCTTCCGAGGATATAACAATCTTTGTATTTTGCTTGTTTATAGATTTCCCAGAAATCTTTTGATACCTGTAAAGGAACATGCTCAAAGTATATATTGAAGAAGGCAAACTATTAGAAAACACATATATATCATCAGCAAACACTATACAAGGAATCAGGTAGTCAGTTTTTGCTGCAAATTTCATCTTAATATTTCTGTTGAAAAGATTATGCATTCCTCTGAACAGAACCTCTACCCCGAGAATGAAAAGGCTTGGATATAATGGATCTCCATACCTTAAACCTCTCAGCGTGTGAAAATAATCATAAACTTCCCATTAATAACCATTGAAATGTAAACATTACTGATCATTCTCTTAATAAAACTGATGAAATCAGTAGAGAAAACAAACGAGAGCAGCACTTTGAATAAGAAGGCATGCGAAATCCTATCGAATGCCTTGGACATGTCGAGCTGGATCATGATATTTCATGCTTTAGGCTTTCTGTTAATGTCGTGAAGAAGCTCTTTAGCAATCATGATGTTATCGTGGATCAGCCTCCCTTTCACAAAAGCACTCTGCACATTAGAAACAATTCTAGGCAAGATATTTTTCAAGTCTCTAGTTTATAAGACTTGAAATAATTCTATTTATCATTGTGCACAACCCGACTGGCCTATAATTTCTCCACAAAGTAGGATTAGTAATTTTGGGATATTCTTGAAATAATTTGCAGCAGAATTCTCAATATCTTTCTGATTCAGGATCCATGTATCACATACCTTAATGCTTTTGATTTCATTCTTTCTTCTCTTTTTAGATACATAGGCATAATATAACTTGGAGTTGCCATCACCACCTTTAACCAGCTGTTAAAGCCCTTTTGCTTCCAAAAAACTTCTTTATTCCTAAGAGCTTGAATGTGAAGACTGTTGGCTTTAGAGAGATTAACTTTAGAATTTTGATTATAGCTGGTGTAATGAAGGATTTCCATCTTCCTAACATTCTCTTCAGTAGCTTTGACATTGTCAAAGATATTGCCAAAATGCTTAGTATTCCAATCTTTAAGATAGAGCTTTAGCCTCCTCAGCTTGTACCAGAAAACATGGCTTGGCTTACCATGAATAGGAATCTTCCAGTCCGGATCAACAATACTTAAGAAACCATCATCATTAGACCACATGTTTAAAAACTTAAAATTTCCTTTTTGTGGATAGAAAGAGGAATATTAGAGTAGGTAGCGGTTATAAGGAGAAGAACATGGTCAGAATAAGTTCTGACCATGTGAAAAAAATGTTTTTCTTTGAAAGTATTCACCCATTTGTCATTGATAAGAGCGCGGTCAAGCCTCTTCCATTCAGTGCCTCTGGAGCAGGTTAATTTAGATCCTCCATACCCAACATCCTCGAGATTGCAGGCTCTGATGGTGTCATTAAAATTGTCCATACTAGTCTATCAGTTTGAGGTCCATCCCAGCTGCTCATCATGAGATGAGATGGAATTGTAATTACCAGCATACATCTAGGTTTTATTTGAATCAACAAAACTCACTAAACTATTCCAAAGCTCAATTCTTTGAAGGCGTTGACATTTAGCATAAATTAAAGTTAAGTAAAAACTTTCCTCAATACTAGGATAGCTCACTTCCATATGTAAAAATTGATCCATATTTTTATAATGTTTATCTTGATATCATTCATCCAGAAGATTCATATCTTATTGGATATATTAACAATATATCCATTGAAACCAAGAGACCTGGAAATCTCCTCCATCTTATCAATCCTAGCCATAGGCTCCTGTATAGTAAGAATCTTAATACTTTCAGTCCCGATCATAGATGTCAACCTTCTCACAGTTGGCTTGTTGTTAAGACCCCTTGCATTCCAACTAATCATTCTGATCATTATCATAGTAGGATTTTTTAAATTTATCCCCTGAATTAAGGGACTTGATTGTTAGTTTACTTGTTGATCTTCTTCTTTTTGAAGATTTCAATTTAGTCTTGATGATATCATTGAAGCTTTGGTCAAGTGAGAAGGTAGGAGTGAGAAAACTACTTTTTATGTTTTCAGGATCTAGAGTAGTTGTAGTGCAAGTTCCTTGAAGACTGACTTTGAATTTTGTGATGTTGAACTAGTTGGTTATTGCTTTCATCTTTCTCTGAATCATGGTCTTTTTGGGTAATGATTGACTTGATTTTCCTCTTGTAATCTTTGAATGTAGTTTGAGTTGTTTTGGACTCATTATTACTCTGAGTTTTCATAGCCCCAGTTTGTTGTTCAGCATTCCCAGTATCATATTTAATGTCTTCCTCATCATTCTTTGGATATTTCTTACACTCGGATAGTTTGTGTCCTATATGATAGCAGTATTCAGAGTATGAAAGTACATTTTTGTAACTGATGGAGATCCATCATCCATCGTTCGACCCAAAACTAATCCACATCTTACGCTTTAGTTTTTTTTGAGATATCAATCTCAATTTGAGCATAGCAAGCATTGCCATGTGCTCTATGTTTCTCTGGAACAACAATTTTGTAGGTTGTTCCTAGGATAGCAGCAAGATCATTAACCACTTTTGAATCATATAAGAATTTGGGCGTTCGTCGACCATATTGTGCATATATCTTCTTTTAAGTTGAACTCAAGAAAGATGTGGTGATAATCCCATATTTCATAGCTGAAACCTCCTTTAAACTTCAAGGAATCCAAGAAACTATTCATTTTTTATTTTTCAGAACACCATTGCTGAATTTACCAACCAATGTGGTTTTGGATTGTTGAAGCAGATGATTGTTGATATCATCAAAATATTAAACCGAGAAATGACTCTATGTTTCTTTTATCCATTATGGGTTCATCGAAACAGAGTCTTTGCTGAGTTTAAACGAATCAACGTATGATTTCTTGATTTGTTGTTGAGATGAATCTTTTTTGCGTAAATTTGAGTGAAGAACATGGAATTCTTCAGTAGATTTATGATGGATATTGAGTGTATACATAGGAAGAAGAAGGAGAGTTAAAGCAGAGAGAACAGAGCTGCTTCATCTTTGTGATATTCAATCATAATGCACAAACAATGAATGTTTTTAATCAAGAAGTTAATTATGTTTAAGTGTATCAAAAGTAGCGAATTTTATAACCGTAAGCATCTTGTTACTGCTCTAAATAAGAACTAGAAGATCATTACAGAATTAATAAAATCTTTTGACACTAAAAATGAAGCTTTTATCTTTGCTTTAAAACTTGTTAAAATAACAAGAAATGATGTAATACTCATTTTAAGAGTCAAGTTAAGGGAAAACAAGATTAATATGAATAAAATAAGAATGAAAGCTTCTTCAAATAAAGAAAAATAATTAATAATAATCATAACTTATTTCCATATTTTTGGCTTACAAAAAAAAGATAGTGGTAATAAAATTTAGTTTTTTGTTTATTATAGCAATTAAAAACCTATTTTTGCAACCATGTTACTGGTAACTATGCAACCAATTTTTTTTTCATAAGTGAAAAACTTATTTATGTATTCATGTTACACATAATTACACAGCAAAATTAACATGTACAAAATGTTTTTGCAAGATGCAATCAAGCTGGTTACAGTTTTACGAGGAGAACATATAGTAAAGATGTAGTTGTACTTCTAATATGATATGTTTGTATAACATTATTTTTTACAACATCTTGAGAAAAATTAGCTACTTCAAAAGTCAAATATGTTTTAAAAAAAGTAAAAACAATAAGTGACTATGATGCGCTAGCAAACCACAAACAATAATTGGTTGTGTAACACTGCTTGTAGCAAGTATCAATTCAAATATATTTATTTAATAAAGTATAATAATAAAATCATATACTAACTCATACCATTATGCAACCATTTCTTTAAGAAAACACAACTGTTGAACTCTACATAAGATGTAAAGAAATGTTTTCATGATATAAAACTGTTTAAAACATTCAATAGTATAACAACAAAAAAGGTAATTTTACAAATTATTTTTGCAATACATAAGTTTACAAATGATTTTTGCTTCTTAAAAATATCTCAAACTATAAATTTAATAAATAAAATTTCCTATTTAATAACATATTTTAGTGAGAGAACTATAAATAAGGCACAAAAAGAGTTTGGAATTTACAAATGAAGTAAATAAAACAAAAAGTTATGAAGGTGTTAATGTTGATGATTGTGTCCATATTAATAAAGAAATGAACGAAAGTGTTAATGTTGATGTTGATGAACCCGTTGATGAACCTATTGATGTTGATGCTCAGAAGCATGATATTTCACCAACCAGTGCTCCAAAAATAAATAAAAAGAAAAATAAAAAATACGTTCCAAATACGGATGCAAAGTCCAACTCACATATTCTAAAACGTTTGAAAAGGCCACGTGATAAAGATAACATCATTTCAAATGAAATATCAGAGAACATGAGACTTGAGGAGAAAAATAACAGAACTCTAAGAAGAGGTCAAGACCCTCAATAATCAAATCAAACATGTAACTTAATCGATTAAGCAACTAAAAATCTATTTACGCAATCATTTTACTCGTAATTTCATAACCAGTTAACACATAATTTTGTAACCATTTTTAACACTTAATTACGCAACTAGTTAACACATAATTTCATACCCATATTAAATCATATTTAAAACTTATATTTTCACAACCTAATTGCATTTAATTACGCAACCCAAATTCGACAAAAGCTTTATTTTATTTCTCAACCAAAAGATATGGGTTCAATAAAAGCCAATCAGATTGAAGAAGTAAAAACAATAAACAATAAATTCAAAAAATAGATTGAAGATCAAGAAAACAAATAGTGGTCTCCTTCAAAAAATTCAAGAAATGAAAAAATCGAATAATACTTTTAGAGAACAATTTAAAAACTAGAAAAGAAAAATAAATATGCGAACGAAAATGTTCTTGCTTTGAATGATCAAATAAAAAAAATTAGTGATGCCAATACATTCCTAACTGATGGAGTAACTGAGCAAGATCGTCTAATTAAAGATAATAATAACGTTCGAAAAACACAAGAAGCAGAAATTGAAAAATATAGTTTATCAAAAGCATTGTCACTCACATTACTACAACATTCTTGGGTAGTTGAACAAAATCCTAATCAGTATGATACAAAGAAAAATAAATATAAAACAAAAAACATATCACACATTAACATAGACTTCATAAAAAAGAATGAATGTGTCAAAAAATATACTCCAAAAGAGACTCAAAAAGAGAAAGAGTAACAAAAAATACAAAGAGGTTACAAGAGTTGTAAAGCTTCTACTGATGCATTAGAAAATAAAAATTATGTTAAAAATATGTACAAACTCCTAATCAACCAGAAACTAAAAGAGTTGTTGCACGTTCAAATAGGAAGGTTGAAGCAGGTGTAACAACTATTCCAAAAAAAGAAAAATCTAAAAAAATCTATAACATAAGAAAAAATATGTATAAATAAATTGTAGAAACTCCTCCCTCTCATCCTCAAAAAATAGTTGTACAACCCATTATAAATATTACTCTTCTTTCCCCTCATTCTCTTTAATAAATAGTTGTACAAGATCATCATGAAATGACAATAGTTTAAGAGGATATATCTTCCTTTTATGATCTAAAATTATTTGAATGGAAAAAATAGACTTGGAATATAATTGGCCAATTGAAAATGATACAAAGAAATTAATATTAGAAGAATATGTCAAACACTTGTTCATTTTAAAGAAAAAAAAAGAAGCTGAGTTTATTCTCAATCCTCTTGTATGGTCATTTCCATCAAAAAATTATGCTCAATTAAAAAACATGTTGGAGATTACAAATAATTGTGAGATGGACTACAAGGTAATTTCGAATCCTAAAATCCTATTTGTACACCCACATTACTCTTAATTTCGCAACAAATTATTTTTTGTATGTTCACTATCATATTATACATAATTACGCATTCAGTCAACACTTAGTATTTTCACAACTAGTTAACACCTAATTATGCACCCTTTTATTTTTTGTTTTGTATGGTATTGATGCATATATAATCATCAAATTGGAAGAGCTTAATAATAATGTAAATGTTTCACAATCTTATGCCTTAAATATGCCAAATTGGGGATAATCAATCTGCATATCAGCTCATGCATTGGTAATCATTTATTATGTTCAAATAAAAAAATTAAATTCTTTATTTTTTTACTATTAATTTGATTGTATATATATATATCCCATTATAGACATCAATAAAAGATAAAAACGATGTTATCCCAATGATTGACGATATATATAAGGCGCAACCTACTAAAACAAGATATACCATTGTTCTAATTTGTACAAAAACTAAAGTAAAAAAGGGATCAAATCATTAGATATTATGTGTATTTGATTCAGACAACGACACTTTATACAAGTACAACTCGACATTGTATGTTGAAATTGACCCAAAAATAAAGCCAGTTAAACGATTTGTAAGTATTATAAAAATATAACATCATTTGATTTATATTTATATTTTCTTAAACAATTTGCAAATGATTGTGCTAACTTTATTTTGCAGTACAAATACTTTATCAAAGGGAAACTCATGATACCAAAACCAATAATAAAATTTGAAATCTCATTAGATATTCCACAAGGGGAACACAATTATGTTGATTGTAGAGCTTTGTGTGCGAGTATGCGAGGTGATTCATTGAAATTGTAAAAATACCTAAAACATTTGAACCAGTTGTTGCGACAGTGAAAAACTGATGTTGAGACAATTAATAAAACTCAAATGTTTATTTTATTTATTAACTATAGACATACAAAAAAAATTTGGTAGATTCTTGCATGATAATTTCACAACAATACTCTATTTGTAAATGTTATGTCTGTAAACTACAATTTTTTGTTTGAAGTATTAAATTTCAATTATAAATTCTTTATATATTGTTATTTTACAACTACAACCATGTGTAAAGTAATTAAGAAACCAATTTAACCATAAATTTGTAACCCAATTACACTTATATTTTACATAACCAAATACAACATAGCTTCGTAACCCTTTATGCAACCACCTATAAAATAATTTCGCGACCCTTTTACGTAAACACCTGTAACGTGTTTTTCCAACCCTTTTATGCAACCATCTATAATGTAATTACACAACCAATTAACACATAATTTTACACCCAAATTTGTTATCCCAAAATCATTGTTTTTAGAAAATTATAAAAACATTTACGTAAATATATGAAATCAAAGAATCTGCATAACTAAAATAATCATGTAATCATAAAAACAGCAATAGAATAAGTTAACACAATAAAAATTACACAAAATAAAAATAAAAATCACATGTGAATCGATAAACAGCCGGTAAATGCTGAAGAGCAAATAGAAAATACAAATGACCGACAATTGCATAAGATCTTGATCGAAAGAAGAAAAAAGAAAGAAAAAATAAAAAATGATAAGAATCAAAACAAAAACAAGAAGAAATAAACAGATCAATATCGTAATAAAAAAAACCGACGGTGTGATGGGTATTAAAAAGTATACAAACTTAAACTAAACATAATATAATATAAACTTGAACTAAATAATGAATTACAAACAACCTCCCACCGAATCTAAATATTATGTGGACTAAGAATTACCACAAATGTTTTATTCATTAAATATTATGGGTGTTGAGACCTTAGTATAGGAAGATCGAAAAGAGAAAGGTGAATATTTCGAGTTTCCTATAATCTTAACTAAATAATGAAATTTGGTTGTATTTGTTATATTGTAATTTCCTTATCTATAAAAAAGTAAATGTATATTTTTAATTGATGTTATTAAGTCTACTATAAATTTTATTCTCATAAATGATGTAGTGATAAATCACACAATTTGATCTAACATCTATTTAACCCATAAAATCATTATGTATAATTGATCTCCTAAATTAGTTGACTTTCTTTATGTCAACATATGATATTTATTTTATTGAATATCGAATGACCCATGTCCTATTGTACAACAATTATCCCTGAAATACTTAAGTATTTACTTAATATTATTATCATGAATATTATATCCTATATTGAAGTAACATGTGTGTACGTCAAGTTTTAAATTTCCAAAACTTATCTAGATTACCTCTATTAAATTAGATTTTTTACTTTTTAATACCAAAATGTTTTAGTATGATATCAATGTATATATTGATAAACTCATAAAAGTATAAAAAATAATCATGATGAATCTTATTTTCCAAAACATAAGACGTCTTACCCACAAATTTTACACTTAATTTCTTGATTAATTGTTTTGGTGGATACAACAAGTCCCTATAATTTACGATAATGAATATGTTACCGATATTTAACTCTAAATCTAAATCCACTCCCATAAAACTTGTCATGCTAATCATAATCTAATAAGTTAATCGTAAAAGTACAAAAATAAATAATTTTTTTTTATAAAATATGATATTATTAATGAGGCACCTAAACTCAAATATCACAAATAAATTTCTAACTCTTACAAACCGTTAACTATAACTGAAATCTAAATATGATTGTTATAAACCAGTTATCATTACTATGGGCCAATTAGCCTTTGTAACATATTATACTCAATAAATATAGTCATTGATTGATATTATATATATCAAACTTTATAAACGTTACCATTTGAGAAATCCTTGATCTTACTATTTATTATGAAGCTTAATGATAAAGTGTGAAAATTGTCATATGATTGTCTTAAAAGAATCTTTTGTTTGATTAAAATAAATGTTATTTTGAAAGTTCAATCTTTTCATGTTTACTGAAACCTATTTAGTATAGGGATATATATATATTATCATATTACTTTTGAGTTAATCATGGTTCAAATATAATGCAACCAACTAGTTTTCTTCTTCTTTAAATAACAGATAAGAACATAAGCTGAAGTATCTTATATTAATTTATACTCATGTTACAATAATTTAGAACTAAGAATTGGACTTTTATGTGATGTTATGGAACCTTAAAGTGAATTATCCATTTACATCACAAAAGTTCCAACGTTATTATATCGATTTATAGTGTTATAGAAACTAAAACTTGATTAATTGTTTTTCACCATAAAGAATATTACCGTTCTTGTAAAACTCTTATGACATTACAAAAGATAAAAAAAATGGATTCTTATGTATCATCATAAAGATCTCAATGTTCTTTTAAAACTCTTATAACATTACAAAATCTAAAATTGGTTTCTTTGGCTGCATAATAAAGATTTCAAAATTTCAATTGACTACTTTATATAAATACTTAGAATAAACTGAATACACAATATTTCATCTCTCATTCCCTCTCTCTTTCCAGATCTTTATAAAATACTATACTAAATTTAGTTTTTATAATTTCCCGAGGATATTGAATTTATTCTTCATGAATAAGTAATAATTTTAAATTAAAAATTAAAAATTTATTTCTAGATGAATCGATTATTCTCACGATTAGAAGATGATTAAGTATGAAAGATTAATATTTTTCATTTGAATATGAATGAATCATTTCTGATCCTTCTCCATAATCAAAGTTATAACTAATTACTTTTAGTGAAGCTAAAATCCTCAAAATTATTGTATTGTCTCAAATCTAAATTTCGTATTGGGTTTCTAAATTAAACATATATAGAATCGAATATATGCTAAATTAACATATATTACTTTATCGGACTACAGATTCCTATTATTAGGCATGTAAGGATTCTCTTGCATTGAGTGTTCCCAAATGTATCGATTCAAGTAAATGTACCATTTTTTAATAACTAACCTCTGAATTTATTGGTCTAATAAGAAATGTTTGCAAATTTTAGCTAAAAACAATGTATCATGACATTGCTTATTGAACTATCATACCTCTTTTAGTGGCAAACACCAGGGTCAAATATGAAAAATTTGATTATTTTATTATAAGTGACAATATACTTCAAGCATAAAAGACTTGGAACTTGTTAATGACTTCCAATTATGATGAAATATGACATAAGAGAGCCAAAAATATTTATGAACAATATACGTTATCTTGTTCATCTGTACATAGAAACGATTTACATATAAAGTTTTGGGTTTTTTTTAAGATTGTTACTTCCCTGTATCCACCTAATTTCCTTTACTGTATCTATTTCCCATCATGTAGATTGTACATGTATGAATAGTCTAAATAGTCAAGAGGGTATGTAGTACGTCAAGAAACTAGCTTGCTAACGCGTCTGGGAGATGCCACATGAATTTTTATGATAAAGATATACATAATTACCCCATGGTTTAAATTTATTTAATTGTACAATACATAAATATGTATAACATCATTTCTAAATGTTGTTACTCTAGTGTATATACATTATATATTTTGTAACTTCTCTATACATGAATTACCATTATCCATATAAATGTTTGACCATCGTTCAGTTTTGGTAATTTAATGTATCTCATGAATGAATAAAAAATGGTTGTAGCTATTTGAATTCATAGAATATCTATAAAAACTAAAAGTAAATTACAAAGAAGACCATACCAAAGGTGTGAAAGCAACTTTATTGGTTAACCCAAGTCCCAAACTTCTCACAACCTTTTTAATTTGTCTCGTAACTTAAAAAATAGCATTGATACTAAATTATACTTAACCTTTTTAAGATATGGTATTTAGTGTAACTAAATTATCGTTCTCACTTAATGTAGAGAAATGGTGAGGTGAAATTATTTATCCTATCATTGTTCAAATTTAATGTTGAAAAGAAATTAATAATTTCATGAGTGAAGCATAACTGAATAATGAAATGTGTAGTTAATATTGATGACCTTACTTAAAAGTCAACCAAAAAATTAAACTCTCAAACTTAACTATGTAAATAGATTTGTACCTAACTTTTCTCATAAATCTCACAATTACCCTTGCATTTTCTCATAAATCTCAGAATTACCCTTATCTATAATTATATCTAATGCTAACACTTTTAATCTCCATTATTATTAGATCTATCAAACTTAGACAAATCTAAAAAAGCTAAAGCACAAAAAATCTAAGGTTCGGAATTTCAGGAGTGAAATTTACAAGCATTTTAATTATCTCATTTGAAAATCTATTATGTTATACTTTAAAGTATACCCCATAAACTATTGTTTGAATAATAATATTAATAAATATCCTTCTTATTGTAGTCATCTTATCCCCTTCTTGAATTTCAGAGTAAGAGGAAAGAATTGTCCAATGTTATAGTTTTATCAAAAAATTGGAACTCTTAATGAAGAAAAATATGATAATTCATTTTATCTAAATTATTTAAATACAATTATCTAAGGTTGCAGTTATAAAATAAGTTAAATGTCAAAGGATAATGACATATAACTAAACATACAACGTATATTCTTAATTATCGCATAGATAACATAAATAGTTGACTTTTCTCAAATTTTAAGTTTTAATAGACATTTATATGAGTTGACTCGTAGTTAATCCCTAACAAAGATCTTTGAGCACATGTCATATATTACTTTTAGAGCGTAATTTTTTTTTAAATATATAGTGTTGGCTCACAATCATATTATGAAGACTGCTAAAACCTTACTTTGGGTAGATGCAATAAAGACATCATACAAAAATCGTTCACCCTTTGAAACAATGTGTGTGCAGTTTTCTTTTGGAATGAATACACAACTAGTTGTCCTTCACAGTGAGCACCAAACCTCTTTTTTTATATGCATCACCAGTAAATATCACTTTGGTTATTTTTATAGGTTGTCATACAGTTGCTGGATAACGAACCGATATAATGTATAATTACAAATCATGTTAAACATCAAATTTTCCAAATGAATAGAAATCTACTACTAGAGAAACAACCTTTTAAAACTGGCATTTAATATATTGTTAATAGATTAAGTAACAACGGGTTTGTTACGAATTTTTGATGGACATTGTTTTACGAGTAAAGTCAAATTATGATAAGTTATTACAATAGATTTACAGCAGATATAATATTTAGTTGCACAATGTATCATGTTGGAACATATTAACAACAACTAAATTTTATTTTTGTTTTCCCTTTTTTTTCATTTCCCCACTTTTCTAATATATTTAATTGATCTCTTTCTTTCTAACATATATTAATCTATATTTTTTTATTGCAACTTTGGGAAAATATATCCTATTTCATTTCATAGGAATCCCAATTTCCAAATTATACAGACGAGTCTCGTTTTTTTCCTTTAGGAATTTCAATAACCTGATTTGCTCAAAACAAAAAACTATTACATTCAATTTTTTTTTCTTCAGAAATCTCACATTTTTTTAAAATAAAATATTATATCACAATCTTCGTCTAATAAAATAGCTGTCAATTTATGGCTTCATCTTAGTAGTATGCATTACGAACCTCTAAAAAAATTCTATTTTCTTTATAAAAAGATGATTTTTTGGAGGGTTATATATGTATATATATAATTCCAAGTTTGTGTTTCATATACAACGAACAACTCTTCAATTAAGAATAAGTAGATGTGGTTCACCCTCTTCATAAAAATGGATAAGTTTAAACTTATTAAGTTACACATGGCCAATTATATAAAATCTCTCACTATTTATCAAGTTTGTATCATATTTTATACTTTTCTCAATTGGGTATTATTTAATTCTTCGGTTTTAGGGTTTTGTAATGATCATATTATGAATGGATTTTTATTTTGGTGGAATTTAGTTATCTTTCTTTGTTTATTTAGGTATTAAATTGTATCTTGTATTGATGGAAAGAAAAATGTTATTTTTTTATGGTTTATAAAACTATCAGCTAATTTTCCTGCTAAAGATGAAAATTTGGAAAGTTTAATATTTATAATCTTCTGGAGTTGAGAATTCTTTGAATGTTGTGTGTATTTTATATTTTGAGTAGTTTAATTTTTTTTGTTTTAAGATTTTAAATTTCTAAAAACAATTGAGTTTAGATGCTTTATGGTTTCAAATATATGAAAACTAGCTTAACTTGTTAAAGTAAGGTATACATTTGTGTTATTTTCTTCATGTGATAATCACTTTTCTGTTTTTAAAACTTTGTAAATAGATTTCATGGTTCCATATCAGAAATGATCAACTCTAACGAATAACTGTGAATAGAATTTGTTATCGGACATTGATAGACTTTTATGACCTATTCCATATGCATGTCAACTTTCAGGGTTGTTACCACAACAGTTTCCTACATGAGTACTTGTTTATACTAGGTAAGTATGTAACTATGAAATGTAGTGATGTTTATCTAATTTTTTGTTTTATGATTACAAACCACTTCATTTTGACACATTTCATACTTGTTAAAAATGACATAAGGCTTAACTTCATATTGCATATTTCATAGTTGTTGAAAGTGTAAGAAGTATGTTAGCTTCATATTTTCATGTTCATAGTTATTAAAAGTGCTAGGGTGTTTACATTTAATATAGTTTTTATTCTTATAATATCTTGAGAAATTCGCAGCCTAAACTTAAAATAATTTGATTATATTGTGTTCAGTTTGTAAAAGATATTAATAGTTTCTTAAGATCAATTTTATCACACAATTTATCTCATAAAGTAATTATTTTCTATCCAAAATTGTAGTATAAGTATGAATATTATAGAAATTTTCTTTTATTCTTGTTTGTTCAATTAGTCTCCGATTTTTGTTAAACCAAATGCTTTTTTTTTAAAAAAAATCTCTCTCCTTGTTATGTCATGTTTGAGCGTGGATACTAAGAAAATTAGGTACACGAACAGTAATAGTTTACCTAACTTTTTTAAATATAACTTTTTTAACACTATATTTTTACTTAATTACTGAGTATTTATACCTTGCTATTTATTATTTTTATAGTTATTTATCTTATTATGCTCATTACATTATCTTTCAGATAAGTTTGTGAATATAAACAAGACTATTATAGCTTAGATTTATAGAAGATAACGATATTTAGAGTGTTACCTGGGGAATCCGCAATTATCACAGCATCTGATAGCTGGCCTTCCAAAAGTTTCCTTGAGAACCAAAAGGTGGAAATTGGGTCAATGGTATTATTCAAGAAAACAAATTGAGGATAATTCTCCATCGATGAGAAATGTATTGATTTAAAGAAGGAAACTTATATGTGCAAGTCTTATAACACTTATTTGGAAAATTTGGACATTAGATTAAAAGTGTAAGATCTCGACCACTTACTAGTTTACTGATCAAGGTTTTTCTTCTTCGGGTTTGTATATGGTGGTTTTTTAACGTTCTGTAAAACATTCAATTTATGGTGGTAATTATACATAAATCGGATGTAATTAATTATTGCTTACTACATTACTGAAGTTATAGTAATTACAACTATTACATTTTATCATTGATACTTCATTCGTCAATCACATATAAAGAATGACTTATACTAACCTTTTACAATCTGGCATTGAGAAACAACCTTTTACAATCTGCAATGTAATCCGTTGCTAATCGATTATCAGTAGCAATAGGTTTGTAACGAATTTATGGCGGGGCTTGTTTTGACCCATGAAGTCAAATTCGGATTGGTTATTATAACGGATTTGTAATTGACGTAATATTCTACTATAAAATATGCCATGTTACAATAAATTAGTAATGACTAAATTTTATTTCGTTTGTTTTTCCAGTGTTTTTTTTATTTTACCTATTTTATTTTATTTTTAATATTTTTTAATCAATATTTTTTCACTTTCCCTCTTTACAAAAGAGCATACGAGTATCCTCTCCTCTAACTCTATCAATGTATGTATTATCTTCTTCAGAAGTTAGAGATTGCAACTTCGAAAGGTAGACGACTCTAAAACAACTTTGAAATAATGAACTTCATTGGCTACTAATTTTATAACTCAAGAGTTATAAGGAAAATTAGACCTCTAAACCCGTGAAGCTTTAGAAGGATTGAAAGATTGGAAATAGACAATTTAGAGATGATCCTCTATGAAATCTCTATGCTTAAGGACATGTTTGATCAAGTACGCCTCTATATCTCTTATGATTTCTTCAACTTTATATTTTTTATCTCTTTCCTCCACTATAATCGGGAATGTAGCCAAACTATTAATAAGCCACTACTTGGCCTCACCAACCATCGTTTCAACCTTAGTAAGTCTCGGCTCAGCCTGAGCAAGACGATGATTCAGTTTGGCCTAGCTTTGACTCAACCTCAGCAAGATTTGAACCAGCCTTAGAAAGGAAATGGCTTAGTTTGGCCCATCCTCGGGCCAGTCTCAACAAAGAAATTGTTAAGTTTGGCCTAGTTGTGGGTTCAACCTAAGAAAATCAATGGATCAATTTTCCCCAACCTTGGCTCAGCTTTCGCAAGTCTCGACTAAGCCTCAACAAAGTAATGGCTCAGTTCAGCATAGTATTGGCTCAACCTTAGCAAGATTTGGCTCAGTCTCAGCAAGATTCGACCCAACCTCATCAAAATTCAGCTCAACCTGAACAAGATTTGGATCTTCCTCAACAAGATTTGGCTCCACCTCAATAAGATTTGGCTCCGACTTGGCCCAGCCTCAGCAAGACAATGGCTCAGTAGGGCCCAACCTCGGCTCAACCTCACCAAGATTCAGCTCAGTTTGGCCCAGTCTCGACTCATCTTATATCTATAATCAATATGTAACTGTCTGAAGCAAATTTGATGTCTTTTTTTTGTTTTGAAAAAATATTCTAACAAATCTAACAACATGCTACCAATTAGGCTTACTTTTTTTACCTTGGAAAAAAAGATTTTTCCAAATTGCAACCTATTATGATCGATTTGTTTTATATTGTTTTAGGAAGATTTTGGTGTAATATTAACGTTAGACGCTTGTTCACATCAAATTGAAACCTCACCTAATAATTAAAGTATTATATGATAATTTAAAGCAATCATAATATATTTACGAGACCTAATATTATTAATTTTTTCAAACATATTATTGTTATGTTGCTAAATCTAACACCCCATGAACTCCTGTGTTGCTTTATTGTTATAGAAGGTAAATACTATTCAGATATTACCATTGGAGAAGTATAGTCATAATTTTCTGACGTATGAGTATTACAAACTAAATTTCATAACCGCATAAGTGAAATAGATTGGTAAGCAACTCATCTTAGTAATTATACTAAGAACACATGATGCATATCGTAAAGGTGGAACCCCTAGAGTTGTGTACCGATGCAAATATTCGACCATTATAATAATTTTTTGAAGGAGAAAAACCACAAAACATAAATAAATTGGTACCTAATAAAAAAGTACGTCCATGGTACAATATAGTTTGGTAATGGTAATGGATTATTTGTTCGAATTTTTCTGAATGATTTATACATCTAAATATTTTCTAGGAAAATAAGAAATGACATTGAAGATTTGTGTCAAACAATCTCACATTTATTGTATGAGGGAATAAGGCTTTGGTGTTCTATTATGATGGCGGTAGAGAGGCTAAGGGAGCAAGCTAATAACATTTGATATATAAATGAGGCATATACAAGTTTAAATCTATTGGGGGAGGTTGTAGATTTTAATCCATACTGTGATTTCCTTTATCAGACCCTTGGTGAGCGTGACCATATGATCTCACTTTTTAAGAACCACTAAGTAGTCACTAAAGTGGAAATCGACAATTCAATAGAAACGGAGGCATGTTCATCTGAAGATATTTGGATTCCATGAAACCAAAATGACCCCACATGATTTTGACATTGGTTTTTTATTTTTGGTTTATAGAAAAGAAAGTATGTGATAAGGAGCATGCACCAAGTCTCTAGAGATCCATTGATCGCATCATTAGGCATACTAATATTACTTCCAACGTAATCGACATGTGGTATTTTCTCGATAGTCATGGACGAGCAGTTTCCATGGATATTAGAAACTAGTTGCACATAGAAGATGAGATTATGTTTAGGGGGATAAATGTGAAGATGCTTGGTGGCGGTAAACCATCTGATCAGGTAGAAGGTGTAAGTAGGCGAATGGGGGAATTAATTGTGAATCTTTTTTGTGAAGGTTGGGTGCTTTGGTTAAAGAGGGGATTTTGTTGGGATGTTTAGAAAGTCGATGGATAACGGAGGCTGCTAAGAGAGAGGAGGGTAATTATTTTATATATGATATGTTGGTGGAGCATCCTATGAGGTCGTGTGCAAGAAGTCTAGACTGAGGGTGGCCTAAGATGAAGGGTGATGAAACATGGTTATTTTTGTGAGGATGTCGGCCGAAAGAGGTGAGGCTAGAAGTTCATATGCATGTGGTGGAGAGCAAGTGATTTGGGTTGGATGAAAGAGGGTTTAGATTTGTGACTAAGTTGGGTTGAGTTTGTAATGGGTTGGGTAAAAAAGATGATATGAAGTTAGGTTATGGTTAATGAGAAGAGGCTCATAATTAGATATAAGTTGGTTAGTGTTTTGGGTTAAAAGATGTCAGTGCTTGGGTAAAAAAGAGCATGTCCAAACTTGGGTAGCTTGGACAATGAATTAGTGGACAGTAGACATGAGTTTTAAAGAAGACGATCACAAGATAGCGGTTTGGAATGAATGCGGATAGATTTAGCATTTTGTAGATAAAAATATTAATATCTAGCCCACTTGAACGAACTATCTCTAGAAGATTTAGAAAACTTCGGAACCACGTGTTTATTATGGCGAAAATAAAAGTAAAAAAAACATACTTTTGATGTAGATCTAATCATCCTAAAAATTGTACTCATAGATTGCGAAGGAAGACGGCATAAGCGGACGATATTAAGATATATTTTTTCAATATATTAACTGTAATTGTACGAAAATTTGTTATGATTCATTTCTTTGCAGTGTTTGGCAAAACTACACGACAAAAATATTCTTAACAAGCAAATGAATGTTTGAAGAGACATGTACCGACAACGACGTTTATCTTCAAAATCTTCCATTTATATTAAATTTTATTTTTATTACAAAAATCAAATATCTTATTAGTTTAATTCATTTTGGGTAGATATGATTATTCAACTAAAAATTTGACCAAATTTTAAATACGAATTTGTTTAACATTGTTTATTTAAATAATTATCATGTCTATGTAAACCATTAAAATTTTATAAATTTTATTTTAGTCTATCATTAGTTAGAAAATAATATGTGATATCAAAATATTCGATAAATATAAAATAAAAGGGAGAGTTGCTGATAACAAACCGAGATAAATTGAAAGTACCAATTTCTCAATTTCAAATTTACAACATAAAATCTACCAATAATGTCCTCAGGTATAAAAACATAAATTCCAAAAAATATTTCCTTCTTCAACTCGCGAACCAACTTTCTCTCACAATTAGTCAAAATAAAAATTTATATGAAAATTTAACATATTGACATTTCTAAACCCAAACTAAAATTGAACGAAAATATAATATATAACATAAATAAAATATTTTGTAAAAATAAAAGATAAATATATAGTCCTTAGCAAATTAGAGAGAGTGAAATCTGAAATTGGTTTATTATAAATTTGTAATCAAACTAAAATTTTAATATTTTTTTTCAACCAAATACACTTTATTACCAAATTGAAAGAAATACAAAGTTATAGGCCAGATTTGGCTAAAATACAAAAACGAAAGGCTTAAGTCCAAAAAGACTAATAACAAAAACCATGAAACAGATCGAAGTCGATATAGCTTCGATATCTCATCTCTCTCTCTCTCTCAACCACCATTAAAGCATCAACCCTCCACCTTCGATAAGAGACAATCCAAAAAACCATAGCTTGCCTTTACAAAAACAAATTCCCATTAGGATCAACCAGAAACTCAACTAAGTCAAAAACCTCAAATTTTACAAAACCAAACCCTAATTTTTCAATCTGGTTCGACATTTATGTATCCCAGACCTAAAACCTCTAGGAAAACAATATATTGAAGATCAATTGGAGCATTTGATCTATTGATTTCAATCTTTTGTTTACATCGGAGGGTATATTTTGCCAACCAGTCGGCTGCGCGATTCTAAATTCGGGAAATTGATTTAAAATTCATGCAAGGGTGGATTAATCTCCTGCAAATGGAAAGCAGTTGAGACAAATAATCTGGGCTTGTGCCTTTAGCCAAGAACTCGATTGAGGATTGATTATCAGATTCGCTATCAACCCTAATCTAGTTCCTCTCTCTACACAGAAGAAAACCCTCGAGTAGAGCGCGAGTTTCAGCTAAAATGAGAGTCATCTTCCCAAATTTTTTACCCAAACTAGCTTCGATATCGCCATTTCTGTCTCTAACAATAACGCCTCCAGCTGATTCTCCTGTTTTGGAGCAAGCACCAATCGACATTGAGTTTCAGCCTGTCGCCAATCGGATGAATCCACTTCAGATAAGTATATTTTCCTTTCTTGTCGTAGATTGAATTGCACCTAATAGCACTACCTGCATTTCGCACTTTAGACCAGTGTTTTTTAGTAAGTTTAGAGTCCATACTGTAAATAACTTTATTAATGTAAGTTATAGCAGACTAATAAGAAATAAATTTATCTTTGAATTTACTATCATTTCTGGACTTCCAGATAGTCCAACAGATGATAGAAGGGATGACATGCGTAATATGGACCTTTAGGGTAGAAGACCAGAACCATTCTCTTATTAGGTGAGTAAGACTCATGAATCTCTCGATTTTAATATAAAAAAGAGAGCTGAAATGAGTAAAGATCGACCAAGAAAAGTTACAATTTACAAAAAGATGGTTTTTGCTTTCACAATTAGGGAAGAAAATGCATTTAGATGCTAAACTGACATGTCTAAGCTACATAATAGAATTAATAGGTAATTTTTTTTTATAAGTTTCCAAAGGAAGAAAGAAAAATTCCTGGGAGTAAGTTGATTCCATATTTTCTTGAGAAGAGAGGACTTGTTGAACTACTGCCTCGTGTTGTTCCAAGTATAGTTTGTGTTGAACTCTAGATTAGGAGATAAGGCACAGACCATTCTATCTTCTTTAGACTCATCAACTTTGAACATACAAATCTGATTGACTCTTTCTTCACTAAGGAAGCTTTTCAACAGATCTATATCCCAATTGTTCCCCTTCTAAAAATTGTTCACCTTCTGATTCAAATACCAAGGATTAGCTTCAAGACTGTTATGATTTATAATTGGAGATTTGTTATGCCAATTCTCTAACCAAAAATCTATGTCACCCCTTCCAAGTAGCCAGTAATGTTAGGATTAGCCATGTCTTTAATATTAACCAGACGCTTCCAAGTGATAGAAGCAGATTTTTTGAAATTAGATATAAATATCATTCATAAGAATAGCCCAGAAACTAGTTTGTTTTCTGTAATTAAACCATAATTTCCGAGACAAGGTGGTCTGAATTTCAGTAAGACTTCAGATATTCAGACCTCCCTCCCTCATCAAAAGGCCTACAAAGATTTTTCCAAGCAGTCCAATGAACAGCTTTTACATCAAAATTTGATCTCCATAAAAATCTGTTAAATGTTTTTTCAATTCTGTTAATCACACAGTTAGGAATGGTAGCAGTATGCATCCAAAATTATGGAATAAACATAAGAATGTTCAAGATTAGAGAAAGTCTTCCCCCGAATGACAAAAACTTGTTGTCCCAAATAGTAATTTTATTGTTGATGTTGTCCAGCATCTTATTGAAATTTTCTGCTTTATTATTGCAGGTCAAGCTCACATCCAGATAGTTGATTGGAAGATGATCAGTCTTATAACCAGTGTTGGCAATCAAAGCTTGGATTCTACTTTGAGACATGCTTTTTGAGGTAAGAATCTGAGTCTTTTCTTTATTAATGACTTGTCCTAAAATTATTTGATATATGTCTAAAAAAGTACTAAGATTTTGAATAGCTTTGTTAGAACTGTTAGTAAAAATCAAAATATCATCAGCAAAAGAAATACTAGATACATTAATAGAAGATCTAGAAGCATAAGTCATACTAATATTCTTGTTATAAAGCATAACTAGCCCTCTAACAAGTACCTCCTCACTGATAATAAAAAGACTAGGTGACAAAGGGTCTCATTGTCTCAAACCCCTAACATAATTGAAAAAACCATAAGTTTTCCCATTAATCAGGATAAAAATGCTAATATTTCTAATCATATAATTATTAAGATTAATGAATGGATTAGAGAAACCAAAAAGATTCAAAACCTTTTGAATAAAAGACATAGATAACATGTCAAAATCCCTAGACATATCTAGCTTAACCATTATATTTCCTTTAGCAGACTTTCTTTTTAAATCATAAACAAGTTCTCTAGCAATCAAAATGTTTTCATGAATTGATTTTTGTTTAACAAAAGCACCTTGAGTGCAAGAAATAATTTTAGGAAGAATAGTTGATAATCTAGCATTTAAGAGCTTAGAGAAAATCCTATTAGTTACAGAACATAAGCTAATAGGATGATAATGAAACCAATAAGTAGGATTAGTGGTTTTAGGGATTAGACATAATCCAGTAGCAAAAATCCCTTTAAGGAAATTACTACCACACAAGTAAGCATTAAAAGCAATAAGCATATCATCTTTGATTATCTGCCAACAAGATTTAAAGAATATAACATTATAACCATCTACACCATGGGCACTATCACGATTTATAGAATTTAAAATACACCAAATTTCCTTAGTAGTAGTAGCTTTCATTAAATGCAAATTATCTTCTATAGTTACCAATTTAGGAATAGAAGAGAGTAGTTCATCCGGCATACACTTTTCCTCATCCTCTTTTGACTTATAGGGCTTCTTTGAATAGGATTTTTTGTAGTAGTTTTCAGCAGGAGCTCCAATATCCTCCACATTATAGAGCCATCTATCACCATCCTTTATACAAGTGATATCATTATTTCTTCTCTCTTTTGCCACATAAGAATGAAACATCTTGGTATTATTATCACCCTCAAGTAACCAAGAGCTATAAGCCTTTTGTCTCCAAAAAGTATCTTCATTTCTAAGAGCCTGCATATAGAAACTATTAGCTTTCCTTAGGTTCTTTTCATTAGATGCATTATTTTAAGTAGAGTGAAACAATTCTGTTTTTTTAACAATAGTTTCAGTTTCTTTAACTTTTGAGAAAACATTCCCAAAACAATTTTTGTTCCAAATTTTTAGACACCCTTTAAGTCTCTTTAGCTTGAACCAAAAAACTTCATTAGGGAAACCTCTAATTTCCAGAGTCTAGTTCTTTTTAACAACCTCAAGAAAAGTATGGTCATTAATCCACATATTCATGAATTTGAAGTTTTTATAATCATTCGCTTGGCGAATGAAGTGGGTAAACTTCTTTTTGGCTTAGAGTTATAAACATTTGAGTTCTCAGATTTAGCAGTAATTATAATGGAAGCATGGTCAGAAGACGTTCTGACCATGTGAAGAACCTGAGTAGTAGTGAACATAGTTATCCAATTAGTATTGAATAAAGCTCTGTCGAGCCGCTTCCGCTTTAAACCTCTGTTCCATGTAAACTTAGGCCCAAGGAAACCTGCATCCTCCAATTGACACTCATTAATTGCATGAACAAAATCATCAGTACTATTCTGGTCCATATTATTGCAGCTAATCTGCTCCTCAGATGTCCTTATAACATTAAAATCTCCTACTACAAGCCAACTACAATTAGTCCTTGAAATCAACTTTAATTGATTCCAAAGATCTAACCTAAGCAACCTGTCACACTTAGCATAAAAAATAGTTAAGTGAAAAACAAAATTGTCAATAGTAGTAACTTCAAGATTAAGACATTGATCATGGTTAACAATGATGTTAATACTCAGATCATCCACCCAAAAAACCAAAATTTTATTAGAAGTATTGAAAGAATAACTAGAGAAACCAAGTAAAGATGCAATATTAGAGATATTTTCAGAATTAGACATAGGCTCCTGTATAGCCAGAATACTAATCTTTTCATAAAGCTTTCAACCGTCTGATAGTTGGCTTGTTATTGATACCACGAAGGTTCTAGTTAATAATATTTATCATTATCAATAATTTTTTAAGTCTTCTGTTTGTCCCTCCATATTTGAGATTTTTCATAATCTTGTTGCTTGGTTTCTTTATTTTCTTTACTGATTTCAACTTCTTTCTCAGGATAGTACTGAACTCTTGGGCAATGGGGGATTGAGCACTGTTTTGAGGAGATTGTTGAAGGCTCCCAATATTGCTTTGAAGGGGAGAGTTGAAGTCTGATATGTTGTTACCATCCTCCTGAAGAACTTTAGAGCCACATTTAACTTGTAAGTGTTGTATAGCTTCTATGATTTCAGCATTTTCAGGAATGCTAACACAAAAATCTGTATTAACATTATTATTAATAGAATCTTGTTGATTTCCTATTTCAAAGTTGTCTTCCGATTTATTTTCTTCTTCTATTCTTGGAACAACTATAAATTTTAAAACAGGAGCAAACTCAGAATTGGAACTAACAACCTTATTTTCAACTCCGAAATCCAGATTACCACATCCATTCTTATCAACACTTTGGCCATTTACCTCTTCTTTCCCATTTCTTGTTTGTAGAACAGCATCATGAGCCTGAATTTTAACTCTTTTCTTACACTCTTCAGTTTTATGACCTGAATTAAAGCAAGTGTCACAGTAAAAAGGCATATTCTTATAGCTAACGTTAATCCAACACCTTTCATTTAAGCCAAAACCAACCCAAATACGATTGTGAATTTGAACTGATAAATTTATTTCGATCAAAGCATAAACTGAATTTTTGATAGCTCTATTTTCTTTTGGCACTTCTATTTTATAAATCTTTCCAACAGAGGAAGCCGCTTCACGCATCAGGGCTTCATTATACATATATTCCGGAATTTTGTCGAATCTAGTCCAGACGAGAACTGAAGGGTTCTCATACTTTGGGTGAAAGTCCGGCGACCACCGTAAAATCCTCATCGTATAAGTACCAACCTTCCAGACATACCTAGCCCATATTTTGCAGATGTCTTCGCTCAGACCAAATTTCATGAAGATATGATGTGAGTCCCAATTAAATACTTTGAATGAACCCTTAAATCTTAAAGATTTAAAGAATGCTTCGAGAACAGGTTTCTTTGATAATCCCATGGAAATTTTTTCGATTAGAGTAGTCTTAGCATTCAAGAACAGAGAATCTTTGATTTTTTTGGAGAACTGAACCGAAATATGGTTTGATCTTATTTCGATTCTTTCCGGTTTAAAATCTAAATCTTTTTTGTTTTCCGTTTGATCTTTAAAGAGATCGGTAAATGAATTCATATCACGTTGAACTGTCTTTCTCTGTTTTTGATTTTGGAACAGAGGAAGAAATTCCTCTTCAAACAATTCATTAGTTCTTATCTCCATGACGAGATATTCAGAAACTGCAAAAGAATTAATGAAAAAAAACGAACACCAGACCATCGGAAATTACTTCACCGAAAAAAGACAGGCAGATAAAAGAGAAAGATTGTAGTTGTGCAGCTCAACCTGCGAGTAACAATAATAATGAAAATTCTAATATTTAATAAAGCTGTTTTGACTATTATTTAGACAAGTAACTTTACGCATTTCATATTATTATTTTTGTTTGAAAAGCAAATTATTATTTTGGAACAAAGCTTGCCCCGTTTGGTTTTTATTTATTTATGAATTATTGGACAACTCAATTAATTCAGGGTACAGTACAGCCATGACTAACAATAATACAACTGACACCGGTTCATCTTGAATAAAATATTTAAAATAATTTTATATATTTAATTAAATCTCTAATTTCCCTGAATTTGAGTTTTTGCTATAAAGTTATGATAATTGTGTTTAGTGACTTTAGTCCAATTAATTAATTAAATTTAGATCAATAAATTTACAAAGCTAAATTGAAGTTTAAAATTGGATTTTATTTTAAGTTTTTCAAATTAGTTGTTTTTATTAAAATGGTGTTAGACTATTTTTTAAAAAAAAACCATCAAATTATGTTTGTTTTGGTGCAAAAATACATCAGAGGAGTCGAACCTTAAGAAAAAGGTAGTTTTTCATTTTTGTTATAAAATTATATAGTATATTATTTGATTTCAAATTCAATTTTTTTATTCATATTTGGCTAGTATAATTAATTTGTATACGAATTTAATGTGGCTTTTTTTTTATACTGTTGTTACTTTCTTTGGTATTGTGATAACTTTGTTCGTATTCTACTATATTTTGTTACACAAATTATATGAAATATTTTGGTCATATACTGAACCGGTATTCTTTTGATTGTTTGTCTAATTTTTAAATTATATTTACAACTTCCAAATCAATTTCACAATTTTAAAAAAAAAAGTTGATGTCAAATTTTAGAAGAACACACTAGTTATTCCGATTCAGAATTCAAAATAAATATAAAAAGTATTCGTATCCTTGTTGTCCTAATAACAGGACAGTACCAATGGGGTGTGGCTGAAAGGTACACACAATCGGACGTTTAAAAGGAAAAGTTATCTTACTTTATACTATTAATATTTTGATGAAAATGTACTTTGGTATTATAATATATTTTTTTGATTTTTTTTATTAGACAATTATAAGTACATTTTGGAAATGCAATGGGACGGTCCTTTTGATACAACTAACACAAATCTATAATAAATTGATTGACTAACCTACCACTCTTATTTTTAATATAACAATAATATAATAATAATAATAATAGTGTATATGTAATGTGGTGAGGTAAAGAATATTTGGTGGAGAAAATCTGTAGGTCATTGTCACTTTCTTAACTACTTTGTATTGCACGTACGACAACAAAAAAATATTGATAGTTGGCAATCGAATAATTTGATAGGTTTCGAAATCCGATTTGTGGTTGGCATTCAAAAAATTGATAGGTTTTGAAACATGATTTGTATTGCACCTAAGACAAAAACATGATAATTGGTTACTATTTATATTATAGATAATGAATTGATTGCCAATATATAGATATATATTTTTTTTCTCATAGTTTATTTATCATGTGTATTTTTTAAGATAGTGAGATGTAAAATAATATATTTTTTTAAGACAGTGAGATGTAAAATAATATTTTTTTAAGTGGAAATATATTTATGAATTAATAATAATTTGGATCCAAATATTTAAATATATATCTGGTTATTGTTTTAGGATAGTCCAATAATAAAATTAATTTAGATAATTAAATTATGTAATTAAATTGGATTTATGAGTTAAAAGTGTTTTATGGATTTAAGTATGACAACCGTGTTGAATTTGTCCACCGTAAAGAAGATGACTCATATATCAACACTTTCAACATGTGTCCTTGAAGATTAAACTTGTGGTAGATAATTAAGAATCTGAATAATGGAGAACTTATCGCAAGCCTCTAAGTTTCTTCGTTTTTTATCTTTAGTTTATTCAATAAGAGAATGACAAATGATTTTATATTTTCTACGTTCTGATCAGTGATTCATCAATTGTTATCAAAACCAATAAAACTCATTTCTGATTGATATGATCAGTGATTTATCAATTGTTATCAAAACCAATAAAACTCATTTGTGATTGATAAAATAATCGAAAGGCATGTCTAATGTATTATGCATGTTTTTTATTGTAAATAATCTATGTAATTGAGTTTATGTGTTTGATTGATTTGATTATAACATAGATTTAGAAACTATTTAAAACACATGATATGTTGATTTTTATTGATTAAAAGCATAATAAATGAATTACTGTTTGTAATAGTTTGAAGATTCTTTGATTGACTTAGGGTCCGATTTGATGTCTGATTGTTTTTCAAAATCAGCATCAAAGCAATCATAATTTGATGAATCAATTCAAACTACTAGGGTAGCGGCTCATCGAGGGATTAAATATTGTTTTAATATTGATCGAAGACTGTCTATCGATGTTCACCATGGCCGGTGAACTGTTGACGACGTGGACGAACATCGCAACCTGCGTGAATTTATAAACCCACTACTATCACGATTACAACAGTGGGAGGCTGCTGGTTGGGCAAACATTCAATGATAGCAGTCATAAATGATGGTTGTGCATCGTCCACTAACAACAAATCGTGTTGCTGGCTGGACTAGCGCCTAGTGACACCAACTATTTATGTAGTTGTTGGGCGCTGCCTAGGACCTGCAACAGTAATTGCAGACTGGGCACTACCCAATAGTGGTTGCGCCCATAGGACACAAAAGTTTGATGCGTGACAAAAGTTTTGTAGACCGCTAGATGAGCTAAGAAATTAATTTAATCCGACCGAGAAAAGTTAAACAAATATTCTTAAGGACCGTAGGCTTTGAAATGTTCGGAGGTTAATTTAAATTCAAATATTGGCGGCATGTGGAAGGTTAACATTTGAGTTTAAATTAATCATGAACTAGAGAAAATACCTGAAAATGACATTTCCTTATCTTTAATTTTAAGTAGATGAAATCGGCCCTCTAGAAGATTCACCGGTATTTAGGAAAATTAATTTCACCACCTAGTTTTTTTTAAAAAAATTTAATTAGGTGAAATCGGCCCTCTGGAAAGTTTCATCAGTACTTATGAAAAATAAGTAAGGTTTATTTTAATTTAAGTAAGTGAAATCAATCCTCTGGAGAATTTCACTGGTACTTTGGAAATCAAAGCAATAATCATGGTATTTTCCTGCATGTTAGTATGTTTTTCCCTTCGGTATCTATTATCATAGTATTTTATGTTTTACATGTATGTGCCATGTCCATGAATGTTTTTCAGTTATATGTTATGTTTCCAAATGTGCTTTGTGTGTTGTTAATTCTATTTTACTGCACATAGGTTACAATCTTTTGGAGAATCGTCCAGCCATGCTAGATTGTTCATATTTTTCCTTATGTAAAGAGGACATGCTGCTATATTTGTCTGTACATGACTATGAGTATGCTATGACCCACCCAAACCCTCTGAATTTAGTCCAAAAATTACCTCGGAGGAAGCTAAAGAACATAAGAAATTAAAGAAGTGAAATAAGTTATGCATGGGTCTTATGTTATAGGGTATGCCAATAGCACTTCGTGGGGTTGTCTCGAAGGTGTTACCACCGCCACATTTTTCCTCACGGAGGTCGAGAAAGCCTTTTCTAAGAATAAAAATAGATTCAGGTTCTCATAAATGATATCTCTACCAAGAATTACAATAGCAGAGGTAAAATTTTGTTAACACGTTCTTGAAATGTCTGCGATTGGCCAAAAGTTAAAAGAAATCCGGGTAGACCTTCTTGAGTAATGTGTGATGAAATTAATATTTTAGTCATTTCCAGAATGTTTTTAAGTATTTCCCGTCCACCTATAACTACATACGGGGAAAATGGAATATCAATGAGTTGATTTTGTACGCTGCACATGAGGAGAAAAACTTAAAGTGGAAATTCTTGAGGCTCTAGTAATAACATCTTCTAAACAGGTGAGGCCCAAGTGGAAGACAGATGGAAAATTACCGGGTTAAGGTCCGGTATATAAAAAAATCATGAGATAAAAAGAAAAAGGACATCTGAAGAAGGATTATAAGAAACGTCGGGCAACTGTGGGTTTCATAAAGTAATATTGTTTCATAAAGTAATATTGTATCTGTGAAAAGGAATACTTGGTGGTTTGATTTGGCTGCAACAACTCATATCTGTATTTACTTGTAGGGTACGTAAAAAAGAGAAGGATGGTAAGTGAGGATGAAAGATCCATCTTCACGGCAGACGGGAGTTCCTTCCATGTTTTGGCTATTTCCGATTTATTTTTAGAACTTACTACTATACATATTTTATTTTTAGAGAATGTAATATTTGTTCTCGGTTTTTGGAGGAACTTGATTTTTTTTCCAATTTTAGACGTGTATGAATATTTTTGTCTTATGGGAAATAACGGTTTACATTCTTTATAAGTAATTGATCGTTGGAAATAGTAGTTTGATAATAAAAAAAGAACTTGTATTTATTAAATATTGTTAATAATCACAATATTGTCATGACTACACAATGTATACCAAAATAAATTACTAAGTATGATAGATCATCTAAATTATGGCACAAATGGCTAGGTCACATATCCAAAATTATGATGGACAAGCTTGTAGTTAAAGGTTTATTGGATTTTAGATTACTCTGATTTCGATATATGTATCGAGTGTATCAAAGGGAAACAAACCAAAACCAAAAGGTTAAGGTAATATAGAGTGACAATTTTTTAGAATTGATACATATCTATATCTGCGGCCCGTTTCCATATAAATCATATGATTAACAACAATACTTTGTATTATTTAATAACACATTCTATCATTTCAGATACCTTTATCTCTTTCATAAAAAGTTTGAGGCCCTTGCTATGTTTAAATCTTTTAGGACCAAAGTTGAATAACAACTCGGTAAAAGAATTAAGACCGTTAGATCTAACCGTGGTGTTGAGTACTATGTCAAATACGATCTGGTGAACAACAACAATGACCCTTTGCAAAATACCTAAAAGAGTGTCGCATTGTCCCTCAATAACAATTTCGGGTTCATCCATATGAATATTGTATATGATATGAGGAACTGAACACCAAAAGATAGGGTCAAAATTATGATAAGTCACTCTTCCCTACCATTATCTTTTTCGGAAAAACCATAAAATGTGTCGCTTATATATTCAACAGAGTACCCATTAAGGCTACCGCCATGACCCAATATGAGCTCTGGAATGAGTGTAAACCCAATTTAAAGTATCTGCATGTGTAGGAGTTGTCCAGGTGAGGCAAGGCCCTACAAACCTTATGAAACGAAATTTGACCTAAACGTAATCAGTTGTTTCTTCATAGTTATTCTAAACACTCAATGGGGTTTAAGTTTTATAATTCTCTTACTGGTACCATATTCAAAATTGGAGCAACAAGTTTTCTCGAGAATGTTGAGTTTTGGGGGGGATAATAAGGGAACATATGTTGATTATGAGGAATAATCCATACAGATTCGTGAAGGTTTCAGCATGGATACTCAGGTTTTAAAATGTTAGGCTTCAACGTCAATCATTTCAGTCTCGTTAGAACAAATTAATCCTCAGATTAAAACTAATGTTCCACTTGAGGGTTCTAACCAAGATAAGGATCTGGCCAGGTAGAACAAGAAAAACCTCAAGGTAACCTTCCACAAGAAAATAAAGATGGCATCGTTCATGATGATCAAATTCTACCTCATCAAGAAGTGAAACAAGATGTAACATTTCCCTTTAGAAGCTTTGCGAGAGAAATAAAGAGTATTATAGGTCTAGAATTTATAGTATATCTGCAACAGTGTGATGAGTCATGTGCTGGAAAGATCTATCTTTTAGAAGTAGATCAGTATTATGAAGAAAAAGTATAAATCGATGCATGATAGTGCGATATAAAAACTTATCCCATTACTTGAAAGGAAAAGGGAAATTAGTTTTAAGTGAGTTTACAAAACCAAATGAAATTCCATGGGTAATATCGAATGACATATATGTGTCTTGTAGCGAAAGTTTACACTCAACATAAAAGGATTTATTTTAAACAAACCTTCGCTCCAATATTAAAAATGGATTCTTTTAGAATTATCATGGCGTTGATTGCATACTTTGACCTTGAACTTCATCAGATGGATATTAAGACCGATTTTCTCACTGGTAATAATGAGGAAAAAATATATATAATAGAACCATAACACTTTGTAGTAGGCAACTCAAATGATCTGGTTTGCAAGCTTAAATAATCATTTTTGGGCTTAAACAGGCCTCCCGTTAGTGGTACTACAAATTCCTTAAGGTAATAGTCTCTTTTGACTTTAAAGTCAACTTGGTTCAGTTTGTATCACAAGTTATAAGATCAATTTCATATTTTTTTATATCATATGTGGATAAAATGTTGTTTTGATGGAACAATAAGGAATTCTTACACACTACAAAGATATTTCTATGAGACAAGTCTGATATAAAGGATCTCGGTGATGCCAGTTTTGTGTTAGGAATCTAGATACATCACGATCGCTCTCGTGGTATTCTTGGGTTATCACAAAATACATACGTTGAAAGTGTGTTACAACATTACGGATAATCAAATATCAAATCCCTGATTACCCATATAACAAATGGTGACATACTTTGTCTCAAACAATGTTCTAAGATAAAACTTTAGATTTATGTTATGAAAACGATCCCTTATGCTTCGGTAGTTGGGAGTTTAATGTATGCTCAAGTTTTTACTAGGTCGAACATTGCATTTGCGGTAAATATGTTGGGGAAATATGTTAGTAATACATGCATAGATCACTACATATAAATACAGTATGAGAAATAAACAAAATAGCACATATTGACATATAGGAAGTCGAAAAGTGTGGAGATCAATGGAAATTCCGACTCGAATTTTTATAGATGTATAGACACACTGAATGTTTTTTGGGAAATATATTTGTATTGATTGGAGGTATAATATCTTAGAAGAGTGTGAGGCAAACACTTGTTGTATCGTTTACCATGATATCCGAATTTGTTGCGTGCTTAGAAGCATCGAACCATGCGTGGTTGCGGAATTTTACTACAAGGTTGTGCATTATACAAAGAATAAAAGGTCCCCTGAGGCTGTATTGTGATAACAATTTCGCGGTGTACTACTCTAACAACAACATGAGATTGTCTAAATTCAAACACATAGACATAAAGTTTGTGTCTGTTAAAGAAAGAATATAGATGAGTCAAATAAATATAGAGCACATCACCACAAACTCTACGATAACGGATTCTCTAACAAAGGCGTTTTTTGCAAAGATTTTCTAGAGACACACATTAGCATGTGTATAGTTGATTTAGAGGATTGTTAGTTTCAATAGGAAAGTTTATAATAGGATGTGATATTATATTATAAAGTATTATGCACATAGAGTTTAATTTCAATATATATATATATATATATATATATATATATATATATATATATATATATATATGCTTGGTTATATTTATTGATATTCTTATTTTATCTCCAAAGCTAAGAACCATTTAAGAGTAGATATATACAATTACAAGCCACAGTCTCTTAAGCTACACTCTATAATTGACATAAGTAATTGATTGTTAGTAATAATTTGATTAATGTTGCATAATATTGTTCACATTACGAGAAATAATGTTTTTTCGTTTATTGTTATTAGTCATGTAAAGGGTTGTATTGTTCGCCCATTGACAATCGATTCAGGGATCCCCTTAGAGTTGTGTATATATATATATATATATATATATATATATATATATATATATATATATATATATATATATATATATATATATATATATATATATATATATATATATATATATATGTATTCTTGAGTAGCATGTGGAGGTCCAAGTAGGATATTGTTTTATGAGGCGACAAAAAATTGGACTGATATGCTAAATATATATATATATATATATAGTCATTATTTTAAGATAGTGTAATAATAAAAACAATCCAATAATTTAATTATGTAATTAATTGAATTGTAACTATGGGTAAAAAAAATGTTACAGGCCCGAAGAGTGGTAACCAAGTTGAATTTGGGCATTATGAAGAAGATGGACCAAATATCAATAGTTAAGCATAAACGAATCATTTATGGTGTAATTTGATTTGTTAATTTACTGGGTCGTGGTCCTCGATCACGAGATAGTAAAACAAGTCATGTTTTATAACTTTGGGCTTCAAGTTGTAATACTTATATATAAGAGACTTAAGTTTTGGCATTTCTTCACCTAAAACCAAACAATCAATCGACGACCGCTATCCCTATGATTGGAAGACCTATGTCTTTTTTCTCTCTTTATCTTTTAAGTTTTTCAACATGTGTCACTGAATATAAAAGCTTGTAGTAGATTTCTAAATAAATTGGATAATGAAGAACTCAAAGCAACCTAATAATTTTCTTCATTTTTATCTTTTGTTTATTCTATAGGAAAATTACAAAGGGTTTTATATTTTCTTTAATTTGATGTTTTCTCTATATTATGAATATTTGAACCTTATAGAATAGTTTATGTGAATAAGGTATTATATTGAATATAAGGGCCTCATTAATAGTCATTGAGTCTCACTGACCCGATCCCAAAGTTTAGTTTTTGTTATTAATATAGAGGCATTTTGAGTTGCAAAATGAATTTTTATTGTTGAGTTAAAAATTCAATTGATCTAACCCTAATTTCATTGAATCCTAAATTTTCGTCATGGTCGTTTTCCTTCTCTTCCGTAAATCATTTCTTTGATCAATTTGTTTTTTTATATTTTGTTTCAATATCCTACTTACACATTCTTGATTTATCCCTCCTAAAATACAGATAAATCACGAATGTATAAGCAATTTTGTTAACGAGTTGTCGATCTAATCATGAGATGGAACAAATTAGATATCCAGAGTGTCTTGCAAGACCTGGTCATTAGTGAGGTGCAAGTCTAGTTTGATGTGTTTAGTATGGACATTGAAGATCGGGATGTAAGAAAATAAGGTAGTTTATGTGTTATCACACCAGATAACTTGAGCACGAAGAAGAAGGAAATTTACTTTAGATAGAAAATATTTTTGAGATATATGATTTCAGCAGCTAATTGGGCTAACACTTGATATTCGGACGCGATACTAGAATGAGCCATCACTTGTTGTTTCTTGGAAGACCAACCGATGAGATAATTACCAAAAAATATATATAATATCCTCAAATAGAGCATATATCATCTAAAGAAGTTGCCCAATCCATGTCAGAGAAACCAAAGAGGTGCAAATCGAGACTTGGCTTGATATGATGTCTAAGATTTCAAGTACCAGATAAGTAACTATAATTCACTTTATATATTTCCATTACATAGTACTAGGAGTTTGTTAGAACTAGATGAGCTTGTTGGTAATGAAATATATGTCTGGTCTAGTGTGTAACGAATATTGCAAGGACCCTAACATACTTCTATATTATATAGGGATACAGAGTGACTCACCATCATATACCGACAAGGGTTGGCCAATGCTTATAGGATTTGTACAAGTTTTGGAGGTGATCAACCCTTCACGCACCAATAAGTCATTTATATACTTATTTTGTGTTAATTAAAATCCACTAAAGTGTGTAGTTATCTATATTGTTTCCAATAACTATGATGTCATCTATGTATACTAAAATTATTAGTATAATATAATTTGAGTCATAAAATAACATACATGAGTCTAACCCAGAGTTTAGGAACTTCTATTGAATTATAGTTTGTCTAAGCTTGACATACCATGCACTTGGGTGCTTGTTTTAAGCCATACAATGCCTTGTACAATTTATAGGTATAAAATCACTTGTTATTATCAATGAAACCCTTTAGTTGAGCCTTGTAAACATTATCAACTAGATCATCATGTAGGAATGCAATATTAATGTCAAATTGACGAACATCCCAACCTTGAGTAGCTAGATTTCTATGATAATTCCTATTGTAGAAGCATTTGTAACAAGGTTATAAATGCTTTTATGGAACCCTTTTGCTACCAATCTAGACTTGTGACGATGTAAGGATTCATCTAAGTTATATTTAATCTTAAAAATATATTTATAGATCACTACAATTATTATATGAGTCTAGGGAACTAGAGACCAAGTGTGGTTGCATTTAAGAGCAGTAAGCTATTCTTGCATAACCTTTGCCCATTTAGGATTTTTCAAAGCTTTAATAGGTTTTGTGGTAACAGTTAGTGTAGGTGAGATATTAGTTAGGTTAGAATAAATATGATTGAGTTTGACAATCCCACTTTTTGACATTTTTTGTATTAAGTGCTATGAACCAATATTGTTGATTCATTTCACTATGATATTGATTTTTTGTTGGATTTATGTGAATATGTGTATTGGCTAATATTGTGTGTTATATGGTGATTGTGTATGTGATGGGTGAGTGTTTGTTGATGATGTGACTGTGCATGTTATGTGTCTAGTTGGTTTGGAAGACTATATGTTTTTTGGTCAAGTGTGGGTGTCGCTCGTAGATTTTTATGTGTGTTGTTTGACTAAGTATTTTTATTGAAGTAAGGTATGATATGATTCCTAAAAGAGTAGTTAAGGTAAGCTTTTGAATTGCAAGAAGCGTCTTAATGTTGATGTCCTTCTATATAAAACCAGGATATATGAGGTATTAAACTAGATTCTGTAGGAGATGAGTGATGTAGAAATTTAGAAGAAGAAAAAATGAATTCATGTTCATTAAACACTACATTCCTAAAGACATAAGTCCTTCAAATAGAGATGAGGAATTAATACCCATTGTGTGTATCACTATAGCCTATGAAAGTACATTTTTAGAATCAAACTAGAATTTGTTATTCTGGTATGACCTGAGATAGGGAAAACATGAACAACCAAATGTTTTTAAAAAAATAGAGAGTCTAATTTCTTGTTACAGATTTTTTCAAAAGGTGAGATATTTTTTAAATCTGTAGATGGAAGTTTATTATCATATAGACTGTAGTATGCAATGCCTTAGTCTGGAAACTGTAGGGTATGGTTGCTTGAGCAATATGGTTAGTTTTGTTTCCATAATGTGTCGATATGTTCTCTTAGCCCTTCTATTTTGGACTAAGGTGTGTGGAAAAGAAGTTATGTGAAGGATTCATGAGGTTTTGGTCAGCTGAGTGAAGATTCTGTATTCACCTTCCTATTTTGATTAAATTACTTTTATTTTCATTTGAAATAAATTTTTAACTAAGTTTTTAAATTCAATAAAAGTAGAAAATATTTCATTCTTTATTTTTAGAGGATAAAAACATGTAAAAATTATAAAATTGTAAGTTAAATGTGATAGGTTCAGATATTTTTGGAATGGCACCACTGCCTTATCCGGAAGGGCAGTTTGGGATATTCTACACCAAGCGAATCCTGAAGAGTCCGCTCAGATCAATCGTGACTCAGGTGTCTGCTAACACTATTTAGGATTTGGTCTTTAAATATTTAACCGAATCTAGGATCCGATCCGGGAGGCCCATGAATCACAAAAATAGTATAAATACCCCAACCAACTTCATTTAATGGGTTAGAATTTTTTAAGAACACTAAATACAAGCATACACCTCTATTATCTCACTACTCACTACTCAGAAATTAATATTCAACTTACAAACTCCCGAAAATACCCCTGACTATAAATTATCCACACCAAATTGCCAACTACAGTGGGAGACGAAGGTGCTTGAATATTGGATTCAAAACCAGTAAACAAACTAGTTCGGATGGATCCGAATGTACAAAATGCTCCACTTCCGGAGATGGAAAGGGCAAAATAAAATAATGAGCACACAATTGTGTCTCATGTGAATCACAATAGAAATGAAAAACAATCCATGCAAGAAGAATTTGATCAAATAAGGGCTGAAATTGAGGCTGTAAGGGCTAAAAAATAAACAGAAAAATGAATTAAAGAAAAGTTTGGTGCATCAGCACTCCATCCTACTGATAATTCTGGTGAGAATGAGCAATCCCTAAAGACTCATTTGAGCTCCAAGAAAACATATCAGTCCAAACGAGTGAAGAGTTCCACATCAAAGTCTTCTAGTAGTTCATATAATAATTTGGAGCTTCAGGAATCAGTCTCAACCAATAGTGATAAAGGTCGGTTGAAAAAAAAATAAAGCATACCAATAATCATTCAAGAAAAAAAGATAGGCATGGTAGACTCAAAAAGTATTAGAAAAAAATGAAGGGTTTCGCTGATAAGCATAAAGATTGTTTGTTGATCGATCTATTCGCCTTCCAACCCGAACAAGGTATTTTTGCTACTCCTAATGAAGATACTGTGTTTAGTCCCAATCAAAATTAGAGGCAATCACTTTATCATAAAAAAATACTCTCTCGGCATCTTCCTAAAAGATTTGATAGTTCTAAGATGAAAAAATATGATGGAAGTAAAGACCCGAACAATCATCTCGAACAATTTAAGAATTTATGATGAACTTTGAGGGAAATGACAAGCTGCTGTGCAGGGCCTTCTCACAAACCTTTAAGGGAAGTGCCTTAAAATGGTACAATAGTCTTCCTCAATGTTCTATAAATAATTTTGCTATATTTTGGGTTGCGCTCCGAAGGCAATTTGTTAGAAGAAAGGGGCTTAAATGTAATGGTGACAATTATTCATTATGCCCAAGAACCAAATGAGTTGTTGAAAGAATATATTAGTAGGTTTGTAAATACGAAGAATGGGGTGGCTGACTGTTTTGAACAAGTTGCAATTGTCTCTCTGAGACAGGGTTTGAGTCCGAGTAATTTGGCTGATTCAGTAACACAGAAGAAAGCTATGACCTTTGGGGGGCTGTTACATCAAGTTGGGAAGCAAATTAATGTTGAAGAAAGTAAGAAGTCTAGAGTTCCACGTAAGAATAGATCCTCTACCATAATGTTAAATCCTTAGACAAAAACTCAATCCGGTTAGAGATAAAAGGAAACCGGGCAGGGGTCACATCGGCCCAAACATAATCAATCCAACCAAAATCAGTAGGTTAGAAGTAAAAGGGGACCATGGGTTCAACCTGAATGGTTTTCTGAGTTGGGGGAAAATGTAGCAACAATATACGATAAAACTAAAAATGATGTACACTTTAGAAGACCAGCCGCACTACAATCTCCGAAAGAGATCTGAAGTACCCGTTTATGCAAATATCATAACGATGTGGGGCATAATACCCATGATTTCATAGCCCTGATACAAGAGGTATAAAATCCTATTGAAAGGGGTAAATTGGGCACTTTTGTTAAGAAACAATGAGGCACCAAGACAGATAATGCACCATCCAACACCAATGCTTCCCGAATGACTCCTTTTGTAGCCCCTAGAACATCCAGACAAGAGGATAACATGGTTATTGTTGAAAGGTTTGATGTGGATTCTAAATACCTTGACCCGGACCCGAATCAGAATCAGGTAGGGATAATAGTGGATAAGACTGATACTGTATCCGATCTGGTAAAATATTTTGAATTTGTAACCATATTTGGGGGAGATACTGTGACAGTTCCGTCAAGTTGTTCAAGAAAAAGACATGTTAATAGCTTAACTACTCAGTTGGATGAGAGGATTTCAACACATCTATACCAAACTCCAACTCATTTCATTGTCTTTGATGACAATGACCTAAGAGATATTGCAGGGTCACATAAAGATGTTATGATGATAGGGGCATCAATTGGAAGAAATGATGTGCGTCGAATCTTAATTGATACAAGCAGTTCAACAAACATATTGTTTATGAATACTTATAAACAGATGAAAAATATTTCGGGTATTCAACGATCAAACATAACTATTGTGGGATTCACTAGGAATTTGGCGGATGTTATTGGAGAATTTGAAGAGGAAGTGCTATTGAGCGAAGGACCTTTTAAGAAGACAGTGAAGGTATTCTGTGTGGTGGTTGACTGCCCAACATCTTACAATGCAATATTTGGGAGATCTTCGCTCTCTAGGATGCATGTTGTAGCCTCTACTGTCCATCATTGCTTCAAATATATTGTGGGTGCACATGTGGGTTTTGTCTGAAAGTAGTCATAAGGTGGCTAGAGAATGCTATGTAACGGATCTTGCCTTGAAGTCTTTGGAGGCAATCAAAGTTAACAAGGAATAATAACTATTAAAGCCTTCCAATGATGAGAATGAAATTGATGATCCAAGGGAGGCTCCTAACATCATAATATATATAGAATAAGTTGAACTCCATTGCCTATCAAAAGGCAAAAGTGTTAAGATTGGTACTAAGTTTCCAATAAGGGTACAATCGGATACAAGTACATCTGAACGATCAAGATCACACCACCTTTATTACAGACAAAAGGCTTCATTGTTATAAGATGATAACATTTGGATTGAAGAACACTGGACCTACTTATCAGTGATTGGTGAATAAAACTTTTGCAACTCAGATTGGTAAAAACATGGAAGTATATATAGATGATATAATGGTGAAAATCATCTAAGAGGAAGAACACGTATCCGATACTCAAGAGACTTTTTTCCAATTAAGAAGCCATCAACCTAAAATTAAACCCAGAGAAGTTCATATTTGGAGTCCGATCTGACAAGTTTCTAGGGTATGTCGTGAGTGAAAAAAGGATACATGCTGATTGGATCAGTTAGATGCTCCATTGGCTATGGATCCTCCATGGAATACTAAATAAGTCCAAAGGTTAATCAGACGGTTGGCTGCGTTAAATAGGTTTATTTTACGATCGTCTGACAAAATGTGCTCCATTCTTTCAAGTTTTGAAAAATTATTAAAGTTTCAATTGGTCTCCATAGTGTGATCAAGCCTTTCTTGAAATCAAGAAACATTTGTCTTCACCCAAGATGTTATTCAAACTTATTCAAGGGGAGTGGATAATTATCCTCATCTGGTTTATTACATAAGAAAGAGTTTATTGGAAGTAGAAAAAAGATTTTTAAAGTTATAAAATTTATCCTTGACATTGGTGATAGCATCCAGAAAAATGAGGCCATATTTTCAAGCATATTCGATTATAGTTCAGAGATTTTCCCCCTTAAAACGTTCTACAAAAATCTGATATATTAGGAAGAATGACTAAATGGTTAGTTGATCTTAGAGATTATGATATTTATTTTTTTCTTCGAACCGCAATCAAGGCTCAAGGTATAGATGATTTTTGGTAGAATTGCATACTAAAAGTCCTTACGAACAAGAGCAAGAAAACAGGTATAAGAAAGAGTGGTTAATTTGAACTGATGGTGGGTCTAGTATGATGGGATGTGGGGTTGGGATTTGTTTAACTTCCCCTTATGGTGATACTATGTATTAAGCTATATGTTTTGGTTTAGAGCATCCAATAATGAGTCAGAATATGAAGCAGCTATTGCTGGGTTGAGGGTATCTCAGATATGTGGAACAAAAAGGGTTTGGTTAGTTAGTGACTTCCAGTTACTTATTAATCAAGTTCAGGGGCTATATGAAACTAAAAAAGACCAATTAATAAATTATTTGTAGGTAACAAGAGAAGTTACCATAAATTTTAAAGGTATCAAGTATAAGCATGTCCCTAGATCAGATAATACTATGGCAGATTGTTTAGCCGCCATAGCCTATTCTGAACCCTACTCATAGATTATTATGGAAGAATGCCCCTCCATAATTTCAATTCAAGAGAAAGAGGGTGAGTGTGAAGAAAGTTTAAGTGTATCTTGCCTACCATCCAAAGATTAGAGGTTTGAGATACATCAATTTATTTCCGATGGTGTTTTGCCTCCGGACAATGTATTAGCTAAAACAAGCAAGTACAAGGCTCGTGCTTTCTTGGTTTTTAAGGGAAGTTTTTTATAAAAAGTGTTCCAACAAACCATTCTTACATTGTCTAGCCTTTGAAGAATCCCAAAATATCTTATCTGAATTGCATGATGGAGAGGGAGCCACACACTGTGGCTATAAGACCTTAACCCGAAGATTTTTGTTAGCAGGTTATTACTGGCCAAACATAATGACAGATGCCAAAGATATGGTCAGGAAATGTGAAACTTTCCAAAGACACGAGAATGAAATCCATACGCAAATATTTCTTATAGAGTCCATATCTGAACCCGTACCTTTTGATAGATGGGGTTTGGACTTGGTTGGGCCTCTCCCTATGATGTTCGGAGGATATTAAACAATAATAGTGGCAATTGACTATTTCTCTAAATAGATAGAAGCATCACCCCTAGTGGGTACCACTTCCAATGCGTTCATAAATTTTATTCTATCCAACATATGTTGTCGATTTGGAGTTCCTCGACGAATCACTACGGAAAATGGGCCACAATTTGATAATAAAGACATGGAGATATTTTGCACTTCCAAAGGAATTCAACATTTTTTTCTTCTCCTTTTAACCCTCAGGCTAATGGGCAAGTTGAGGTTGCCAATCGAACGATCTTGGCAGGTTTAATAAATAATCTAGAAGAAGCTGCATGAAAGTGGCCGAGTTATTTTCAAGAAGTATTGTAGGCCTACCGAACTACTCCCAAGTAAATGTTCCCGAGTTATTTGCAAGAAGTATTGTAGGCCTTTATAACAAACTCTGGAATGGAATTTCTCCGAGTAAATGTTCCCACCTAACCTGTAGAATTGGTAGCACCAAGATATGAGGTTTAACAGACGACGAAAAACACAAGAGAAGAAGGAAAAAAACAGAGAATAGATAATCTCTAACTCTAGGTCAGAGTATAAGAGACTTTAGAGCAAACTCAAATTAAATTTCAAAAAGTCTGACGGCAAAAATAGGATTTGAGAGCCTTTTATAGAAGCACTCGAAACCCTACGCCAAAATTACAACTTTTTCCCCACGAAATAAAATAATGCCCAGCCCAATTTCAAAGCGAGTGGAGCTCGTTAAGTATTTTCATTAAATCCGATAAAAATAGAAAAATGTAGAAAATTCACAAAAATAGTAAAAAAAAGGCCTAAACGATGGAATTTTGGGCATGGACTTCATCACTATGCTTTGTCCTCGTGATTCTTTTGAAAATTGTGGGGCTTCTCGACACGTTCGATTTGAGTGGTCGCAATACTTAATTCAGATAACTGAACCCCAAATAAAGCTCATTTTCGTTTGTCCAAAAGGGCCATATAGCCATAGGCTTGTGCAACTACATCACCCTCTCCTTCTTCTAAAGAATTTTCCTAAAAATTCTCAACTTCGTCATCCTAATCAGTATTGGTAAACGGCACCAGGTACTTCACGTTGAAAATGTTATGGGTCTTCATATGGCTGGGTAGCTTTAACCTGTATGCATTAGGATTAATCTTTTTAATGATTTCAAATGGACCCACCTTCCTTACAACTAACTAGTTGTACTTGTGCGTATGATAGTGATCTCTGGTCAAAACTTCCCATACAAAGTCCCCTAATGCAAACTCCACTAGTCGGTGCTTCTTATCTGCTGCAACCTTGTACTTTTGTGTTGTTTTCTCAAGGTGTTTGCCATGTTCTCATGGATCTCTTATAGATCAACGATGACAGTCTCCACCCTACCTGGAACCTTGTCAAGTGTTGGGAAAGCCAAATCCATAGGACCTCGTGGGTTATAACCATACACTACCATGGAGGAACTATACCCAGTACTGTGCTTGTGGTGCCTGTTGAGGCGCACTCAACATGATAAAGGCGGGAATCCCATGCTTTCAACTTCTCGGAGACCTATGTGCGCAACATGTTTCCTAACATTTGATTGGTTACCTCAGTTTGGCCGTCTGTCTGCGGGTGATACGCGCTTATAAAACTCAACTTTGTGTTTGTTAGGCGCCATAAACTCCTCCAAAAGTGCCCAACAAACCGTGTATCGCGATAAAAATGATATTTAGGGGTATGACATGTAATTGGTAAACCTCACGAAAGTATAAATTGGCAACATTCACAGAATCTATGGTTTTCTTGCAGGCAATAAAGTAGGCTATCTTAAAAAACCTATTAACCACCACAAATATAGGATCGTTACCTCTCTGTGTTCTTAGCAGTCCAGAGACAAAATCCATGATGACGCTTCGACACAGTCCCTCTGGTATTAGGAGTGGTAGGTATAGACCTGCATTGGAGGATATACCTTTTGCCACCTGGAAAACCCGAAAACAAGCTACAAAACGGATAACATCTCGCCTCAAATGCGACCAGAAGAATTGACAGGATAAAGAGTGAAGGGTTTGATCTCTACCACCATGCCCTTTGTTATGTCTCTCATGTATAATCAGTAACCTCAAACTGCTCTCAGAAATATAGAGTAATTTACCTTGGAAGAGGTAGTCATTGCTCACTGCAACATCCTTTCTCAAACCTGCGCTGACGTCCTCTAGAATAGGACCAAAATATGGATCGATAGCCAGTAGATCCTTCATCATCTCGAATCCCACAACCTCTCCTACCATACGAATCATCATACTGCGTCGGCTCAGTGTATCAGCTACGTGGTTAACTGCCCCAAAGTCTGCTTGATGGAAAAGATAAATTTATTGAGTAAACGCTGCCCAACGCGCATGGCGGGAAGAGAGCTTCTCCTAACTCTGCAGATACTTCAAGGCATCATGATCGGTGTATAGGAAAAAGTCATTATAGACTAAGTAGGAACTCTAGTGTTCAAATCTCGTACAACTGCATAAAACTCATTGTCATATGTGTTGTAGTTGAGTATAATTTTGTTGATAGCCCGGCTACCCACGCACATCTTCATTGAGCCATCCTTCTTTGGTGTTAATAGTGCAGAAACTGCACAAGGACTAAGGCTTCTGCACAGCTTTTTCAAAAATAACGTTTTTGCAACTCCCTGAATCAATAACAAATTTACATACCTTCCTCGCGATAGTACAAGTCGATTGGAACATATCGTTTCGTAGCCAATCATCCCCTTCACTTCGTGCTTTAGGCGTAAAATAGACACGTCTTAAAACCAATGCCTGTCCAATATCTCCTTCTATAATCTGGTTGTTGTCGTAATTTTGGACACTGTAAAGAAACGTGCCTAGTTCATGAAAATGGTAACACCTGACCTACGAGGAAGTATCTGCACGACTATGAACCTGTGAATTAGCACATGTACGCATACGGGTGGCAGTTGGTATTGTTGGGCTAGGACCTGGAACCATTCTTTTTGGAAACACCATTGGAGTTGTTCTGGTAGTATCTCCTCCATAAGGCTTTTGTAAAAAGGGTTTCTCCAGATGCAATGCGCGTTGATGTGCTTCAGACACATTCACAGGGTCAAACATGTTCAGCTGGTCCTGAAAGTACCGTCTTATCCCACCTATGTAGCGAGATACTAGTTGATCTGCTGAATCAGAAATATCGATACGGTTTTTTAGTTTGAAAAAATCGTTAGTGTATTAATCAACAATCATTGACCCTTGTTTAAGGTTTTGGAACTGCTGGTATATTATACACGCATAGTTGTAAGGCAAAAATGCAGCCCTCAAGTGCTTCACAAATTTAGCCCAAATTGTTATATTGGGCTTACCTTGCCTTGATCTGGTGTGTTTGAGCTGCTGCCACCAAGATGCAGCTCGGCCTCAAAACATAGTTACAACCAGCTGCACCCATTTTGCATCCAGAACCTCTTTGAAATCAAGGACTTCTTCAACAGAGGCGATCCAATCTAAAATCTCCTCCGGTTCAAGACCCCATTGGAACTCTGGGATCTCAAGTTTGAATCCAGATTCCCACCGGTTGTTGGCATTTTGATCAAAATCTATCACTGAAGGTTGCTCAAATACTTGTTCACGACAGTCTTGTGGGTAATATTGACCTCTATCCTGTTCTCTCCGTGAAGCAAACAGATTCTACTCACGGTCGTCTCTCTATCAGAGCCCGACGGCTGGTTGCTCGAACCTGGAGCTCGAAATCCGTTGGTTTGGTTGTTCAGCAGCCTATGTAGTGCTTCTTGTATGTCTCTAATCTGATTTCCCAACGAATGCATCTGTTCACCAACATGGCCAAATCGGTTTTCGAATTGATCATGGTCGACCGATTCTGCGATTGGAAGAGTGGACTTCCCACACACGGATCTCTTTGACGATATACCTTTGTAACCCACGTTGTAGGAGCTATATCGCTCTGATACCAATATGGTAGTGTCGAGATATGAGGTTGAACAAACGACGACAAACACAAGAGAAGAAGGCGAAAAACAGAGAATAGATGATCTCTAACCCTAGGTGAGAGTATAAAAATAGGGTTTGAGAGCCTATTATAGAAGTTCTCGAAACCATACGCCAAAATTACAACTTGTTCCCCACGAAATAAAATACCCAACCCAATTTCAAAGCGATTGGAGTTGGTTAAGTATTTTAATTAAATTCAATAAAAATAGAAAAATGTAGAAAATTTCACAAAAACAGTAAAAAAAGGGCCTAAACGATGGAATTTTAGGCGTGAACTTCATCTTTTTAAAATCCTTGTGTTTCTCGACGCGTTCGGTTTGAGTGGTCGCAGCGCCTAATTCGATAATCGAACCCCAAATAAAGCCCGTTTTCATTTGTGCAAAAGGGCCATATAGCCATGGGCTTGTGCAACTACATCAATAATGTTTGATAGTTGGCTTCCTACAGATGATATAATGTAGAAAATAAAGATTTGATTGGTATTGTAATGCCAATTCTGTAAAAATAAAGAAAACATTAAACGACTTTTTGTCGTGTGCAATCTTGTTTGGAGCATCTATAGTCATTTCTCTTTCATCTTCAAAATCAAAATAGGAAGATTCATGACGATCCATCATATTCTTAGAAATTAGCTCTGTACTTCAGAAAAGAAAGTTCACATTACCTCAATCTTGCCTCAAATTATCTATTGGGTTATATGGAGACTTAGAAATAAAGCTAAGATGGAAAACTAAATTTCAGACACCCAATCAGCCATCAACTACATCAATCACATTGTATCTGGTTTAGGTCAAGCTAACCTTTTATCAAACAAGCACTGACTTCCTTTCAATAAAGTCCCCAATGAGATTGGATGTTTCAATCGTATTAAAATATGCAAGCCTCCTAAGCTCACCTCCTTGCAACCTCCCTGCATCAAATGAAGTAAATACTGATGGTTCCTTCATTTTCGATGGCGAATCTAGCGGTAGTATAATCATCTGGAACAATGATGATACTCTAATATCTAGCCATGGTCATCTTTATGGCAAGTTATCCTCCCTTCAAGCTTAAGTCGGAGCTCTTCTTGACACTTTGATTATCTACCATCAAAATGATATCACCAAGGTGGATATTGTATGGATCGAGCTTATTGTCAACATGTTAGCTTCTCTAATCCAGTCGGCACCTTCCTCAAATATTTCTGTAACCTAATCAAACCTACAATGGTTATTAAGAATATTAGCAGAATTCAGAATAAGGCCACAGACTGGTTGGCCAAGTGGATATAATGCAAGATGAGGCTCTTCTATAACTCTCATAATGCACCTGCTTACCTTAAAGCTATCATTCAACTAGAGAGTCGGGGAATGGGATATATCAGGGAAGATTGCTAACTTTATAATAGTGACCATGTTTCTCCTTTTATATTCTAAACTATCTAAATGTCGAATTTATTGTGTAGAATCTAGTTCTCTGGTCTTCATGGTATCATAAATCTGATACTGGAGATGCCTACTCAGCATGGGAGCATCAGGAGAACCATCTCCGCAGGAGTAGTAAAACCTTCTCAAATTAGTTGAAGTCTGGATGCTAAGAACTGGAATTTTTCATGAAGAACGGAACTTAAGATGAAGCTTGTACTACAACTCCAAATCAGCTAAATTTCGGAAAGCGTCGTGAAATTTCTGATTATGCTTTTGGAGGACTCTTGAATAATATTGGGCGCCAAACTTTTGTAGCATTTAATTTGACCAAACATGTTAAACCTCTTTTGTACTATCTGAAATCCTATTTAGGCTTTATTTTATATATATATATAAGCAAGCACATTGCTAATTTCTTTAAGAAACAACTGAATATGAAAAATCTTTTTAGAAAGGTATTTGTAAAATTGGCACATTAAATGTAAACGTTTAAGATTATATTAACATTTAGCTGCATGTCTATTTTTATAGCTCGATAATTAAATATCTTTTGAATTGTGGATTCTTTAAGGGAGGGAGAAAGACACTTAATTGTTCATTTAGTCCATTTATTTTTTTTAGTTTCTCCAAGAAAAAAACACATATAATCTTGTTCTAAGTAAGACCTTATGTTATTGTTTGAAGAATCTTACAATTTTTTTCTATAGTAAGCTTATTTTGTGTGACATATGGTAGGACTAGAATTGGATATGTTTTGTAACTCATTTTTTAAATTCAAACTTGAAAAAATTAAAATACCTCCATCAATCTCAACTAATTATAAAAATGCCATTCAGTCCAAAAACAATTTATAACCCAAAGATCTCTAACTAAAAACTTGTTATAAACATGCGAAAACACTAAAACAAATAAAAAATGACTGAAAAACGTAGATTTAAACTGCTCATTGTCGGATTGTTACGATGAAGTTAAATCTACTACTATGTAGGTAACTTTTTAAAACTCGTAACTGTAAATATATAAATTATATGATATACTTGCATAAAATCGCACTCAGTTTATGATTTCACATAGCTTCGTAAACTAATTGTGTGATTTTCAGTAGGCTCGTCACAAAATTCCATGCGATATAATGTAGTTGAATCGCATGTTGGGTGCGACTTAGGATATTTCTATCGAGCACTCGGTGTGAAATTATGAGTTATTATGTGTACATATGTGCGACTAAGTGTATGATATATGTTGTATAAACTTGGGTAAAACATTTATAATGGTTAATCACACACATATTTTTACAACTGAAAAATATTATACTAAACTATAATTGAATGGATGGATTTATTATGAAGAAAAAAGATAGGATTCATCAATATTAGCTTTACGACTCTGGTAAATGGTAAGAAAAATCGTGAGATAACCTACAAATCTAAGGTGCAATATTTAAAAATCAAAAGATAAACTGGAAAGTTTGAAGAAAAGAAAGTGTACAACAACAAAATGTGATTGCTCATTCCAATTAAAAACATTTATGGTTGATGTACTACCTGCTTATTGGAGATTGGTCATTGTAAACAGGAAATACAATCAAAAGCCTTATGTATGTTATAATTTTATTTGCAAGCTTTTAGACTCAAGGCGGATGAAGATGAACTAGTCTGTAGTTTTTTTTCCTCGGTTTGCGTCCTAAAGAAATATATGTTGGTTTAAAGATGCATAACCCAAAAAATATTCTAAAACATGCGTACAATATGCAACTGTCATAAAAACATTGTGATGTTGATAAAGATAGTCAATCTCAAATTCAATATTTGTTGATGAAATTAAAGGAACATAATTACTACCCGTGGGATCAGACAAGTGATACAATATACGTGATCACCGGTTTCTATTTTGCACATCCTACAAGTATTGATTTGTTGCATACATTCCCATATGTATGTATCATGAAGTGTAATTACAAGACGGCGAGGTATCAAATTAAATTTCTTGATATTATTGGTGTAACTTCAACACAAATTATATCCACTGTTGGTTATGTGTTTATGGGTACGGAGAAGCAACCCAACTATATGGGCTTTAACTGTTTTACGAGGCATCACGGTGGATACTATGTGTGCATTTCCTAGTGTCATTTTGACTAATCGGGAGTTAGCGTTGATGCTAGCTATTGAAGATCTATTTTCGGACGCAATAACCTTGTATATACAAGTTTCATATAAACAAGAACATTCTTAGCACAACTAAAAAGGTGATGTCTGACGTTGTTTCGAAGGATTTAATGGAGTCTTACAACTTTATCGTTGAAGCAAACACGGTAGAACCTTATAAAAAATCTAGAATCATTGTGTGAATTATGTGTCACTTACCCAAAATGTATAGATTATATTATGTCATGGATAACGGAAGATGGAAAAAAAATTCGTAATCATCGAAGCAACGAGATCAAACATTATAGCAATAGAACAACTAATCGGTACGCACGAATTTAGTTTTGAATGTTACATTTTTTATTACAAAAAATCAATATTATAAAAATAAATGTTTTTTGTAGGTGTAAGAATGCGCACGCGGCCCTAATTACCTTGGTAACCAATGTAATTTTGAACTTTTTTGTACTAACCAATTACTTGAAGGCTTGTTACTAGTATATTATCAATATAGATTGAATGTTTCAATCGAATTGAGTTGCAAAGATCTTTTTCACTAGTCTTTTGTAGGTTGCTTCAAAACTCTTGAATCTATATGGAATTATTCTATAAAATTATATATCGTTTGATGATGAAATTTGTATCAATTTGTTTTCCTCTCGTATTTGTATTTAATTAATTCCCACAAAATCATCCTTAAATAATAACATTTTGTTTCTTAATGTTGCATATACAAGTTGGCCAATTCTCTGTAGTGGGAAGAGGTCCTTCATATATGCTTTGTTTAAGTTCGTGAATTATACACATATTGATATGTGTGAATTTAGTTCTTAAAAATTCAAAAGAAGGAGTTTGATTTTAGAGAGAGAAAGTAAAAGTGACAAACTAGTCTCACCTTAAGAAAGTATTGTCCCTTGTATTAACAACCTTAACCTTTATTTATAGGCGTTCAGACTTAATGTAACAAAATAAGTTACATAAATGGGTTAATTGCACTTTAGTCCTCCATCTTTACAAAAAGTCTAAAATCTATCTTACATATTTATAATTTATCATACAAGACTTTGATTCATTACATTTAAGCCCTCAACATTCTATATCTTTATCAGTAGCCCCATAGTTCTTATTGAAGACAATAAATAAGAACTAACTATCACTTCAGAAATCATAATAGGCAGAAAATACCCCTTGCCAAGTTCAATCCGCTTTGAAAGTTAATTACTTTAAAATTATTTAACCTCATATTTATCCTTTTCGAATAAATTTGTGCGTGCATTAACTTCAAAACTAGCTTAAGCTATCCTTCTCGAATACATGTGTGCATGTATTCACCTTGAAATTAGCTTAAGCCTTTGTTAGTACTTTAAACATTTGTATGTCGAATCATTATGTACTAGACACTAGACTTGACACTAGGTCTGACAGTTAACAGACATCACACTATTGTCTCTACATATAACTGTTTGGTCTCCATCTCTTCAACTTCTCTGACACCATTCTCTCTCTCTTAACTCTTTTATATATATCCTTCATTTATTTTCTTTACCTCACACAAAATTCTTAGAGAGAGAAAACCATCTTCGCCTCAGAGAATCCTTAGCCACCCTTCCCTGATTAACCGACTTCTTGGCTACCTTCGCCGGAAAACTCATACTTTCCAGCTAATCTTCAATTTAGTATATGAAAAAACGTTAGAATACCAAAAAACCCCCAAAAACCAATCTCCCCAGATATTAAGAAACCAGTTTTTTGTGCTTACAATTATTTATGCATTAGTAGAATGGCTGAAGAGTACAGAGATGCAAGATTGATAAGTACAATTCCTTGATTCTCTACTAAAACCATATAATACGGTAATTTCGGTCCAAATCGAACCTCCCCTACACTTTCAAGCTTACCAACTCCAAAATCTCAACAACCAACACCTCGAAAATCTTTTCAAGCATCTTTTTCTGTTCCTCCTCGAACTTCACGCAAGTTAACGCCAAGCTTGTGTACTCAAATAAGTCCAGAAGAAGGGACATCACGTACCAATTCTATTCATCCTCGAACATCAGGCAAGGTAACGCCTCGAATTAAACCAGAAAATCACTTCCCTCGTAAGTTTTCTACCAAAAAGAAGATTTTCATAGTTATAGGAGACTTCAAAGTTGGCATCTCTTCTCAAAACGACACCAATAACCCTACACTACCGTCTCCTCCCCCGATGGTGATTGTTGAGACAATCAAAGAGTCTAAAAAAACTCCCTCACATGTTCCAGAAGCAGAACCAACCTTAAACGGTAATCTTCCTCGATTAATAAATGAAGTGTCTAAGGAAGAGGCTGATTCAGAAGCAACATAATCCAACGTCAAGGCCAAAGAAAGTGATGTTGCATCTGACACAGAAGATAAAGCCTTGAAACTAGGATCAACAAAGAGAAGAAGAAGAATAAAAATAAAGCTCTTGTTGAGATTCCCGAGGACGTTGCTGCCTCAACCAGTGTAAACTTGAAACCACTCCTCCCCGAATACATCATGGCACTAAATAATGTGTCATACATTTACCAATAATGAAGCTCATGTTGATCGTTTGAAGAAACAATGGGGAATGATAAACAACATCACTCTTCGAACTCCAAAAGAGGGGTAGACTCCATTAGATTGTGGAGAAATTGAGTTGGTGGTCTATCATGAGATCAGGAACTAGGTTCTTTGATTCCCACTAGATCCGATGATAGTGGAGTACTTAGAAATTCTAAACCTTTGTCGTACAAAAACAAGACCGAATCTGTGGTTTACACTCTTATCAGTGATTATGGCTTTGAGACTAAGGCAAATCCCTTTTTCCATCAAATATTTCCTTCCCTTGACTAGTCTTTCAAAGGGACCAGTACTACCCTTTTATTACTTAACACTGGTACATGAATTTAAGGTTATCGATGATCTACTCGAAGCTGACAAATTTTGAAAGAAAAAATTTGTCTTCATATCAGGAGCTTGGGAGAATGGTAAGGAAATATCAGAAGAGAACCCTGCCAAACTCAATCTTGATTGGAGAAGCAACCAGTAAGTGTTATCACTTTTATCTCTTTTTATCCTTTATAACTGATATATGTTTTTCCACGTTTATTATCATTGTTCCCGGAATTTTGCGGAGGTACAAAAATTGACAAAACGATTCGAAAGATGTCTCTGCTCAACTGGCCACCTGGGCATAAAATAAATAGGGCAATAGATTTCATTCAGCTTTTCAACCCATGAATTTCATTAACAACCATATGTCGAGGATTTCCCTAGGTGTCAACCTCCCCAATAATTTAATGGAGCAACCAAACCCAAACCTTGTTGTGGAAAGACTACTTGCACCTGATAACAAATTTACATTGCTTGTGCGCAATAGATATGACAGCCACTTGTATTTGAAAAAAAGGTAACGAGAAAAAAAATAACTAGTACATTCCTTCCACTAAACCAAAGCTGCAAAAGAAAAAAGGAACTAAAAGCAAAAGGAAAACATCTGAAGTTAGCGTGCCAATAATCAAGGAAGGAGTCGAGGTTGAACCTTCTTCAAAAAGGAAGAAAACTTCTACCCCAAGGAAAAAAAGCTGTAAAAAATTCATCCTCAAAAGATGTATAGAATACCCCTGAATCAATTGATTTAGATATTCCTTCAAACGAAGCTGAGGAAATTACAACAAACAATCTTTGAGGAGGAGTTAAAGCAGAAGATAATCAAAGAGAAGCGGAAGCAGAACATTATTGAGGAAGAGGAGATGACCAATTCTTTCCTGATGAGACTGCTAGTGAAGAAGAACTTCAAGCTCTTTACAAAGATATGGATCCAAAGTAGCAGCCAAACCATTGTGCACATAGGTAACTTCTTCTCAAAGCCATTTAGAAAATATGGCTAAGGAGATTTTCTGATATAAAAATGATGATGCTGTAGAGAAAAGAATGAGAGAGAGTTTTGGCAAACATATCAATGAGAAATTTCATGTATTCCAAATTAACAGGTCACAATATATCCATGAGCGATCCAACTTAAACTTAATATCCGCTTCATGCATGATCAACAACTGGAGGAGCTCAAGACTTCTCATGAGGCTAAAATACAAGAAGTTAAGAGTAAGCATGCGAAGGAATTATCTAAAGAGCAACAAAAATACTCTACTCTTCAAGAATCGTTAAAGAATAGTAAAGAAGAGAAGAAGAAATTGAGAAGTGATATGGTCGATCTCAAGACTACCCTTGGGAAATAAAAGGAAATTGCTATGAAGGCCGCTAAAAATGAGTGTGGGAGAGACACTTTGGCTGCTATAAAGAATGTCGAGGAGCATCAGTCAATCAATTTGCTTCGTGAAATTCACGCAGAGTTCCCCAAGGTAAATCTATCTAGATTCTGGGAATTAATCCCCATAAACAATCGACCCAGCGAAGCCTTTGATCATGTCCCCACTAATTCCTCCAAAGAGACGGAATCAGAAGAAAATGAAATTGATGAAGGAGATTCTCCAGAAGAGAATTTTGAAGACAAATAACTGTTATTTTTCTCCTTGTTTTTTTGTTCCAAGGCACTCAATGTTGTGTGATGTCTTCTTTTTAATGAATGCTTAGTTGTTTAGCACTCATAATATATTTTTGTAAGGTCGTATTATCTTTATAAATTAATATTTCTCCTTTTTCTATATTCATTTTCCCAATCATGAAAACTTATAATTTTAAAAACAAAGTCATTTTACCTCAAATTATAATAGTGCCTTAAAAAATGCATTTAAAGAACGTACCACCTTTAATAATTAGTGGTGCGTTTAAAGATTGTAAACACCTCAAATATATACAATGCGTTTAGAGAATGTAGCACCTCGAATATATACAGTGCGTTTAGAGAATGTAGCACATCGAATATGTACAGTGCGTTTAGAAAATGTAGCACCTTGAATATGGTTTTCCCTTTGAAAAGTGTTGATAATGAATTTTTAACACTTCAGATTAATTACTCTTAGTCAACAACTTCAAAGATGATCTGTTTTGACTGGTTACCAAAATTATTTAAATACTTACGTCTTAAACAACCATTGGCAAAAAACGATTTTTATTAATATCTTCAAATATTTACATGACACCTCATTAAAACCTCCATTGGTCAATAAGGTAGGAAAGAGTGTGCCAATTATTCCAAAAAAGATTCAAAACAAAATAGTGTTCCCTGTATAGCTTCAAAGATGTTGAAGCATCCTACCTTGTTCATTGCAAAGGCGATATGTACCCGGCTTCAGCCTCTCCATAACCATATAAGGACCCTCTCAATTTGGGGTCATCTTTCTGAGGCGTTTATCCTTTGTATGAAGGAATACTTTTCTCAATACTTTGTTTCCTACTTTGAAATCCCTCATTCTCACTTACGAACTGTATCGGCTTCTCATAAGCGTTTGAAATTAGGCTTTAACTCTTTTCTCTTCCATCAAATCTAGCTCTTTTCTCTTTGCCTCTTCATTCACATCTTCAGAATATTGAAGTACCCTATAAGAAGGTATAATAGATTTTACATGACTAATAACATCCATACTATAAACCAATGCAAAAGAGATTTCTTGAGTAGTCTCTCTATGAGTTGTACGATAAGTCCACAACACCTCTTGCAAATAGTTAGGCCATTTTCCTGCAGCACTCGTTAAATTCTTCTTCAAACCTTCTAGAATAGGTTTATTGATCACTTCTACTTGACCATTTTCTTGTGAATGAACATAGAAAAATATTGTGTTATTCTCCTCAAAGCACAAAAGAAGTCATTTTCCTATTGTTAAATTGAGAAGTATCACAACCTCGAACTATAACTTTAGCATCGTTCATAATTGAAGGCCAATAATACCATGCCCATAATATGCTGAACCCTCACACCATCATGCAACTCAGATAAAATCTCTTCAGACTCTTGTTTTCCTAAACAACGTAACCATGAGCTTTATATCTTAATTTTTTTAGCCAGCTGTGGATCTTAAGGCAATATTCCCCTTAATAAAAAAATTAAGAATATCGGACCTTTAATCACCTCGAATTGTATCTAGAGTGACATATACTTCATCCGCGTATTTACATTGCTCTGATCGTATTAAAATGGAAGGACTCTGATGTAACAATATCCAAGGATATTCTTTTGTATAAGTAATTGTTATCAAAGAGTCAGCAACTATGTTATCCCCTCGATTAATATGTTCTATAGTCACTTTATCAAACAGGAAAGCAAAATTTCGAAGCTCACGCAAATATAAAATTGAATGATCTTTCTTAGCCTATGAAAAAACCTATCATATGATTTGCTACTAATTGTGAATCTGTTTCTAATCGAACTGTTGTTGCTCCACATATATTAGCAAGTCTCAAACTAGCCAACGCAGCCTCATACTCAGCTTCATTATTCGATGCACAAAACCCAAATCGAATGGCTTGATACATAGCATTCCCAGAATGAGCAACCGTTTGAATCATGCGCTGCACTCCAATATACTAGACCCACTATATGTTTGAGATATCCACACCCAAGTTTGTGGCTAGGTCTCTTTATTTGTATCCTCATCAGACCGGCTTAAACGGAATTCAACAAGAAAAGAAGTTAAACCTTAAGCCTTGATGGTTGTTCGACGGCAAAGGTAATGTTAAAATCTCCCAATTCTACTGACCACTTGGTCATCCTGCCATAAATGTTTGGGCGTTGTAACACATCCATTTAATGGGAAAGAAGTTTGAACCACAATAGTGTGAGCTTGAAAATAAAGATGCATCTTCCTAGCAGCCACCACTAAAGCTAGAGCTAACTTTTCAAGTCTCAAATACCTTTTTTCTGCTACTAACAAACTTTTACTAACATAATAAACTGGTTTCAAAACTTCTTTATCCTCACTAATCAAAACAGCACCTCACAACAAAGTCTGAGACTGCTAGTATAAAAATAGTTTCTCTCCAGTTCGAGGCTTAGATAAAATTTCTGGTGACAACAACAGTTCTTTAATCTTTAAAAAACCTACTTGACAACTTGGTGTCCATTCAAATTCTTTAGATCTTTGCAACACTTGGAAAAAAGAAAATATTTATCAGAGAACCTTGAAATAAATCGATTAAGAGCAGCTAATCCTTCCTGCCAAAACTTGCACCTCTTTTATAGTTCGAGGCGATGTCATCGAAACCAAAGCCTCCAATTGTTCTGGATATGCTTCTATCTCCATTTTCACTAATAATATATCCCGAAAAAATTCTTGATTGGACACCAAAAGTACATTTCTCAGGATTCAGCTTCAAATAAACGGCACTCAAATTTAAGAAAGTCTCATCTAAATCTTCAAGATGTTTATCATCTGCATAGCTCTTAACCACCATATCATCAATGTACACTTCCATATTTCTTCTGATCTGAGTAGTAAAATCCTTGTTTACCAATCTCTAATACGTGGTTGCAGCATTCTTCAACCTAAAGGGCATAACCCTATAACAATGTAAACCTCGATCAGTGATGAACGTAGTGATTTCTTGATCTTTTGGGTTCTTCTGAATATGATTATACCGTGAAAAACATCCATAAAAGACAAAATTTTATTTCCTAAAGTATATTCAACCAGCTAATCTATTCAAGCAACAAGAAATGGATCTTTAGAAAAAGTTCGATTTAAATCTGTGAAATCAACACACATTCTCTATTTTCCATTCTTTTTTTTAACCATTACTAGATTTGTTGTCCACAAAGGATATTGTGCCTCCCCAATATGCTCGAACCTAGACAAGCGATCCACTTCTACCACAATAGTTTCTGATTTTTCAACAGACTAAGCATGTCTTTTTTTAATAATAGTATTGATATTCAGATTTATATCTAAGCTATGACATATCACTTCAGGTGGAACCCCCACTACATCTTATGGTTTCCAAGCAAAAACATCCAAAATATCAAATAGAAATTGTAACAATTTATGACACAAAGTTGGTGACAACAATGTTCCTATTCGAGTAGTTAGATTCAGCACATGTCTCTTCCTAGAGCAATTAGTATTGCTAGTCATAGAGTCTCCAATGAAAATTGCTAAGGATACAAAATACTTACACAAACTTCGAACCCGTCCTTATTCTACCGGTTCATCTATAGATATTAAAATCAACCAATCTTCAACATCCAAATATTACGAGGTTGTATCGAATTTCTCATACTTAGAATCTAGAATCATCACTGAAATTTCTTCCTTTGAATTTGGATTGGTTGTATGTTAGGTTGAAGTGTTTGGAATTTTCGAACCACTATTTTGACTTTTAACAAAAGCAGCTAACTTGAAATCTCTATCAGAACATATATCTAATTTTTTAAAAGCAATGCAATCTGCAGTATCATGCCCAATATCATTATGATACTTGTAAAATCTGTTGTTACGCTTTTCCTTTGGTCTATTTATTGGAGTGTGCTTATTTGAAGCTCATATAACTCTTGACTTTTTTATAAATCAAAGCAACATTCTTAGTCAAATCAGAATAGTACTCTGGCATTATCCATTGATTTGGCCTTGGTCTGTGAAATTGATAACCTTTAGGTTGAGTTGGATACCCTCCAGCTTTAGGAGGATAGTTATTGTTATTCCTTGGGTGAGGTGGCTGATAATTCGAAGTGTCCTTGGTTATTTGGTAGTTGCCCCAAATTCTTTTGACTAGGTCCAACTGCTCCTCAAACCCTAGTCGATTTCTCCAATTTAATTTAATACGCAACTTGAGCTCTCAACGCTCCAAGTCAAAGCTCTCTTTTATGTTGTTTCATTTCCTAAATCCCTTAACAGTAACCCTTTCCGAAATGCAGTCATAGCAACCAACTCTTCACAATTATCCAACCATGCTTTTGTCGACACAATTTTTTTTGTATAATCCTTCTCTTTCTCTCTCACAGCATGTTTACATTGTATTATCGTGTCGCCATTCGCTCTCATTTCCTTACTTCCCACAGACTTTGGTCGAAAAGCTGTATAGATATCTCTAAAGTTGGAAATAGATCCCCTCAGAATCTGGTTATACCACTTGATTGTTGTACCCTTAAATGTCTGAGAAAAAGCTCGGCATACCAGCCTATCGTCATCTTCAAAATTCATCATATAGTTTTTAAATTGTTCGATGTGATCATCTGGATAATGCATCATATCAAAAAATTTAACCTTAGAGATATCGAACCCCTTCAGAAGAGTAATAGACCTTATCTCAATTATTAGAGGAGAATTTCTCCAGTTAACTCCTTGCACATACTGGTCATCTCCTCTTATTCTCATGATAACATACAAATTCCGATCATCTTAATTTTTGTATTGGTTAGATATATTCCCTTTGCACCAATTTGATTATCTTACACAATAATGTATATTATCTCTTTTTAACTTGTTTTCTTTACGTGATTTTCGAGGCCAACTTATTTCTTCTCCTTTTCAAGATTCTCGATATCTCTTTTGCTTAGATGTCCCTTCCTCGGAATCTAAGCTATCAAATTCATCATCACTTGATGTAATATACTTGTGTTTGTATTTTTTTCTTTTCCCAAAATACGATGCTCTTTTTTAGGCTTAAAATGAGTTTTTTTTCCAGCCACTTCGAATCTGATGAGCTGTATAAGATCGATTAGATTGATTTTCCTCATCATACTTTTCTTCAATTTGTCACACCTCAAATTTCAGTCTAGCTGACAAAATATTTTTCTCTCCTTGAACATACTTATCGTTTGGGGCTGTGATTTTATCCAACAACTGATTCATTCGAGCTTCAATGTATGACTAAATCTGTTGGATTGGAATTTGATTATCGTCATTATCTTTACTTCCTTTTCTTTGCAAATCTGACCTCAAAGTCTCGATCTATTTTTGAACCGAAAGAGCATCTTTTTCCCTAGATCCATTATCAATAAAGAAAAATTGTAACTGATTAGAAATCTGGTTTTCTCTGGTTTTAGATTACGAAATCTAGGTACCGATCAATAGATATCTCCCACCATGGTCGCCAATTTGATATGTGTGAATTTAGTTCTTGAAAGTTAGAAAGAAAGAGTTTGATCTTAGAGAGAGAAAGTAAAAGTGAAAAAGTAGTCTCAACTTAAGAAAGTATAGTCCCTTGTAGGCTTAGTGTAACAGAATTAGTTACATAAATGAGTTAATTGCACTTTAGTCCTCCATCTTTATAAACAGTCTAAAATTTATCTTACATCTTTACAATTGATCATACAAGACTTTAATTCATTACATTTAAGCCATTAACATTATATATCCTTATCACACACATAATCCACTCATCATTCTTATTTTTTTCCAACACATGATTTTCTCTCCACATTAGATAATAGGACTCTCGTATGTTTCCTAAAACTATCAATATGTCTACTTCTTCAATGATCGTATTTCTAAAAAAGATGTTGTACCTATCACTATGAAAATATATTATATATTTTCCTTAATTTTTTCATCCTTAGGATAACATCTAGAGTTAGTTCCCATAAAACTATTACATTTGCTCCAGTGAAGCCGATCATGATTATTTGCTTTGGGTTGGGTTAATCACTAGAGTTCCTCTCATTTTTAGGTTCCTTTGTATAATATGTTTATTGAGCTGCCAATGTTAATCATCACCATCTTATTCTCTACTCCTTACATCTCCACTGTTATTAATACTGCATGACTATGTGAAAATAATACGCCCCTAAAATCATCCTCCGAGAATGATAGGCTCATATATGTATTTTGGTATAAAGGTACGGACATTTGTCCTTGACATACTATCTTGAACTCTTCTATATACTTTTTTCTTGAATTTTGGAGACTCTATTGTATATATATACTTCAGTAATTACTCATGTAGTTGTTTGGATATGGATTCAAGTAATATTCTTCTTTTGTCTCAACTATTATAATAACATTTCTATCCATGGAATTTTGTTCTTTGACTAGACCGAGCCTCGATTTACAATATCACAAAATTTTATCTTAGTTCATCTTTTTGTTTCTTCTTAACAAACTCATTAAGTTTCCTTCATCAACTAAAGTTTGTACTTAGTCTTGCAAAGCCCAACATTCTGTAATAAAATGACCAATATCACTATCGAACTTAAAATATATTTTTTGCTCAGTTGTCGTTTGCTCCATACAACTTTTTATGACGGTTTTATTTCAATATATCCTTAATATTTTCATAAATCATCGCAAATATCTCGGTCATCTCACTAAATGGTGCTTTCGTTAGGTATTCATCTTTCTTACCGTTGCTGGTGTTATATCCGCTTATAGTCTTCCCCTTATCTTCATATGACTAACTTGTTCTCGGCTTGTCCAAAATTGGAGCATCGTTGTTCTTTGGATTTATATTTATATGAGCCATTGTATTTGTCGTTCCAAAGGTGGAGTTTTAATACCATGCATTTTTTCTCTAGAAATTTCATTTAATTTAATATATCACTCCACCTAAGCTAGAAGATTTCCAAAGTTCAAAGCTTTCTTCTGCTTTCTTCTTTATTATTGTGTTAGGGAGCGAGCCTTCTCGGATTCATTGCATGAATGTTACTACAACCACCAGATTGTGGCAGTTTTGTACTTGGTACTTTATTTCTAAACAATGTTCGACATACTCCCTCAAACTTCATTATATCCATGGTTGTAATGAATTATTTTATCCTCATCTATTTTGATTATTTTTAACCTACAAAATGGTTCATGAATATCGTCTAAAACGTCTCATAGCTTTTATGCATCCTTTTGGGAGATTGTTGAATCAAGGCATAACGCTTCCTTGGAGGATCATAAAAAAGGTAACGCTTCCTTGGAGGATCATAAAAAAGGTTTGACATTTTATCCCATCATCAGCTTCGTACGACAACTTCTCGATGTTGTACATACGGATGTGATGCTCGAGATCTCATTTGTCGTAGCACTTGTTGTTTTTGTGTTTTTCAAATAATGGTGGCATTATACGATATAAAACCTCTGGCGGCTAGTAAGGACACTTCATATGGATGGGAATTCTCATTTTTCCATTATCTGCTTAATCTTCCGTAAGAAGCACGGCATGATTCTTTGAAACCATTGAGGGTTTAGGTTGTTCATCATTAAAATTCAGTTCAAACTTCTCATCTACGACCAAATTAGTTATCTCTTTAGAATTCGACACCAGCTAGTTCGATCTAACGACGCTAATTGATATGGAATATTCTAAAAGTAGCTAGCTTGATCTGAAACCGAAATTATGATTCCTACCGACCACGCCGATGATTTTGTTAATGATTTAAAGTATATAATTATAAAAGTGTCTCTAAATTTTAAGTATTTGAATTGCTGATACATTTTTAATCCGCGGAACTAACTTTAGCAAAATAATTTATGAAATTTTATTGATAAAAAATTATTTTTTATTAAATTTATTTATAAATAACAAAATAATATATCATATACATTCTTAATAAATTTGGGAAGTAAAAAAAGTAAACCATAAATATTTTTGGAGGGAAAAGCCGTAGCTTAGACCAGAAGGCCATACTACCATAAACTGTCAAATTGTTTAAGATACAAATGTTTTTTATTCTCCCCCACTATAATTTGTTTTTCTATCTATCAGTACTTTGATGTGTGGTTCTTTATGACTCTCTATACTGCATTGTTAGTTACTATCGCTCCTACTATTGACTTCACAGATGCTACCATAATTTTTGGTGGACTTTAGCAAGGTTAATGACATTTGCTGTGATAAAACAGGAACATCGACGTCAAATGACATGAATTAGAGTCTGATGTGAGGAAGGTTCCTTCGTGCACACTAGAGATCTTGGCCTCTTGTTATGCCTTAATATATGTAGAAAACAAGCTGGTTCGGATCCTCTTGAAAAGGCTGCAAAAAGATGTACGTGTCAAGCTGGTTCGGATCCTGTTTTGGCCCATTGCTTTTAAGGCCTTTCCAGACATGATGCACGGTAGAGCCAGATCAAATACGAAGCAGACTGACTGACAAGAAAGGTGTGGCGACCAGTAAATGCATAACAAAGAAAACTGATTGTTATAACTCCCAAATGTATAATAAATTGTAAAATGGAAACAGTTGGGCGGATCTAAGCAGTAGCCAGCTATGCCATGGACCACTTTAAATTCAAAAAATAAATTTAGCGTGGTGGTAAGAGTGTTTAGTTTTTAATCTTGAAGTCAAGAGTTCAAACCTTCGACCACTCTAAATTGGTTTTTTTTTCTTAAATTGCCTCCAACTAAACCCTAAATCTACACAAATACAAAAATTCTTTTTTTCTTTATTTTTCTTCCTTTTTAAAAAAAAAAATTCCTTCTTATTTTTTATTTATTTTCCTTCCTTATTTTCCTCCAACTAAACCCTAAATCTACACAAATACAAAATACGCAGCAGCCCTCGTTTGTCTCTTTCCCCAAACGCAACTCTATCTCCCTCTAAACGCAACAGCTTCTCTTTTTCTCTCTCCTCAAACACAGCAGCCTCCTCTATCTCCCTCTAAGATTCGATGAAATTCAGGAACCCTACCAGCGAATTCCCTCCATTCCTCTAACTTTTAATTATTATACTGATTTGATATGTGTTTGCATTTCATCGAACACATCCTATGTTATCCTCTCATACAAATAAATCGAAATGGAAATCCAATCTACTTCAACATTATTAGTATCTTCTTTTTAAATCCAGAGTTGCATTTTAATCAGCCAGAAATATAATAGATGGGTAATCTTCTAGCTATACTTTCCATGTTTTTCGAGATAGAGTGTGCAACAGAGATATAGAGAGAATATACTTAATAGACTAGAGAGCAATTTTGGAAGAGTATCGAGTGTGAGCTGTGGATTTGGAGTTTTTGTAAACATTTTATTATTCTTTTTATAATATTGGATGTGTATGCAAGTTGTTGAACCACTATAAAACTTGGTGTTCAAACTTTCTTTTACTATGTTATTACTTTCTTAATTTTCAGTAGACATGTTATATGTTTGTTGACGTAGTTTGTGGATCGATCTGTTTGAGACCTTATCATATCGAATATAACTTGTATAAAAAATCATAATAGGTATCAAAGCCTGGTTGTGAAGCAATTCTTGTAAGTGAAATGGGACTAACAAAGTTCGAGATGGTGAAGTTTAATAGGAATTGAGATTGGAATCTAGCGACAACAAAGGCTAGCGGTCATTATTCGACAAAAGTTTGTTTCAGCCCTTCCACGGGAAACTAAGCTACCTGAAACATTGTCTAAGGCTAATGAGCATGAAATGCTCAAAACTGCTTATAGCACGATTTATTCTGTATATGAGTGATAATGTTGTTTAGGCAGGTCTCAAAAACAAATTCAACATGTGGATTCTAGAACAAACTGGAGAGCATGTAAATGATAAAGTCTCTGACAAATTGAATATATTTAAAGGTAAAGTTTTCTGGTTTGAAGATGTAAAATGACAAGTTTTTTTTTATGAGAACCTTGACGACTTCTCCAAAATAGTGATCCATTTGGTGAACATCGGTGAGGAAATCATTGATGAAGATCATGCGTGATCTTGTTGAACTCATTGCCTTTTGTGTATGAACAATTGAAGGATATTATCTAATACGACAAAACAATATTATTGATGGATGAGTTGGAACCTACAATTAAATCCAAAAAAGTTAGAACTCGTGCAGTGTCAATGACTAAGAATTCTGGTAGTAGCCATGAACCTTTAAACAATAGAGGAAGATCAGAGAGAAGAGATAGCAGTAAATTTAGATGAAAATATAAATCGAAGTCAGCAAAGAAGATTGATAAGTTGAAGATTAAATATCATTAGTCCAATTGTCTCTATTTCTTGATTGGTGATGTTGTTATAGGCACATTGGCTAGCTAATTTGAATGGTCGATAGATGGTACAACACTATGGCATATGAGATTGGGGCATGTGAGTGAGAAAAAATTATTCGAGTTGCAGAAGTATAGTCTATTTGGAAAAAGACAAATTGATAGGCTTAAAAATTTTCAATCTTGTGTTACGAAAAAAGGAATATAGTCAAATTTTCTCGACCCGAGCATAGAAAAATTGAAACCTTGACTATATACATGAAGATATTTTTTTGGGGGGGGGGGGGGGGTTAAGGTTTCAGCTTCATGAAGATACTAGATATTTTCTGTCAACAACTGATAATTACTCAAATAAACTGCGGTTTTATTTATTAAAGACGAAGGGAGAAGATTTTGATAAGTTTAAATGATGGCGGATCATGGTTGAAAATAGGTTGGCAGAGAAGTAAAAAAGTTCAGGACGTATAATGGTATTGAAGTATAAACAAATAAATTTACTGACTACTGCAAAGGAGCAAGGACTTCTCTGACGGGACACTCCACAACAAAATGGTCTTACTATAATAATGAACATAACTACTCTTGAAAGGGTGAGGTGCATGTTGGTTACTGATAAGATCCCAAGGTAGATTTGGGCTGAATTGGTAATGACTGATTGTTACCTCATAAATAAGTCTCCATCTACTGTGATTATCTTAAAGACCTCACATGAAAAATGGTCGGTAAGCCTTTAGATTCTTCCAATTTGAGAGTTTTTTTTTATGTTGCTTATGCACATATCAAACAGGATAATTTACCACATAGATCTTTGAAGTGCTTATTCATTGGGTATCTACAAGGCGTCAAGGATTACAGATTATTGTGTCTCGAAGCAGGTTATAGGAAAAGTCTAATCAATAGGGATGTGACATTCAATAAGAATAATTATCCTGGTTTAGGTGGTGAAATGTATCTACCGGTTTATTTTATATGTATTGCATGAGGTTATCTAATGAAAAATAACAGCTGTTACGGACTACAGTCACCATTTTTTACTCACGAGGAGTATATCTTAAAGGTGATGACCGAGTGGGTAAAAAATCAAGTCGTTTGGATTCTATGGATGAAAACAATCAATTGCCCTTATCCAATAAGATATCATCTAGGGAACCAAGGAAAATTGGTAGAACACCTATATCAGATTATAAATATGGGAGATTTGGTGTATTTAAGTCTTACTGTGAAAGAGTGCGATTGTAAGCGGAATGCGTGCGGTACCAAAAAATCAATTGTCCTTTTTATTAGGTTGGTAATACGGTTAAAGTTGATGATAAGTGGGCTTTAAGTTTCATTTCTGGAAAGCACAACCATTAGTTGATTGTCTATGTGTAAGAACATTTGTAGTGGTCAAAGTTAAAACCAAAGGAAAAATAGCTTATCGAAGTTTTGACCGTGAACGGAACAACTCTGCGTCAAATATTTGGTGCCTTAAAGAAGGCCGATCCAAATAATGTGTTCAATATCCAACATGTATACAATCATCGTCAAAGAACAAGGTTGGTTGAAAATGGTGGTCAGCTGCAGATGTAATGCTTGTTAGCAAAATTGAAAATGCACAAATACATATATTGGGATCGAACAACGAATAATGGATCTAATGTCGTAAACGATTTTTTTTTGTACACCCGGTTAGCATCGATTTACTACGGACCTTCTGTGGTTGGCAATCATGGCTGGCACATACAAAGTTATCAAATACGAGATGCAGTTACTAGAAGTATTCAGGATAATATCGACCAACAAAACATTTTGCATTGGCTTCACATTCATGGCGAAAGAAAAGTAAGACAACTATGAATGGGCATTGGAATGTTTGAAAACGGTTATGGAAGAGAACGATTGTGAGTTTCATTGTGTTACAATCACGTCTGTGAACTTGTTTTGATAAATATCATAGAAAAATTAGTTTTGAGCGCAAGTCACATATTATGTGAATGGCATATCAACACGAATATAAATGGGAAACAAAAAAAATGTTCAAAGATGGCAACGAGTTTAACATATTTTTTGTCGCTTGGAATAACGTCATCTCATCGACAACCATTGACTAGATGAACGAAAGGTTGGCTAAAATACGGGCGATGTTCAAAAAAATGTTCAAAGATGGCAACGAGTTTAACATATTTTTTGTCACTTGGAATAACGTCATCTCATCGACCACCATTGACTAGATGAACGAAAGGTTGGCTAAAATACGGGAGATGTTCAAAGAATACGAAAAGACGGTTGATTATTTCACTTAATCATGGATGACATTATATAAAGGGAGGTTTGTCCATGCATACACTAACAAGATCATGCATTTTGACAATCAAAAGTCCACTAGGGCGGAAAACTCGCACGCTACTTTGAAAAAATATATCGGGTCAAGTGAGTTAAATTTTGGAGGCTTTTGGAAGAAAGTTCATGGTGTTCTTGCGATGCAAGATTCGATCATAAAAAATCTATAATGCTAAGTAAGTATCGCCTTATTCATAAATTACAAAATTTTAATTTTTTCAAATTACTACGAGGTACGTCTTACCTATTGATTTGACAATACAAGGTTTATCATATAACTCATGAATTAGATCCAATCTGAAGAGCGGACGGCTATGTTCTGATCCAAATTATAGATGAACATTAGAGAAGATTAGAGATGGTCCTCCGAGTTAAACTAAGTCATGAAGAAGAGTTCACACTTAACTTTGCAAATTTAAATATAAAACTTAGAGAGTTTGATGTTTATGAACAAATCCATTAGCTTTACACGGATTTTAAATCCTTCTACTTCACTTCTTTGTAAACCCTTATAAAATATGAAATCATGCGTTCGTACTCCCGGACGTAGCCATGGTCGCGATAATAGAAACAAAAATTGTGTTGATTATTCTACCCAAAAGGAACCCTTTTACGCACGAATACACCAAACAATGATGGTTGGAATCCTATGGGGGAACACCAGTCGATATTTTTGAAACACCGATCGATACTTTTGCTAGCACCGATAGAATGGTCTCCTGACAAGTCCATACTAATTTCGGACTAAAAACCCCTAATATGTAGTAGCATATACTAATTCCGGAGTAAAAACACCAATATCTAGTTAAACAAGAGGGGGACGCAGCTCGAGGCGGACCTCGACTATGGGCAGGCGGTCGTCGGCTGGGGCAGAGCTAAACAATCTAGAAGCGGATGGAGGAGGTGGTACTAGCCCCATAAGTGAATCCATATGAACCGATGAAAGGTCTTCGTGTTCGGTGGTGTTTCTTCGTTTTACTCGATTCTTCACTCTTTTTGTGCGCGTTTGAACCCATATTTGGATCCATAATTTGAAAAAAAAAACATAATATGAAAAAATGTGTAAACCTACTTGAAAATACTAAATGGTAAATAATAAAATATTTTCGCAAAACAAATAACACAAACATAAACAAAACAACTAAACAAAGAAGATAAAATCCACCATTGAAAATTACTGGCGCCAACTGTATGGCGGACTGGTAGTTATCATATCGTAATTTGACTGACGTAAAATATGGAGCTCGCGCCAGACATCTGGTACGAGCCTTATCTCTCGTAACAACCATATGTCGCACGGTGTAGGTTGAACACCAATTCAATGATGCCCCAACTACACTCCGCACCATTTGGTTGGTGCGGAGGTCTGGTTTTTGTCTGTATTTAACAGAAATCAGGTGTTCTTTACCATTACCTGATGAAGAACTATAGTTGGCAACGGGGCGGATCAGGGACGAGTATCTATATAACTGATACTCGCCCCTTAGTAAAAAATTGATACCTTAACCCTTCTTGAAACCTTACAGGTATTTATATTCCATACCAAATCTGAATCTGCGGGTCAGGGTTACCCACGCGGGTAACCAATTTATTTTTCTTTCTTTGACACATAAAATCATCATAATCAGATAATAGATCAAAAGAGGAACCACCAAACTCTCTGACACTCAAAGCAAATCATACCAACATTTCTTGATTTTATCTATTTCATCGCAGTACCAGATCCATTAACGGTGGGAAATGAAAAATCTAACAAAGTTAACTTATATTGTGTATCTAACACAGACGCAACCCATAAAATTCTATAAATAATATCCCAATATTTGTCAAACTTTTGCATCATTTTTATTTCATTTCCCTAACTACTATATTGGAATTTTTAAACCAATCAAACAATAAATTCTTCATCCCCCACACTTCACCAAAAAATAAGTGTGTTGTTGGAAATTTAGAACCAGAATATATTTTCGTCACATCATAAAACAATTTAAACTTTGAGCACATTTCATGTAAGAACTCCCAATCACTAGAACTTGGTAAAGTATTATAGTTTGGTTCACCCCTTTGTTTTGCACGAGAAAAAATATCTTTATAGAGTAGAGCTGTTTCTTACATCAAATACGTTGAAATCCACCTAGTTGGACAATCAAGACCTATTTTTTTAAGAAAATTGTATGTTTAATTGTTTTGTACCACTTTTAAGACTTTTTACCCTCTTAGTTGTAGCTGACCAATATTAAACATCATCATGAATCTTCTTTATTGCACTTTTTACTACTTCTAAACCATCTTTCACAATCAAATTCAAAATAGGCGCACAACAACGCATATGTATTACACTTCCACCTAAAAAAGGGGAAGGATAATCTAACTTCTCTATCTAACTTCTCTAGCAACAAAATTATCATGGAATCGTTGGTTGAGAAATTATTTACGGTAATAATTTATAACAAGTAATAACAATTTATAACAAAACTATCATGCCCCGATTGATATATTTTATAATTTATAATTTACATGCCCGCTTTTGTAAGAACAAGTAGTAATATATCGATTGATATTGAAGAATAATAATACTGACGTTTCGAAAAAAAGGTCTTAAGGGTGAAGCTTGGAAACACTATAAGCGAGAGTCACGCGATGGAGTTTGGAAGGCTATTTATATGTATTATGATTCCATTCTTGGTGATGAAACAAGAAATTTAACATCTCATTTGAAGAACCATTACAACAAATGTAAAAGATGTCCAGAGGGGACATTGCGGCAAAATGTTATAATTAATAGTTTTGTGAGAGCGAATGGAAAAATAAAATTAGTTAGTTATACTTTTATGCAAAAATGAAGGATGAAATTACTAGCAGAGATGATCATACTACATGGGTATCCTCTCTCTATTGTTGAACATAGGGGATTTAAAAGATACTCAACAGGACTTCAACCAGCTTTCAAAATGGTCTCTCAAAATACGATTAAAAACAAAATTATCAAATTATATGATAATGAGAGGATCAATACGATGAAGCTCATAGAAGAAATTCAAGCAGGATTGCAATCACCACTGACATGCAGACTTCAAGAAACCAAAAAATGGTTTATGGAGATAACGACACATTTGATTGATGATTCATGGACCTTACAAAGTCGTATATTAAGGTATGATTAAATTTCATAATTAGTTAATATCGTTGGAGATTATATGTTTAATATTCTCTCAACATCTAATTTTGATATACTACCTTCTTTTAATTTAGGTTTGTTTATGTTCTATGCCCACACTCAAGTTTTATTCTATGTGACATGTTATATGATACTTTGATTGATTGGAATATATACCAAAAAAATTATATTATTACCGTAGATAATTGATCAATCAACGATGCCATGAAAGTTTTGTTGCTAGAGAAGTTATATTATTCTTCCTTTTTGTTAGGTGGAAGTGTGCTACATATGTGTTGATGTGCGCATATCGTGAATTTGATTGTGAAAGATGGTTTAAAAGTAATAAAAAATACAATAGAGAGGATTCGTGATAGTGTTCAATATTGGTCAGCTACACCTAAGAGGGAAGAAAGTTTTAAAAGTGTTGTAACATATAATGAATTTGGATTATTCTCTCGTTTTTAATTCACGTGCATGTTTTTATTTACATCATTTTATTTAATGGTTTGTGAAATCCATATGTGCTGATTTATTTGTAAACTAATTAAAAAATAATTCTTCATCCTCCACGACATTAAATGATTTTATTTTTATTCTTTTTTTTATAGTCAAAGCTAAATTTTATTTCGTTTGACTAAGGATACTTACAGACCCATAAATGTGCTTAGAGAATATAAGAAAATGAGTAAAAACTTCGCGGTGATCTTGTCCGTGAAAGCTAAAATTATGCTCAAATCTAGAATTTCTATCGAGAATAAGGATGCTGGAGAGGATTAGAGAGAGCCAGGTAAGACTTGCTAGGATTAAAGAGACAATTTAGGTCAAAATCAGAAAGATGACACAACTTGAGGTATGTTAAAAGATCGAAGAACTGTGGACATCAGGATGAGAAAACCTCAAAACTTTATAAATTGGAAGATGTTTGATGGGGAGTATAAGAAGGTTGGAGATAAGATGATTCATCAATAGAGAGAGATCTAGATGCATGAACGATAAATTTTATTCAAGCCAAAAAACAGAGCTTAAAGGGAGCTAGTTGCTGCAATGGGAGATATGAAAGATTTCTTGAAAGAATTTAAAGTCAGAAGTAGCATACTACTTAAAAAAGGTTAGTTAGTCGATATAATATGATTATGACAAAAAATATGATAAATATAATAAAATCTGATTTCTTTAGTGATTGATTAAGTCTCTGATTAAGGCTAATTCCAAACTATCAAGGAAATCGGTGGCTTTGAGATGACTTGGTAGATTTGTAGGATTGATATCACGAATTTGATTACATTTCAATGACCATTTTCCTAACCAGTCAGCAGCTTTATTTTACTCCTTGTAGATGTGAGTAATTGTTGAATTATAGCTAATTAAATTCTTAGAACAGACTATTAGAGCAGTAAGAAACAAAGGAGATTTACAACTTAGAAGCATGATATATAGGATTTTTGAATCAGACTCCATATTAATAGCATGTGATGTAGTTGCATGACCCTTTGGCTATATGGCCCTTTTGGACAAATGAAAACGGGATTTATTTGGGGCCCATGTATCCAAATTAGGTGTTACGACCACTCAAATCAACCACGTCGAGAAGCCCAGTGATTTCGGAAGCATCGCAGGGCGAAGTCGGGTTATGAATTTCATGCCCAAAATTCCATTGTTTAAGCCCTTTTTTGCTGTTTTAGTGATTTTTCTGTATTATTCTATTTTTTTCGGATTTCATTAGAATACTTAACCAGCTCCATGCACTTTGAAATTGGGTTGGGTTTTATTTTATCTCGTAAGAAACAAGTTGTAATTTTGGCGTACGGTTTCGAGCATTTCTATAAAAGGCTCTCAAACCCTATCTTCGTCGCCATGCTTGTTGGAATATAATTTGACTTTTCTTTAAAGTCTCATATACTCTTACCTAAGGTTAGAGATTATCAATATTCTGTTTTCGTCTTTATTTTCTCTATGTTTGTCGCCATCTGTTCCATCTCGTAGTTCGGTGCTACCATCACGGATATGCATTTTAAAACAAAGCATGAGACCATCCAATAAGGCTCTGCATTCGGCAGAGATAGTAATCTTTCTCCTATATGTTTTTCCAATACCAACAATTATATCACCTTGTGATTTCTTATTATTGCATCCCACATGATTCACCATTAGATAGACAACTAGCATATGTATTAAGCTTATATCTATCCTTAATAGGAGGAGTCCAGTTAGTAGTAATAAGATTTTTAGGAGAAATAAAGTGATTAAAATAACTGAGATCGAAGGCAATTTCAATATCTTTGATCCAATGATGTCTTTTAAGAAAACTATATTGGTATAAATTTATAAGAATTTTGTTGACTTGGTTAATAATGTAGCTAGCATGGATTTTGTCTTGGTTGAATTTAGTGTGGTTTCTAGGGTTTCAGATACTCCAGGTAAGGATAGGAGGTAGAATTCTACATATATGAATATCAAAAGGAGATGAATTAAACCAGATGTTGATCATATGGTAGATTGTCATGTGTTGGTCAATTATGAGTTTGAAAAAACATAAAAACATGATTAATAGTTTTCATATTCTTACAATTTTGGCTTTTAGATGCTAATTTGATGTGTTTATGATGCATGATAGTATCAGCTGGACTCCAGTTACATTAGTTGAAAGACATGAGAATTTTTTAGGGATTATATTGTTCCAAAGTCTTTTGTAGATGTTTGGTTTTTCTCTTTTAGGTCTGCTTTTGTCCCATGTTACATTAGTGTTAAATGAGAAATTTGTTCATAGAGTCTAGTGAGGTTTGTCTTCAATGTTTTCTTTAATATTAAACCTTTGAATCATGAAAATATCAACAGGAAAGACCAGATCCTGGAGCTTGCTGATGTTCCAAGAGCCATTGGAGAAGAAATCTTTTACCAGATTTTAAGTGTACCACGAGTTGGTCATAGTAAAACTAAGAGGTATAAAAGGTTTAGGGTTACACCAGCTATCAAACCAAAACTCCACATTTGCTTTCCCAAACTGCCAAAAAATAAAGTTCTCAGCAATAGTTCTTATAAACATTAGCCTTTTCTAAGTATATGAATTGTTAGGAGTAAGTTTAGATTGCATAGGGTGCTTATTTATGTGGTATTTATTATGTATGTAGTTACCCTAGAGAGAGTTATTTTCTCTGAATTTATGTCAAATCTTGCAAAAGAAGGCAATCTACTTATCATCTAGATTTCATAGATTTAATCCTCATTCGTCATAAGGCAGGCATATGTTTCCGAACAGACTAGTGGATAGCTTTATGATCTTCAGTAGTACCCCACATATAGTTACTACAGATTCTTTCTGTTTTGTTCATTAGCGCTTTAGAGAGAGGGAAAATTTGCATATGGTAGTAAGGAGTAACATTACGAACAGATTGTATAAGAGTCAGTCTTTTCCCATAGGATAATAAAAGCTTGTTCCATTCATATGTTTATTGTCTAAACTAAGAAGTAAGGTCTTCAAATTGGTTAACCTTTATTCTGTTGTTGATGTTGATACCCAAGTAATTAAACTCAGCATTTGCACATTGAATCCAATGTTGATCTCGATAAAGTTAATTCTTGTAGGAGATATTCTTTTAGAATGGATACAGATAGACTTGTCATTGTTGATGGTCTGACCAAAGGCTTCTTGATAGTGTTTCAGGATATTATTGAGGCTTATAAGGCTAGAGGTTGATCCATTGGTGAAGATTGTAATATCATTAGCAAAGGCTAAGCATGAGATCCATGTAGGTCAAGTATTCTTGAATTTAACATTATAGTCCTTAGTGTATAGAAGGTTTAAGCTTATGATTAAAACCTGTTCTGCAAGGATAAAGAGCTTAGAGATAAGGGATCCACTTGTCTTAATCTATTAGTGAAGTTAAATAATCACGTAGGCTCTCCATTTATAATAACTGAGTGCACATGGTCATGATGATATGCACAATAGTACCTATTAGATCGCTTAAACCCAAGCGCACTCATTTTTTGAGGAGCTTGTTACCTCGTACGCCCCTTTGTTCGGTCATAAATTACTAAAATAGCCTCTATCAATGGAGTGAAACGTCCATTTGGTTGGTCGAGCTGCTGAGGTCTTCGATTGTAGTCCCTCCTTGGTGCATCTTCAAACTTTTTCTGTTCTGATCCACCATATTTGATCTTTGGCTCACGCCGCTCAGGTGACGTTCCTCTTCTAGCATCCTCAACTCTGATAAAAGTTTCTGTTCTTGCGAGCAGATCTCCCATGTTTTCAGTTGGGAACCTAATAAGATCCGCATATAGCTCCCCTCGCCTATCGAGCCCTCGTTTCAAAGATGCCACCGCCATGTTCTCATCTAGATCTGGTAAAGCATTCGTGGCATGAACAAATCGTCTAACATAACTTTTGAGAGACTCACCTTGACACTGATAAAGAACCATGATCGAATCCCGCTCGCGCTTGAGTTCCTTGTTGCCCACGAACCTCTCTCTGAATGCTTTCCATAGTCCAGCAAAATCATAGATAGACCCTTTCGGCAACCTACTGAACCAATCCACAGCATTTCCCTTAAGGGACATAGATGATGCTCGGCATAACATTGCATCGTCAGGATTGAAAGTCATCATCATGTTTCTGAACTGCTCTAAGTGCCTCTCTAGATCCCCAGTCCCATCGTAAGCTTCCATCCTGAATGGATCGAATTTCCTCGGGAGTTGGACCTCCAGGATTTTCTCTGAAAATGGCGATTCCTTTAATATGTAAGCTGATAACTTCGAGTGGATCTGATTATAACGAAGGTCCTCGTCCTCTCAGGCTTGTTTGGTAGACCTCTGCTTGGCCTCATCATGTGGTCCTCTGTTATGATTTTTTCCCCCGCTCTCACCTTCACCTTCTTGTTTGTCGTCTCTTTTGGAAGAACGATCAATCATGTTGACCTTGCTTGCCTCTAGTCCTGATGGTTGATGAGTCTTTCTTGCACCCTTGATTCTCGCAGTTAGAGCATGAATAGCGTCAATCATACCTTCCATGGTAGCATGCATAGCTTGCTCTCTAGATTCGCGTTTAAACGTTATTTTTAGCTGCTCTTCCTGCAAATTCTGGAGTCGTTGTTCCAGTTGGAGAACCACCGAGTCATTCGTCGGTATAGCTTCCGCAGCTCTGTGAGCTCCCAGCACATTGTCGGTTTGATGAGGATGAGTCTCTTCCCTGGGAGCAATGCCTGTCTGGACCAGATGTCCCTCTGTTACCACCGTTGATGGGGGTATCAAAGGATTAACCTCTTGGGGAATCGTAGGATCGAGACGACTCATGGTTCTCCTCCGATGAGTTGTTGTTTTGCTAGTTTCTTGATTATCTCTCTCAATTCCTGACCTAGTGACCACCATGGTGATTGGTTAAAGAGTTCCCACAGACTGCGCCAAATTTGTTAAGGAACTAACAAGTTCTGCCAAAGTAAGTCTATTATGTTTAGTCAAGAACGAGATCACTTTATTCATCAATAGGTTTTCCCTATTTATAATATACAGACTAGTGGGTAGTTACATTTATTTATGCTAAAAGCGCCACTAACCCACTTAAACCATTATCCCTATAATTGTGGAACTAACAACCGTTACCACTCCTATCCCTATAATTGTAGAATAACTAACACGTCTTAAACTCGTGGGTTAATCGTGTGTTAGTATTATAAATAAAAGCTCTAAGTGAAATCTATACTTCAATCTGAGCTGAACTCCCTTTTTTAAGGACATTAGAGTTGACCTAATTTGTTAAGCTCAAACTCGAGCTTGTTAATGAACGGAACCCAGTTTGATCTATTATGTTGAGCTTGAACTCACTTATGATGCACGCATGTCCTTTCTTTTTACCACACTCCTTGTTCTAGTCGATCGACTCTACTATGTCGTCATCGAGCTCATCCTGAACTTGAATTCAGTCGATCAAATCTGTTTTGTCATCATCGAGCTCATCTTGATCTTGAGTTCAGCAAGACGTGCATGCTCTTAAGTTTGCTCCAATATCATGCTCTGTACACCGTTGAGCTTGGTTTAGTGACGAACTCAGTATCTCTTTGAGATCATCCCCGTTATCTGTCGATAACATCAACCTGCTATTGATCTCATCCGCGTTATCTATCATTGATGTTGACCTGTTGTCGAGCTCGTCCAAGCCATAGAGCTCGTTCTCTTCTTTTATGCTCATCGTAATCCGAACTCCCAATGATCCTTGCTCGTGTCCAGGGCAATCTCCCCTTATCAGGGCTCCCCCTAGTTTAGAGGATTATTAAAATATTAATAAACATGTAAATTATAAATAAATCAAATACTTTACTTATAATAATAATTTTAATTGTCATGTGTTTGTTTCTTTCTGACACGCGTCGTCAAGACAAGTGGCGGTTTTCTGACAACGTTGTTTCCTACAATTACGTTTTGGCGATTTAGCTTCCTGACGCAATTTTCAAATAAACAATAACATCATAACTTACACGTGTACGCGAAAACATTCCATTACTCTAATAACTTCCTCATTTACTTGTAGAAACCATATTTCTTCAAGTCTTCTGCTTTATTCTTCTTGAAAAACTCTCTGCAAACTCAATCCCAGGCGTTCACTTCTTTTGTTGGTCAACGGTTATTCAGGTAACATCCTTCTTCTTAATTATTTCGCTTATGTCGAATGATGTTAGGAATCCAAAATTCAGGGTTTAAAAACTTTACCTATAGACGAATCCCCAAAATCACTTGCCTTGCCATCACATTCATTCGGATTTATGTCCTACCCTAATTGCAGTTTGTAGAAAAACCATGGCACCCAAAAAGGGAGTGAGGAGTAAGGTCGTCAAAATTGCAGAACCCTTATACGAGGATGTGAACGACTTAGAAAATTACTTTTCTCAAATAGCTCCTAGATACACTAATTTAGATGATGATGATGGAATCGCCAATCTAAGGGAAAGATGCAATATTCCTAAGAACGTAACCATTAGGGCTCCTAGTTTAGGCGAGCATCCCTATCACACACATGAGACAGAAACTTGTCTCTTCACCACTCTGTTTGCATGGGGACTTAGATTACCCCACCCTGAACTAATTCGTGATTACTTCAGTGTCCTGCGTATTTGCCCCACCCAGATGTCAGCAAACGGTTGGAGGTTGTTGCTCAGCATAGTTCTTAGTTCACGCATGTTAAACATCAAAGTATGTTTGTCAGACCTCCTTTCGGGTACCGATATAACCAAATTAGCCAACACTCCTTTCTTCTATACCAATTTTAAAGGTATTAAGAAAATTGTAGAGCTACCCAACTCTGATAGGAATTGGAAAAATTCCTTTGTCTTTGTTTTGGGTAATTGGGAACACAACACCCCTACCCTAAATTTTCAACTAGAACGCAAATGGAAGAAAACTTGTAAGCCTTGTTTTTATTTTGTATGTAAATATTAATTTTTTTTGAACTCTTTGATCATACCCTTGTGCCTTCAGGTGAACTCTCAAACCAGACTTGGTGGAAAGAAAGAAGACCAGACAATTACATAAATCCTCTAATCAAAGTTAGCAGCTTAGCCTTTGAAGCCTGGCAACAAGACCCCAAAAATCTGTTCACTCGATACAACTACCTACAATCAGGATTGTGGTCAATTCCCGAGCTCACCATAACAGAAGAAGAAGAAATTAGAATGGAAAATGGCTCTAAAGCTACCGTGAACCGTCTCAAGATGATTTTAGAAACGAAGCTTCGTGAGAAAAATAGTCCTGACGTTTGGCTAACAGTACCTCAAGTCACACGCAAAGCTTGCGAACCCGGGGATTCTGCTTTTGTTGCAGCTCTCTCCATTGATCAAGGTAATGACGGCGGTAAGGAGAAAGAGAGGTCTATCGAGAAAAATGAAAAAGAAGCACCCCATATGCCTGTTGCTGGTCAATCAATTAACCCTCGAGCAAAAAGAGAAAATGAAGACGAAAAGACTAACTCTAGTGCCCTCGACACAAGGAGAAAGAAAAAGCAAAAGGTATTGACGTTATTCCTCTAACCACCAGAATATTTCAACTCCGAGATAAAGAAGGTGGTGTAAACGAAGGCACTTCTAATGAAGGAGCATGTCTTCTTAACCCATCAGCAAGAGAAGTTGGTGAAGGAAAAAATCCTCCTGGGGCTAAGGAGATAGTCGATCTGGCTGATTCTGAGGAGAATGACCGTGGAGCTGAAAAATATACAATGCTGCACCCCCCACTCATGCGACATCAGCTCAACAACTGGCACTGAGCTCATCTTTGGGAGTTCAAACGCCCTTTGTGGAGAATACTGAGAGGATTAACCCTAATGATAAAGCTGCGGAGACCAGCCAACAAAGGGTGTATGTAAGGGAGCTCCCAAAAGTGTAAGTTCCACGTCCCTCCTTCTATATGTTCGAGAAACTACGCAGGACACCTGACATTTCCTACTATGATAAGGTGTCCAACGCAGAGCTCTTACAAAGACAAACAGAGCTAGTGATCGAGGTAAAACCTGTTTACTTATACACTCCAAATTGTAGACTATATATGTATACTTACCTTCATTGTTGATTGTTTAGATGCACGATAACTCATTTATTTTGGGCTATTGGAATATGTCTCCTGCTAATGTAACTGTGATAGAGAGATGGAATCCTGAAGCCATGTTTTTTTGCTCTTCCAAGTTCTGCACTGCTGAAGTCATCGGTTTGAGGCATGCATATGCTCAGCCAAAGTTGTTAAACACGAAGCCTTGGATGTTAAAGCCCGGATAGTAAAAACGGTTATGTCTCTAGGAAATTGTGTTGTGCAATGACCAACATGTTGCAGCTCTGTCTGAAAACCATAAAATGGTGGTAAATTAGAAAGAGAACTTGTTGAAGAGGAACTGTGATCTGCAAACACATAATGTTAAACTGCTGGATAGGACCAACCACCAGGAGAACAGGGTAGAAGAACAAGCAGATCGGATTGCTGCTCTGACTGCTAAGGTGAGAGAATTGACCAGGGAAGTCGAAGAGGGGCGTTCACAGCTCGAACAGGAACAAAAACAATGGTAAGAAAAGATAAACTCAACTGTTGAGGAGAGGGAAACACAATTGTTCGCAATTGCAACCGATATGATTGCCACGGGAGAGCCAAAAAGCTTTTGCAGAATTGATGGCCCTAAATCCTAGTCTGAACCTAGGCTCCTTTGCTCACCTTTTCCAGCCTATTGCCCCGACCTCGATCATGGCCCACGAGAAAAAACACAAAAACTAATAGTGACGTGGATCCTTCCGGGCAATTACCCCAAGTGGGTCTAAGTAATTTTCATGCTTATCTTATTGAACTCAACTGTTGTCTTCTTCTTTTTTTGTAGTACCTGGACCGCATTATTTTCAATTGATGCATGCTTTTCTTTAATTATTACTGCAGTGTATGTTAGTAAATGTAGACTATAGGTGTGCTGATTTATCTGGAGACCTTTTATAACCCCGAGCTCAGTATGGCTCATTGCGTAGCTTAAACAACATGTGCCATGATAGCATTTTCACGGAGAGGTCCTATGGACCCTATTGCGTGGTCTTTTCAGACTTTGTCTTTGACCAGTTCGTTAATATACATAGGACAAAGTATAGACACAGTATGGTCATTGCGTAGCCCATAGACGTGGTCAATTAGCTTGTTCGCGTTTATAGATACTTAGTCTGGACTCAGTATGGTATGTTGTGTAGCCTAATAATGGCGTGGTTATTGACCCATTTGCTGGTTATAAAGATAAAACTCACACACACATTTGGCGAAAATAATAATCTATATTGAAAAGATTCAAAAGCCTGTTCGTAGATGCCTTAGTAAAAAACCTCACTGCGTCATCAGAGAGGAAAAAGAGAAGATCTTTACATCTTATACATTTTTGCAATACAATTTAAGTTTATTAAAATTCCAAGGATGCTTGAGTGCTTGACCTTATTGATCTGCTAATCTATACGCGCCATGGTGTTCTGCCGAAATGACTAAGTACGGGCCTTCCCAATTTGGTCCTAACTTACCACTTGCTCTGCTACCAGAACCCTGAAACACCTTCTTTAAAACCAAGTCACCTTCCTTGAATGATCTTGGCTTCAACCGAGCATTGAAACGTCTTCTCATGAGATTTTGATAGTGCTCTTCTCGAACCCTGGCCTGGTCTTGTCTTTCGTCAATTAGATCCAGAGACGTTGACCTGACTATAAGGTTTGCTTCTTCCTCATAGTGTTGTATCCTATGGCTCGTTACTATGAATTCCGCTGGGATAACTGCTTCAGCTCCATATACCAAAGCAAAAGGTGTATCACTAGTTGTAGAACGTGGGGTAGTCCTATAAGCCCATATAACCTCTGCCAACTTGTATAGCCATTTTTCCTTAGCTTCTTCCAACTTTTTCTTTTACCCTTCTAACAAAGTTCTGTTGGTCACTTCGACCTGCCCGTTTTCCTGAGGGTAATAAGGGGTGGAAAAATAATGGAGAATCCCATACCGTTTGCAGAAGTTTGTAAGGACCGAATTTTGAAATTAAGGCCCGTTGTCTGTCATTAAAATTCGTGGAATCCCATACGTAGTCAAAATTTGATTATGTATAAAATCATATACCTCTTGAGCGCGGATTATAAACAAAGCTTTAGCCTCCACCCATTTCAAAAAATAGTCGACTGCCACGATGAGAAATTGTCGCTTGCCTGTGGCCATTGGCAGAGGTCCTACCAAATTTATTCCCCATTTATCAAACGGACATAGGACAGGAATATTCTGCATGGGCTCGCTTAGTCTATGCTGCGTGTTTGAATATTCTTGACAATTATGACAATGCAGTACGAGATTCTCAACATCATTTGCTAGCTCAGGTCAGTAATATCCAGCAAGAAGAAATCATTGCATCAACGTTCGGTGTCCACAATGAGCTTCTGCCTCTCCCGAATGTAAATCTTCCAATACAAAATTTGCTTCAGTTCGATCAAGACAACGGAGTAGATGTCTGGTTGAGCTTTTCCTATATAAAATATCATCGAGGACACAATACTTAGCTGCTCCGATTTGTAATGCACGAGCCTCACTCTTACTTGCAGGTAACGTTCCTTGATTAAAGTGATGGAGGTATGGAGTCCGCCAATCATCCTCGTTAGTAAATGAATCAACCGTAACAACCTTTGAAATTAGCTCTGTCGCAGGGAGTTGCTGGATCAAAATTGCTGGATGCTCTCCTGCAGCTGTTGTCTTCGCCAAAATGTCGGCTGCTGAATTATCTCTTTGGGGGATCTGTTCATAAGAAACGTTAGTAAACTTGGACTTATATTCCTTGATAATTACGAGATATTCCTTGATGTCATCTTTCTTGACGTCATAAAGACCTTGTGCTTGATTTACCACCAACTGAGAATCAGATCTGATTTTGATAGCCCGAGCATCACATATTAAACAAAACTTCATGCCACAAAGGGCAGCTTCATATTCCGCAGCATTATTTGTAACCGGAAAATTGAAAGGCACTGCTTGCTTAATCTCCTCTCCTGTTGGAGTTCTGATTACAACTTCTAGAGAGGCTACTCAAGAAACATATTTTGCCTTGGTGTAGGGTATGGATGTTATTAGTCCTATAGAGTCTATTTTACCTTCTTATATAGTACTTTACTATTTTGAAGAGGTAAATGAAGAGGCAAAAAAGAACAGACCTAGACTTAATCGAAGAGAAAAGAGTTAAAGCTCATTTGAATATGACTTAATATCAAACTTTGATGAGGAGTCGTTATAATTCGAAGGTGAGAAGGAAGGATTTTAAAGTAGGTGACAATATGTTAAGGAAAGTATTTCTCCATATGAAGGAAAAAATACTTGGAAAGATGGCCCCGAATTGGGAGGGTCCTTATATGGTGATGGAGAAAGTAAAGCCAAGCACATATCGCCTTTTGTGATGAACAAGGAAAATTACTTCAACATATTTGGAATATAGAACATTTGAAGCTATATTGGGAATGATTTTTTTCTTTTTAAGACTTTTTTTAATAATTGACACATTTTTTCCCACCTTGTTGTCCTATGTAGGTTTTAATGAGTTATCGTCTAGATATTCGAGGTTATTAGTAAAATTAACTTTTGGCCAATGATTGTTTTAAATACAAGTATTTAAATTATTTTGGTAACTAGTCAAAGAATGATCATTTTTGAAGTTGTTGACCAAAACTAATTTTTTTAATTTGAAGTGTTATACGCATTATTCAAATAAACAACCATTTTCGAGGTGCTAAGTATTTTAAACGCACTAATTATCTTTGAGGTTCTATGTTCTTTAAAAGAACTAATTATATTTGAGGTGCTATGTTCTTTAAACGCACTGATTATACTCGATGTGTTATGTTCTTTAAACACACTAATTATGTTCGAGGTTCTACGTTCTCTAAACGCACTAATTATATTCAAGGTGTTATGTTCTCCAAACACACTAGTCGTATTCGATGTAATAACGTTTTATAAGTGCACTATTTTTATTTCGCAAGTTATAAATATATATGTAAAATATATTGGAATTCGAGGTCATTATGACTTTTTTATAAAATTAAAAGTCATGATAAGATAAAAATTGGCAAATAAATGTGGAAAGAAGAAGAGTAGTTTCTCATTAAATCCATAATCTGAGCTTACAAAAAAATGTTTTTGAATGCCAGGAAATTAAGTATTCACAAAAATAAGTCACCAACAATAAAGATGATTTTAAAAATAAATAACAATTAATCATCCTCCTCGGAGTTCTCTTCGGAAGAATCTTCTTCATGTTCACTGGTATTTTTCATTTTCTTCTGACTTTGTCTCTTCGAAAGAATCAGTTGGAACAGGGTCGAAGGCTTCACTATGACGATTATCTATGGGGATCAATTCCCAAAAGCTTGACAAATTTTCTTTTGGGAACACTACGTGAAATTCGTAGAGCAAAGTGATAGTATGTTGCTTCTCGGCATTTTTGAGTGCAGTTAAGGTGTCTAATCCATACGGATTTTTGGCACTTTGCGCAACGGCTTGCTTTTCTTCTTCGAGTGTGGTCTTGAGTGCGGTCATATCATCAGTCAGTTCTTTTTTTCTCCTTCGATCTTGTTCAAAGATTCTTAAAGAGATGAGTATTTTTTATGTTCCTTGGATATCTCCCTAACATGTTTAATTTTAAGTTCATCCATCTCAGCCAGATAGTAAGTCTTGAGATCTTTTGTTTGTTGTTCATGCACAGAGCGTAGATGATGTTTGATGTGGATGCCTTCTTTAATATATTACCACATGTCATCTTGGAACACATGAAATTATTCCTTTATTTGTTTCCCAAATATTTGTCTCATCTTTTTCTCTACAGCAACATCTTTTTTATATCGAACCATATCTTCGGTCGTGGTTTCCAAATGGTTTTAAAAAGAATTTACTTTTGTGCATAATGCTTTTGTTGTTGCTTCAATATTGGAAAAAGGTTTCAATGCAAGTAAAACTTCTTGAGATGGCTCTTGGACATGGATGAACCTTTGATTATTGTAAGACATGAGAGAAGATGAGGAAGCCAGGGGAATATCTGAATTCAAAATTTCAGGTATAAGAGGAGCAGTAACCTGATGGAAAATTTGTTGAAGCTGTTCTTAGATATGTTAGACCCTTGGATCAATATCTTTGTATAGGTCTTGAAGTTCCTCTACACTTATGGGATCATCAGGAAAGAAATGGCCATCTCCTCGGTCATCTTCCATTGTATTTTCTCTTCAATGATTTGCTTCCACTGAAGTTTCTCCTCAATGATCTTCGCATGCAATTTCTTCAGCTTCGGAAGGAGGCACTTCTGAGACAACTTCTTTAGTATTCTTCTCTGCTCTCTTAGCCGGTGAAGTTTCGAAGTGCTCTTTTTTTTGAAGTAGTTTTATTTCTTTTTTAAAAAGGTTCATACTCGATTCCTTCTTCAATTGTTGGAAGACTAGCCTCAGTTGTCTTCATTTTGGTCTTTTTTATTTTGTGGCTTCGGATTAGTTGAAGGGCTAGCACCAGATGTATTAGTTATCTTTTTCTTTGTCCCTTTATTTTTTACAGGCAAATGAATTTCTGATATGTTTCACACAGGTAGAGTAATTTTACCATCATGTGCTATCAAATTCTTTACAACAAGTTGTGCATCTGGTGGCTCCATTAAATTTTCCGGGAGGTCGACAACTAAGATGATCCTCCACAAATGACTATTGATAAATTTTATAGGTAGAAGGGTTGAGTGGAACCTATTCCCCTATTAATTTTTTGTCCAACTTGGCAAAAATATCTTTTCCATTTGTCTTGCGACTTTTGTACCTCTTCGAAATTCCTAAGTACAGTAGCAATATATGTGATAAAATCTAATTTAATGTATTAAAAAAATCATAAGTAGAAATGAGTAAAACTCATTGTTTCTTCTCCAGACAAGACTAAGTTTGGAAGGGTTCACCTCGGATATTGCTTTACCATTCTCCCAAGCTCCAGATATAAAGAAAAACCTTTGCTTCCAGAATTGTTTAGTTTCGAGCAGATCGTCGATTATTTTGAAGTCATCTACCGGTGTCAGATAGTAGAAGGGTAGTACCAGTCCCTTCAAAAGGCCAATCATGGCGATAAAGTCTTTAATGGAGAGAGTGGTTTGGCTTAGTCTCGAAGCCATAATCACTGATAGAAGTGTGAACAAAAATATAGGTGTTGCTTGTGTAGGGCAGAGGTCCAGGAGCTCGACGTACTCCACTATCATCGGATCCAGTGAGAATCGAAGACCCCAATTGATGATCTCATGATAGACCACAAATTCATCTACTCTACAATCAAGTGGAGTCTCAGCTTCTTTTGAAAGTCGAAGTGTTATGTTGTCTGGCATTCCTTATTGCTTTTTCAAACGACCAACTTGATCTTCACTATAATATATATATGACACGTTTTTTAGTGCCATGATGTATTCAGGGAGGAACGGTTTTAAATTCAGACTTACTGAGGCAGCAACATCCTCGGGAAGTTCAACTTGAGACTTCTTTTTCTTTTCTTTTTTCTCAGATGCCCCTTTCGATGAAGCATCGTCTTCAGTATCAGATGCAACACCATTTATTTTAGCCTCGATATTTGACATTGTTGTCTCTGAGTTAGCTTCTTCTTCATAAGCATTGTCTATTAATCGATGATGATTTGGGTTCGACGCTGGATTTTCTTCTTGTGTATTCAAGGGAGTTTGTTGTGACTCCACGTTGGTCTCAACAATCTCCCTCAGGGAAGGAAATGGTGGTGTAGGGTTATTGATGATGTTTTTTAAAGTGTTGTCAGCATTGGAGTGTAGGGTTATCATGTACGAGAGATTAGCTTTTGGCTGATTCCAAGGAGTTTCCTTACGTGATGTTCGAGGTGGATTAGAGTTGATTGATAATAAAGCTTTTTTAATCTTCTGTGAGTGAATGTGCTTTGTGTTACTTTCCGATACTTTTCAGGAGAAACATATGTGGATCTCATGTGATGTTGACTAGGAAATATTATTTTTCGGCGAAGGTAGCCAAGAAATTGGTTTTTTAGATGAAGAAAGCTAAGAAATTGGGTTCTCATGTGAAAGTAGCTAATGATTCTCTCATGAACTTTCTCCGACTATAAGGTATTTTTAAAACATAAATAATGGGTGAGATAAGTATTTATAAAGGAAAGGAGAAAGAGAAAATAGTCAGAGAAGTGGAAGAGGTGGTGATGATTATTGGGTAGAAAGATGGAATATCAAACGGTTGCTTGTAAATAAATAATGTGACACATGTTAGCTTTCAGACCTAATTGTAGACCTAGTGGATCATCGCATGCGTATAAGACCATTCCAAACATTTCTGACCGTTATAAAAAGGCCAGCTCATGATTCTACATATGAATATTCAAAGTGTGAACAAAGGGTCAAGCCAGTATCAAGGTAAACATGTGTACAAGTTCCTTCAAGGAGGACAAGTATATGACCATGCATTATTAAATCGGTTGATAAACGATTTATATTCGAGGAAAAATGTGAATGTGTTTTTATTCGAGGACAACAACAATTGAGACAAATCCTTTTGGCAATGAGATGAGAAGGTCTAATCTGAATCAAATTAGATGTTGATAATAAACAGATTTTACCTATCGTGATTTCTGATGATTACTAGTTCTTATTTCACTAACCTTCATAAGAACTAGGTGGGCTACTGATAAGGATATGTATTGTTGATGACCTAAATGTAATACAATAAAAGTTGTATATGATAAATTCTATAGTAAAAAAAGAATATGTAAACTTTGGTTACCCGAACCTCATGTTGATACTGATGGTTGATCACTAGTGTGTCATATGCAATAGTTCAAGATTGTCTTGTATCTGAGCCATAATTTTTTTATGTCTTACCCCACCCTAGGCGACTACTCTAACCTTAACCTCACAGGTAGGTACCTGCTTATCCGATCATTTATACTGTTTTTTCAAATCTTGTTCCCGTTTAATAAAATAGATTTTCAAATGAAGCCTTATCTGTAATGATAACCCCAATTCAGGGAAGGATAAAGTTCTTCTAAATCGGACACAAAATTATCGTTAGACTCTGAAATAATATACTGATATCTAGTTTTGTGCTCTTTTTTAACGAAATGGAAACTCCGGTCTGATTGAAACTGTTTCATTTGCTAACTTTCTTGATCTTACAAAGATTCAGACTCAATGTCATCACCCTATAAGATTTTTCTATATTTCAATTTTTTTCAAATTTTTGATCGAACGCTTCTTGAACGTGTAACCATTGTCTCACGCTGAGCATTTACTGCAATTGATCATGATGTCTCTCTATGTCCAATTTATTTCATTTTTCTTCAAGTTGGTGTTGCTTTTGATCATCATTTACTAACTAATCGGATTATTCCGCAATCATATTTTGGTATGTAAGCACCACATGATCTGATTGCACTCAAGCGTAATAATCTGAAATAGAGCTTACTGTCTTGGTGGTTTTGGATATTATATATGGGTATGAGTCTAACCTCTCACTATGGTCTCTACTAAGGACTCTTAGAAATATTTGAGAGGGAAGTTAGTTCTGGTTAATTTGGGGGTCACACAAAAATTTAGAGAGATATTTAGGACTGAAATTCTAGAAATAGAAGTTTTCAAAACTAATAATAAAATAATAATTGTTTATTATTTCCAAGAAAAAGTATATCGTCTTTTATAATATTGGTGGCGGGCCTTTTGGCCTACACCATTAGGCCATTACTGGCTAATCCACCTCATTAATTTACTAAACTAATATATATATATGTAGACCTTATTACAAAAAAATATCCTCAGTGTCACACATTTTGGGGTTTATAATATTATATTACCTTTTCATGAGAACCCTCAATTATTACGCCAAAAAATGTTTTTGTTATTCCAACATGTGTCAGTCTCACTTTGACTTTTTATCTATTATCACCATTAACTGGAACCTCCATCTAGATGACTCCATTATGTTAATTATTCTGATTAAGCTTAAGTGTCTCCAATCTGTTATTTCCTCTCTTAATAAGAGATAGTTCAGTAACATAAGTGAAAGAGCTTATTTTTATCATACATTACATCTTCAAGCCCAACACAATTTGGCAAGTGACCCTCCCAACCCATCACTTATCAAGGCTGAAATCGATACCTCCAAAAACTTTGTTATCTTTAGACGTGAGGAAGAGTCTTTCTTCAAGTAGAATTCCCGTGAAACATGGATTGAGTTAAAGGACCGTAGCTCCAAGTTCTTTCACAACATTATCAAGTCCCGTATTTCCGAGAAATAATATCGGTTTTATTAACTACCCTCAGGGGAACATATATTCCTCCAAAAATGGTGTTGCTTGCATATTTGTTTCCCACTTTTCCAATCTCATATGTGTCAAGAACCTACCTATCTACCCTGACCTTTATAGAGTTAAGAGCTTGATTACAACCAGACTCAATAACTCTGATAAATCTCATATGACTCGCCTCATCATCAATTATGAGATATAAAAACTTATGTTCAGTATTTGACAATAATAAAATGTCTAGTCCTGAAGGCTTCAGCTATGGTTTCTTTAAGCCTTCATAGGATACCATTAGTACTGATTTTTAGAAAGTGTTCCACTATTATTATTTTTGACAATTGTATAGACTGAAGCTGGAATAAGACTTTCATCGCTCTAGTCTTGAAGTTTGACAACCCTACTTCCCCATCCGATTTCAGACCCATTGCTTATTGCAATATTATCTTCAAATTCATTTCCAAAATTCTTACCAACAAGATTAAAAAAATATTCTCTTCTCTAATCAAACCATCCTAATCGGTATTTATCCCAATTCTTAGTATTTATGATAATACTTTTCTTTCCCAAGAGTCGTTGTTACCACACTAGTAAGAAAGGTCCTCGAACAACCCTAAAGATGACCTTATGAAAGCCTTCGATAACATTTGATGGTGTCTCATTTTATACATCCTCTATGCTATGGAATTACCCAATCGAATAATTGGTTGGACCATCAAGTGTATCTCTACTTTCTTTAACTCGAATAACATTAATGGTAACATTTTGGCTCCTTTTGTGGTAAAAGAGGTCTCCAAAAATGAGACCATACACATATTCTTCTTTATTTTCATCATGTAAGTTCTCTCTAATATTCTCAAAGATAAAATTTAGCACCTTTAATTAAACTCAAATTGAAGTTTCGTAAGCTCAAAATCATCAATTTTTGTTTTGTAGATGACTTAATAATTTTCTGTTGTGCCAACATTAACTTAGTTAACCTTGTTAAATGAGGCTTTTAGGAGTTCGACAACCTCTCAGACCTCCACCTCAATCCTAACAAAACTCAAATATTCTTTTATAGGGTCTCTTAGTCGATATGTCCCTCCACCATCACCTCTTTGGACTTTGAGGAAGGTTCAAGTTTTGTTCGTTACTTAGGGCCCCCCATTATCAATTATCATCTCTCTTATAATGATTATAGGTCGATGTTTTATAAAATAAGCAGTCGTATCAACTCTTGGACTTTCAAGAACCTATCTTATATGGGTAGGCTCCATCTAATTAAGATATTTCTCTTTATTGGACAAGTTTACTAGTCTTTAATGTTTATCATTCTCATCCATGTCCTAAAGGATCTTTCTCAAATGTTTCATCTATTTATGTGATTGGGACCTGAGATGAAAATTTATGGTTCCAAATATGTTTGGTCTAAGATTACATTACCCTCACCTGATAAAGGCCTTTGTAATTTAGACATTCAGGTCTAGAACTATATGGTCTTCCTCAAGAACTAATAGTCCATATTAAGCGTCAATTATTCTTCAAATTGGTGTAACTGGGTTCTTACCAAAAATGTAAAGATAATATACATTGAAAACTCTATATTGTCTCCCCTCCTAGTTGAGGATGAAGGAAAATCACTAACCTAAGTCCCATTGTCGTCAAGCTCTACAAGGTGGAAGTCATAAACAACCTATTTACTTTCCTTTGGTTTGACCCATAGCTTTTTCCTAATTCGTTAATTGACCGATACAGTCAAAATATTATATGTTATGTTGGACTATGTAGCAATAGCATGCTTTCTAATATCATCAACAACCAATCTTGGAACTAGCCCATTTAGCTCCGCTCTGGCAGAAGGTCTCACCAATCCCACCTGCTTGAAATGCGTAATGCGATCAGTCTTCCCCTGACCCCTCGGGCAGGGGTGATGTTAAACTCTGGATCTTTAACCAAAATATTAATATATTTACAATCAATAATATTTATCATTACATCCAGGAATCAACGCGTTAGGTATCTTGGACCAATCTTGTTTGGAACAAGTATAACATTCGTACATACTATTTCATTGTCTAGCTTGTCATCTACGAGAATCTCATTACATGTGAAAAGCTTCTCGCACAGGGTTATATCATATACTCAGACTGTATCTTATGTAACGTCTTCCTAGAAATCACCAACTACATTTTGGCGAACTGCCCAATCGCCAACTTGTTTGGGAGTTCTCTTCCATTAAGCTTAAGTTTACCCCTAACCTCCGATTGAACTTTTTAGCTACATATTTCCAGCATATGAACCTCATCTCATATGCTTAATTTATATTTGGCGTGTCGTTTTCTGTCTGATGGTCTACCATATTTAGTAAAATAATAATGCTAGGATGTTTTTGGAATCCCCCTCTTTGGGTTGAACAATCTCTTATCGCATATTCTTATACCCCCGCTAGATATTCACGACTCAAAGATTATTTTGGTCGTGTTAAACATTACTAATTTTCTCTATTATTTTTGTTTGTTTTTCAGGTCATCTCATTTTGGTTGGATCCACATTATTTTCTCTTCGGATGCTGGATTGGTGCTCATTCCTTACTACACTCTTGATCGATCATTTATATTCTATCATTTCAGTCATTTATTGTTGTTATTGTAGATGTCTCTTCTAATACACATTATACAGGGATATGCCTTGAAATTTGTATTTATATACTTTTTTATTCAAGGGAGTGCCCTCATGTATATGTAAACCTTCCTTATTCAAAGTTATTATTTTCTTACAAAAAAAACTTGGACCGAATCACTATACGATAACTAATCTTTCCCTCGTCAATGGACAAATTACCATACTATAATAAATATTTTTCACACCAATAAGGTTTGTGTTACTTGTATTTATTAAATATGTTCAAACTAAAACTTAAAATTAAATTATTAAATATTTTTGTTGTTTAATTTTTAACTTACTTTAGTCCAAATTAAATCTATAAAAGAATATTAATTTAAAACAAAATAAAATGGACAACAAAAATTACTACAAAATATATCAATTATAAATAAAGTTAAACTTTTTTATACAAAGGTAAATACTTACCCAACTTGACACTTGCAACTCTATGTTTACATAGAAAATAAATTACTAACTCTATAACTGGGAAAATGGTTATTTTCTAGTGGAGTGTTATTTTGCCATCGTCTGAGGGTGTTCTTATGATTTTGAACCTTAAAATGATTCAAATCTGGAATCATGCGGTTGTCATTAAACACTTTTGGTCAATTCTCACCACCAAAGTTTTTTTTATTCAGTGTGAATGGATCAAGTGCGAGAGAAAAAAAAGTAAAAGACAAGCATATGTGGAACATTTCTACTGGTTATACCCCTAGTTAGAGATGGAGGAAAATCTCCAAATGAGAACCAACATCGTCAACCTCTATAAATTGGAATATGGTAACTTACCTCCCTCTAGTACGATATTTGGCTCTTTTATAAATCTCTTATTAATCAATATGGTCTCAATATCATTTGTCATGCAAGAGTGCACAATAATAGCAAAGTGGTTGACATCATCTCTGACGTTGTCTGGAACTGGCCTCCACAAATCCATTCTTGTAGTAGATTTCACAATTCTCATCTCATTGATATCGGTAATTATATTAGTATTTTTCATTTATCCTCCGGTAGGGATGACGTCAAACTTTGGATACCAAACCAGAGTAGCAACTTTTTCACTATTAATAGCATGTATCGTTATCTCCTTCTATTTGTTCTAAGAGTTCATTGGGTAAACCTTGTATAGAATAAGTACAACATTCTTAGACATTATTTTATTACTTGGTTTTCCGCTCTGGGTAAGCTCTTCACTAGCGACAAGATTCTCTCAAGATTCTCTCTTGGGGCTACCATGTAGTTTTAAATTGTGTCATTTGCAACAATGCTTCAAAGTCTATTAGTCATCTATTTTGGGTTGAATTACCTTATACCCGCCTCAACTAGGAGGTTATCTGAGATTATAATTCACTATCATCCTCTCCGGATTGGTCAAGTTGGCTACACATTTCCAGCCTTTGTCCCCCGTCCACCAGTCTTGGTCTTTTTTTGCGCTTAGAATTGTGTTCGATGGTTTATCATATATGGCAAGAGAGGAACGTTAGGAATTTCACGAACAGTCACTCATTTGCCTCTGCAATATCTTATCGCACCCTCTCCGACCTCCGCTACAAAATTTTGGTCTCCAAATTCCATTGGCCAAGTTAATCATTTTTAACTTAACTTTTGGTCTCCAAATTCCATTGGCCAAGTTAATCATTTTTAACTTATCTTTTATTTTTCTCCTTTTTCAAGTTTTTATGTCTGTCATTAATGCAACTCACTTTGTTTCGTTACCATGCGCAGTAATCAGTGTTATGTTTTTTATGTTCCATAATGTCACTTGGATTATTACATTAAATTGTTTTTTTATGTCAAGAGAATACATCGTGGATTATGTATGTTTTGTTATTTTTTTAACACCGCTTGGATCTTTTTTGTATTTGGATAATGTTCCATAATTTATGTATGACTTATGTTTATTTATTTATTTAAAGTTGGAAAATGCCCCGAAATATCATGTACTTTTATTTTTTATATTTAATATTCTTTTATAAAAAATGGTTATTTTTTATTTTTTACAAATAATTTAAATTAGTCTATATCTGTTTTAAAAATTACGATACCTGTTTTTGATTGTTCAAAATATACATATAGAAATTTGTGAAAATAAACTTTTTTAAAATATGTATTATAGAAACCGAAGCTCCAACCAGATTTTATATATAAAGTAGTTTTGGATTAAAAGTAGTATAGTTTTTGGGTTGGGTGGATTGGGGAAGGGACTATTTTATGGTGGGTTAGAGCCTTGGTCTAAACTAATCTCTTCGTATTTCCAGTCCAACTAAAATAATGGGCTTGAAACTAAAGCCCAGATATATCTTACTTTTAATAATTAAACAATCTTCAAGATCTTTAGAAAATCTACCAAAGATGGAAGTACATAAGTTTACTTAAGTTTAATCTTGTTAAACTTGATAACTTAATATGATTGCTAACTCACATGAGTCCTACTCTTAATCATTAGAAATTATAAGCTTTGACTGAGTTAATGGACATTAACTTTTCAAGTTAAATCATTCGAGTCTAATACTATACTAGAAGCATGCCTTAGCTTTTTCATTCACCACATAATTTAATTTTAGGTCTTTTATTTATAATTTTGCAAAACATTTAGAAAAAAAAACACATAGAAAAGAAGAGATAACTAGTAATTTTATCCTCGACTTTGATTTAAAACTTCAAAACTAAATAAACAAATGATTAAGAGCATTTTTACTAAAATTATTGTTTTGACTACTGTTACATGAAAATATTAGGGGGTTCTTAAAGAATATATATTACATTAAATTCTTTGTAGGGGTGGTTAAAAAAAATTACTAGACAAACGCAATTATAATTTAAATTGAAAATAAACAATTCATATATTTAAGTATTAAAAAGTAAAAATTTAAAGTTTATTTTTCTCTTCACATGATTTTTAGAAAAATCTAATAAAATAATAAGTTTAAATAAAACAATAAATTTATGGAAAAGAATTAGATTTTGATAATTAAAAACTGATTTAATATCAATTAAAATTATATAAAAAAAAAACTAGTAATAGATATACTAAATATAATAGTTCAAATGTAGCATTTTCGTCACCGTCTGAAAAAATTTATCATGTTTGCTCTTCACATAATTTGATCTATTTCTTTTTTTTTAATTTAAAACAAAATTTCGATATTAAAAAATTACAATTGTTGAATTTATATAAAGAATCTAGCTAAATTAAGATCTAAAGATTGATCGAAAGTAAATTGAAGAACAAATATAAAATGAAACAAATGAAATTTATTCATTTCTTTTTTAACCATTTTGATTTTAACAAAAGACGATGAACTCTTGTTATTTTGAAAATTTAAATTTTGTGGTTCATGATCACACATTTTTTAATAAATCTTCCATCTTATTGATCCATTTGTAGAATCAACAACCCTTTTGCGCTTTCAACATGTCCACTAATCATTCGAGACTTGGATCCTTATATTGATATGTTCCGGCAAAAAAGATATGAAATAAGTATGTTATGTATAAAACTGCTTACAGATGGTTAATATTGTCATTTTAAAGAATTTGATGAACACATGATTGAAACACAAGTTGAATATTAACTATTAATATTGTTTAGTCTTCGATAGGCAAGGTTTAGGCTTTCCAAGAATAATATGGCTCTCAATTGGTCGGGACGTCATTTAGAGTTAAATTACAGTTAGATTTAAACTTAAATGAGTATTTTGTGAGCCACTCATCTACAAGATTTTGCTCCTTATAAACGAGCTTAAGAGTCATTTAAGAAGATAAAAGATTCCTACAACAATATATTAAATGTGATAGGAACCAGGGTGGTGCAATGTCATCTGCTAATGAATTAAACAAAAAAATTAATCAATTTCAATGTCAACAAGATTACAAAACAGATTTTTACACAAAGTTAATCCATCTATAAAAGCTCTAATTTCAGTAATAATGGAAGGTTATCTTTGATATATTCTACTACCAGAAGATAACATGATACCATTAGAGTCTTTAATTACAAAACCAACCTTTGTCTCACCATTTTGAATGTATGCTCCATCATAATTGAGTTTCAATCTATTACCTATATGAGGGTGTCATTTGACATATAGGGTAGTCTTATTAGAGTGATGATTTAAACAGTTAAGATGATAACTTATTTTGTAATCGTTACTTTTTTTTATTAACAGATTGGTACAACCTAAATTGAATAACATATGTAGAATCTTGTTCTTAATATCATTTAAAAACACCACTTTATTTTTAAAATTTGATTTATTTCTAGTGTTCTAAATGTTCTAACTTATAATGAAGGGATAATAGTTTTAATGTGTTGATTTGTTTGTTAATTTCCGATAATAATGTCAAATAAATCTGTAAAGTAGTTTTGTACTTCCCAAGTTGTTTGGTATTGCACAAAGTGATGGTCCGCGGTTTCTATATTATTACAAAATTGGATCCTAGATACTATTGTGAAGTTAATTTGTTGAAGGATAATATCAAGATATAAGACTTTTCAATATTCTCCAAAGTGTAAAGAACATTTTTTTGGAGTTATTGAATTCCAAATCTTTTTGTAGATTACTTATGATAATTTTTTTGTTCTTAACTTGTTAAAGGTATTTTTAAAGTTGAAAAGACCAAATTGATTAGCATTTCATTTTATACATTTGGTTTATTATCATTCAAAGTGAATTTAGTAATTATGTCTATATTTAACAAGAGTTACATTTTGTTTGAGTTTGTTCAGATTCCAAGTGTTGTTTTCTCAAAATTGGTTCATTTTATAATTGTTGCGCCATAAGTTATCTTATTTAAGATTGATAATAATGAGAGGATTGGTGTGACACCATCTCTCAAGCCAAAAATCTGATTTTTCATTACAAATTTACCAAAAGATGAATAGTTCAGCAATCTTTTTAATTTTGATCATTCTTTTCTAGATTTTAGAATCTTTAGATTTAATATTAATTTATAAATTATTTTTATTGGGAGAGTATATTGAATACATGAGTTTTAACCATAAGGATTTATTGTCTCTAAATGCAAACCATAGTTTGCATGGGAAAGTATTCCGAACTTCTTTGAGATTTTCAAAAGCTTAAACCAATTTCCTCATAAGAACTGTAGAGTTTAGTCAAATTAAACCAAATCATAGCATTTTTGTCTTATTTTTATCATCAAATGAATTTATTTAATAATCTATAGATCTATAAATTATAGATTTAGGGAGACAATATCGTTGAATATAGTATGAAATGATGGCCATTAGTACACATTGTATTAAAACCACCCGTCTACCAAATGAAAGATGCTTACAGTCTCATTCAAGAACTTTATTTCTGATTTTGTTAATGATATTATTAGAGTAGCAGAGTTTGTTACTATGATGAATGGTAATACCATGGTATTTGATGGGTAGATTGGAATGTCTAACCAGTTTGGTTATTGATCTTATTATTTATTGTTTTATCTCTAGTTTGAGATGATATGAAGATGGATTTGGTTTTGTTTATTAATTGACCAGAAATATTTTTGTAATGATTAAGAAAGTCCCAAAATCTTTTACTGTTATTCTTTGATACATTTATAAACATTATTATGTCATCAATATTGCCTTGAATTAGCAAATATAATGGTCAAATAAGTGTAATTATTTGTTAAGGACTAATCTAAAGAAAACATAAAGACTAAGGGAGTCAAATGTAATAACTAGTAAACTTGTTTATGAAAAGTAGAGGAATTGGGTGAGAAATCCATTTTAACACTGTTATTTATCAATTTCAGCATTCACCTCATGTACTATATAAAGGACAATAAATAGTCAATTATTACTACAATTATTATTTTTGTCTCTTTTTCTCTCTGTTAAATACTGAGTCTCTCTCTAAAAATATCAGATACGAACATTTATCAGGTAGACACTCCCATACGAATATTTTCACATCCGAATTTATTACCAAGAAATATTTGATTTCATCAGTGGCGCCGTCTATGGGAACCTGAGTGGTACCCGAAATCACTGTTCCAAAACCGCAAAAATAATCTAAAGTAAAAAAACAATGGAAACTGAAATTCGTGGAGAGATAGAGGCAAATCCAACAAACAATTTGATTGGAGTCTCATCTGGATATCTTGTGATGGAAGAGAAAATGATAAATGACAATAATCGATATGCTGCAGAGCTCCTTGAAGAATCCGTCTTGGTTGCTAGGCAAAAAGAGTTGTTAGAAGACATTGAAAGGCTAAATGCTAAAAATGAAGCGATAATCAACTCAAGAAGAATTAAATTAGAAGTTTGACGATATCATGTTGTGGCAGATCAAACCCAAGATGTCAATCAATCCGAGGAAAGGCATCGAAGAAAAAGTCATTGATCTTTTAAAAGGCGAGCTAGATCTGAACAACGATACGAATAAGCAGAATCTAGTGAGTATACTTCTCTTAGTTCAGATGAATTTTCATCCTCAGCACCGATGCTAGGCATCAAGTATATCAGAGGCAAAAAGATTGCAGGGTGCATAAAAGTTCCCATCGAACCAGTAGGAGAACTAAGAATTCGACGAAGAAAAAGCACGATCATTGAAAGAGAAAGTTATACTCTGAAGAGCCCGACAAAGCGGTAAATGCAATTCGACCAGAACACGTAACTCATCGGAGACAAATTCAGTCTAATAGTTACAATTAGGACTACCGAGTCAGTAATCAATTTACTTTCCCGTCCGATAAAGGACTCTATATGATAGCGAACGAATGACCGGGGGGGGGAGTGCTTATAAGGTCGGACATAATTGGAAGTCATCTCCAATCTCTCCAAAAAAATTGTTTGGGCATCTTCCAAAGTGGTTTAACATATCTAAGTTGGAAAAGTTTAATCGGACACAAGATCTAGACAGTCATATTGAACAATTCAAAAATTTCATGATCAATTACGACGACAATGACAAGTTATTATGCAAGGCTTTCTTTCAAACTTTCAAGAATGCTATGTCAAAGTGGTATAACATTTTACCTCAAGAGTGTATAAATAATTTTGATATGCTCAGGAGCATGTTCCGACAATACTTTGTTTGAAGTAAAAAAGTTATGAGCGAATGAGGACATTATAATCTACTGTAGGCAGAAAGGTGGGGAGAATCTCAAAGAGTATACAAAGTGTTTCATCCAAGTTAAGACAGATATGGAATTTTTGAAGACAAAGTGGCTTTACCTGCTTTTCCAATGGGTTTGATTCCAGGGGTGATGAAAGATAATGCCGCAGACACGCAGGCCACGACATTTGGAGCATTGCTGGATCAGATAGATAAGCAAATTATAGTTGAAGAAACTAGAGCATCAGAGATAGAATCGATATCGCAGTTTAATCCGAATCAGTTCTACCAGGATCCGACCATGATAAGAGCCAGTGCACCACCCGTGAATGTCCGGCCGCAGCTATCGCAACCAACAAGCACAGTCCATCCCCAAGCACCTGTTCAAGTTATAAGTCAGGCCTCTCAAAGGGTAGTCAACACTCAATATTACACACTTGTAGTCAACACTCAACATTATGTCCGGCCCATGCCCAACAAATGGGTTTGATCAGCTCATTATGTCGAGTTGACTGAGTGTGTATCTATTATATTTGAGAAGGCACGTTTGAATGTACACTTTCGTTAACCTTTCCCAATGCAGAATCCAAAGGAGCATTAAAAAATAAGTATTGTTAGTATCATGAGGATATCAGGCATGATACAAAAGACTGTGTAGCGCTGGAAAAAAAAAAGTGCAATAATTGATAGAAAATGAGAAGTTAGTCAATTTTGTGGAAAATTATTCTACAGATTCTCTCAAACAGGAAGTTGTTTTTAAGTAAGAGGATACGATGATTATATCGCAAACAATCGATGAAGAATCTATAGATGCGTTGGATATCTCTGCTGAGTATTTAGACCCAAAATCGGGCAGAAACAGCATAAATATGGTAGAAGAACCGATAACAAGAGGAAAAAATGTGAGAAACAATAAGAAGCAGTCAGAAGATGGCAAGAGAGTGTTACTGAGCAACGTTAGCCCCCAAGTAGGTTAAGGGTCTTGAGTAAAAAAAAAGAATAACTATCATTGGGGGCTCCCCCGGAGTTCAATCTCATGGATGATCCGAGGGAAGCCCTTGGTTTCATAGTCTAAGATGATAGCTTTGAGGATCATGTCTTCTTTCCGGGTAAAAGCCTCAAAATTGGCACAAGATTATCTCTGGAGGTAATAAAAAGTTTAATAAAGTTTCTTTCAACGAAATTACATTTGTTTTCATAGTGTATGGAGGATGTCATAGGGTTTCCACTAGGCATCATCTGTCATAAGCTTGCGGTGTGAAGCAATGTTTGTCCAATGATACAAAAGATGAGATATTTTTCTTACAAAAAAACTGAAGCTATAATGATAGAGGTGGATCGTTTAACTAAAGTGGATCACATACGCGAGTCACAATATTTTTCATGGACTGCTCCGGTCCTAGTAAATAAGAAGAATGGTAAGTGGTGAATATGTGTAGATTTCACCGATCTAAACAGAACATGCCTTAAAGATCCTTTCCTTGTGCCTAGAATAGATCCGTTAGTTGATTCAATATTTGGGAACCGGTTGTTATATTTCATGGGTGCTTATATCAAGTATAATCATATCAAATGGATCCAAGAGATCAGGAGAGTACAACATTTATCACCGGAAGAGGTTTAGAGTGTTACAAGGTAATGTCATTTGGATTGAAAAATGTCGGAGCGACATACCAGCATTTAGTAAACAAAGATTTAGAGTCTCAAATTGGAAGAAATATTGAGGTTTACATTGATGACATGTTAGTCAAAATTTCAAATGATGAAAACCATTTGGATGACTTAGAAGAAACTTGTGCTAATTTGACAAAAATAAACCTAAAATTGAATCTATAAAAATGCAAGTTCGGGGTGAGATCCGGAAATTTTTTAGGGTATATAGTCAGTGAGCATGGTATTGAAGTCGACCCGGTACAATTAAAGGCTCTGAGTACTATGGTATCGCCAAGAACAATTAAAGAGGTACAAATATTGATAAGAAGATTAGCAGGGTTAAACAGGTTCATATCAAGATCATCGGATAAGTGCGCTCATTTTTTCCGAGTGCTAAGAAAAGAAAATTGTTTTAACTAGACTCAAGAATGTTTGGATGCTTTTCATCAAACCAAAGAATATCTTTCTTTACCGAAAATCTTGGCAAAGCCAAATTTTGGGGAAAAGTTGTATATATACTTGGCAGTGTCAGGTTTCGTGGTGAGTGTGGTTTTAATCTAAGAAGAGGGAAATATTTCGAGGCCGATATATTATGTGAGTAAAAGTCTTCTGGGTGCTGAGAAGCGATACCTCAAATTAGAAAAGCTAGCCCTTGCACTAGTTACATCCGCGCAAAAAATGAGGCATTACTTCCAAGCTCATACAATTGTTGTACAAACATATTTTCCATTGAAGAATATGTTACAAAGACTTGACATATCAAGGAGAATGACTAAGTGGTCGGTTGAGCTTAGGATTTTGATATTTAATTTGAACCAAGAACTGCTATGAAAGCACAAGCATTATCTGACATTTTTGTCGAATTTCACTATAAGTGGAATGATATGGAAGTTGATGCAGAAGAACTTGGAGCAGAATGACAGTCCAAATTGATGAGGGATCAAGCTCATCTGGTTGTGGAGCAGGTGTGCAATGGTTTCTCCGGAGGGAATCGCAAGCCATCCTATTTGGGTTTAAAGTATCAAATGACGAAGCCGAGTACGAATTTGATTTGGCAGGATTAAGACTGCTAAAATATGTGGAGCTAAAAGAGTAAGGCTGATAAGTGATTCACAACTTCTCATAAACCATGTATCTGGTTTGAAGGAAGCAAGAAAAAATCACTTAGTAAAATATCTAGGGGCTTTGAAGGTTTTAACTTTGACTTTTGAGGGCGTCAGATACTAACATATTCGCACAGCAAGAAAATGGCCAGATTATCTACAAGAAGTTATGTGGGCTTATAGAAAAAATTCTCGGACCGTAACGCAAGAGTCATCATTCACACTCGTTTATAGGATGGACGCAGTAATACCATCAGAAATAATTTTCCCTTCATTCAAGCTCAATGAATATTGAGAGGAAACAAAGCACAAGGGAAAGTGCACAAAGTTGGATATGGTAGAGGAAAAGTCAAGAAGGGCACAACTAAATTCTTTACATTATCAGACTTTGATGAGAAGTCAGTCTGCTTCAAACTTTAGAAGACGAGAATTCAAAGTCGGGGATAAAGTTTTGAGGAAAGTTTCCCTCCATACGAAAAATAAATGATGGGTAAATTGGCTCATAATTGATAGGGTCCATACATGGTAACAAAGAATATCAAGTCGGGGATGTACAAACTCAAAGATAAAGAAGGAAGATATCTTCCCCACCTGTGGAACATTGAGCACCTCAAAGTTTATTTAGAGTGAATGTGTAAATATGTAAATATTTTCTTTATGAACTTATGTAAGTATCGGCGGCATACTCTTTCCTACCCTGGTGGCGCGAGAAGGTTTTAATGAGTTGCCATTATAGCCGACTTATATATAAAAATCTCTTTGCGTATTAAAATAACCTTCATTAATGTTCATCTTTTTGGACTCAAAAGACAATCCAAAAAAGCTTGGATGGTAATGTTCATCTTTTTGGACTCAAAAGACGTTCCGAAAAAGTTTGGATGGTAATGTTCATCTTTTTAGACTCAAAAGATACTCCAAAGAATTTTGGATGGTAATGTTCATCTTTTTTAATTCAAAAGATACTACAAAAAAATTGGATGATAACGTTCTTCCATTTTAACCTAAATGAATGGTAAACCAATGAATGTTGACCAACAAATTACTTAACTATGTGAAAAACTTTGGAGTAAGATAATCACACAAAACACTATGTTATTTAGATCGCTTGCAAAACATGAGTCATACAAAATAAAGATCTTGAAGCAAGTCCGATCAGGGAGTCCAAAAAAGTATATTAACAAAGATTAAACAAAAGATAAAGTTTGAATAAAAAGAGATAACATTCTTTCATTTTGTCCGGGCACGGATCCATCTTTGTTGTCTTCTGAAGAATCAGAATCGAATGAAGAGCTTTCTGAGTCACTGCTACTCACTAAGTCTTTTTTAGAGACACTAGCCAGACGATTTCTTTTTATAATATATAGCCAAAGACTTCCTAATTTTAAGTCAGGAGAGCGTTCATACAACTCCATGATCAAGGCGGATCTGAGGTTGGCATCTCTTATTTCCAGACAAGAAATGCAGTCGGTAGAATAAGCATCCAAATATTTTTTCTTTTCGGTTTCAAAATTCTTGGTCAAGGATTCTTTTTCCTTGGTGAGATTTTCAATTTCAAAAACAGCGTTCTCAAAGTATGTTTTAGTCTTTGCACATGATTCAACAAGACCATTGATGAGGGTTTCCCGTTCGATATCTTTAATAATGAAACGCTCTCGTTCGTCGTCAAACTTTGTTTTCTCCTCAGAAAGTTGAATTTCTAGGGAAGTGATTTTTTTTTATGATCAAAAGAGATATTTTTCTCATCAGCAAGTTCATCATCCACCTTCTTCAACTCAGTCTTCCTTAAATCTTCAGATGCCTCCGTTAGACGGACAACCTCCTTCTTCAAATTATTAACCTCAAAGGTTAAATCTTTCACATCAGTTATCCTTTGAATCACTTCGATATTATAGCGATCTTTGCGATTGGATTTCCTCTCAAGGAGAGTAGCAGCATGGAGAAACCTATTAAGTTCGTTGGCAACAAAGTCATTCTCATAAACATCAAAATAAGCAGAGGCATGGGACAGATTTACACCTTCCCCGGGAAATTCCCTAGTAACTGGTTTACTTTGGACAAACTACCCACCAGAGTCCAATTCGACTATAACAACTTTATTCACAGGGGGGAAACTCGGACCCGTGGTGTTGTTTTCTTTCTCCTCAATGTCAATAATATTATTTTGTTTTTGTTGAGCAGAGAATTTCCTTGGCCTCGCAACACCTTCCCTCCCTCCTGTGGCGGTTGCCGCCGCGGCGGTGTGGCACAACCGGATGGGTTAGATGTGAAAATGTTGTCTTGGACGATGATGTGTTTTAGTCTATGTTGTCATTTAACTCATATGTTTTAAGAATTATGTAATTTGATGTTTTATAATTTGATCTTTTAATCTATGTGTTTGTCATTTGACTCAGATGTTCTAAGAATATGCAATTGGATGTTTAAGTTATTATTGTTAGTTTAAATGTCTAGATAGTACTATCTAAATTACAGTTATGTGCTATAAAAAATTATTCAGGTAAGGGATTGCCGCATGACATGTGGCCATCGCCGCACGGCTCGCCTCGCCACTGTGGCTTTTTTAGCTCTCTTCGCCACAGACCGCCGCACGCCACTGACAACTATGCTCATGGCCTAACTACAACAACATCTTCATGAACAACACCGGTTGGGTTTTCTTCTTGAACATCTGCTTGGGATCCTCTTCGAACATCAATCCAATGGTCTTCACCGACCTCAACTGGTGGATTATCATGGACAACAGTTCGTTGATCCTCGGAGGCTTCCGTTTTTTGTTCATCCCGGACATCTTCATCCGAGTCAAGATCATCTTTCGTTTTTTTGTCTTCACCATCGGATTTTTCAGCATCCTGATGACTTGGAGCCTTGGCTCAGGTAGGAAGAAAAATTTGGTTGTCTAGCCCTTCCAAATGCTTCAGGTCAACATCTTCCAAGGCAGCCAACATCAAGTCCTTCAAGGATTTCTTTTGACCTGGATCATACCTCCAAAGGTTACTTTTGACTAAGTTCGAGGGTCTAAAGTACCTGTGAAATTTGTATCTCCAGTTGACACCTGACCAAAGGCTTAACTTCAAAAAGATTTCCTTGTCGGACTTAACATAGTCTTTGAAAGGCTTAGAAATACCTTCATATTTTCTCATAAAGAGATGATTTAGTGTGATCATTTTAAATGAATAAAACATGATAAGTAAGTTGGCAAATACCTTTCCCATACCATTTCAAAGATAGTCGATGAGGCAATTCTTTGAAGTTCTCAAAGGCGGTCTCCCATAGCCCGGAGATGTATATAAACTATTGCTTATATTTCTTATATGCTTCTAATAAATCCTTGACTATTTTATATTTCCTAGTAAGCCCTAAGAAGTAGAAGGGATAATGAGATTGTTTGGCTACCCCCGAAATGGAAACAAGTTGCTCCATCGAAAAATCGTTTTCGGAAATCCTAGAAGTTATAAGGTAAGTCATAAGTGTGTACCATATGTTGGGCCGGCCTGAGATGGACACAACTCGATCAGGTTGAAATACTCTACCAAAGTAGGGTCAAGGGGCAGATGAAGACCCTAATTCATGAGCTTCGTGTAAAGAATAAGTCCATGATTACGAACAGAGAGGGGTGTTTCCTCCAACGGTTGGAACTCGGATTACAACATTTTCTGGGATCGCCCATCGGTCCCTCAACTTTACCTCCTCGTTCGGATAAAAATATTTATACTTGATCCGGAAGAGTGCAAGTAAGTACTTATTCTCAATCTCGCGTAGGTTGTTACCAAGGATATCATCTATGTTTAAAGGGAGATTCGAGGCACGTTTTTTTTGTTTCTTTTTCTTTCCCTTGGAAGTTTCTCATTGATGATTAGGATAAGCAGTAGTAGTATTTGGGGAGGAGGAGAGGATTCTCAGCTCGGAGCCAAGTATCCGGGGGTAGATGGCAGTGCGGGGATAGCCTGGATAGGTTCTGCTTCTAATTAGGCTATAAGGTTAATTCCTCAACAAGTGTCTGACTCATCAGACGTCTTGTTTTTTGAAATTTGGGTATGGATTTTAAAACCTTCCCGGTATGAGTATTTTTAGATGAAGACCTCTACGGACTAATTTCAGGGGTAGTCTGAGGAGATCCTTGGGGGGTTACCTGTGGATTCACAACCAAGGAGAACAACTTAATTTTGATTGATCTCTTGATCGGTTCAGGGGATTATTTTATTTTGTCTCGGTCTTTTTTATCAATCTCGGGAAGATTATCTTTATTACCATTCATAGATAGGAAGGAAAATTATTTGCGACTGTTACTGGAAGGAGAAAGGTCACCCTTATTTCTCCCTAAACAAGATTGATCGGGGGGCTGCACGACAGGGGAAGCAGGGGCGTTAGGCAAAGAAGATGATGAGTTTTTACATGAGAGTCCTACTACTTCAAATCGCGATCGAAGATGAGACCAGTTATCACAGAATGTAGCTTCAAACATTTCGTCAAATGTGGGGTGTTCAATAACACTTGAAGCTCTTCTTTCCTTTGCTCTATTAGAAATATTGAACCACCTTCAAAGCTTATATCTTTCAAGGTTCACGAATTCCTCAGGGATGAAAGGTTAAGAAAATAACTTAACCTCCAAAGTTGTTTATCTCTCTAAAGCAAGGTGCGTAAAACTTGAAACAATGGTGGAAGATGAGTATTTATAGTAGGAGGTGTGTTTTTCTAGGTATAATTTTAAAAGTCAGATTCAAAGGCCTCTTCGATACGTTATCATACTCAAATGGTTTCCTAAAAAGCACGTTAGCGTTTGATAGGAGGTGATCGACACGTGGCGAAGGGTGATGTCACTGCCCTAGGCTACTTCTGACACCACAACGGATAGATAATTGCACGAAAAGCTAAAATACATGATGGTTTGGATGATGCCATCATGACCAAAAGAGTGGTCACAAATCCGACTAAGGTTGCAATATTTGGTTCTAAAAAGTCCCATAAGAAAATTTACTAAAAACACGAGTGATAAAATCGTCCGACTACAATGTGAAATAAGAATGACCCGATGAGGCTCAAGAAACGGAAAATTCATGCAGAATCAAAGGAAAAAAAGTCCAATGAGGCCCTCATGAAGAAAAGTCCGAGGAGGCTCTCAGGAAGAAAATTCTGATAAAGCTCTTAGGAAGAAAAGTCTGAGGAGGCCCTCATGAAGAAAAATTTGTTCACAGTATTATTGCTTCCTTAGATACTTTCACAATGACTGGGGGGCTATTGATAAAGGAAGGAAAATATGGTGATAAATAGACCTTGAATTAGCAAATACAATGGTCAAATAAGTGTAATTATTTGTTAAGGACCAATCCAAAGCAAACATAAAGACTAAATGAGTCAAATGGATTAACTAGTAAACTTGTTTAGGAACGGTAGAGGAATGGGGTGAGAAATCAACTTTAACAGTGGTAATTATGTAATTTCATCATTCACCTTATGTACTATATAAAGGACATTCTCTTTTTGGGAAAAGGGTCAATGATTAGTTAATTATTACTATAATTATTATTTTTTGTCTCTTTCTATCTCTATTAAATACTGATTCTCTCTCTTAAAACATCCGATACAAAAATTTCTTAGACATACACTCCTATACGAATATTTTCACATCCGCATTTATTACCAAGAAATATCTGATTTCATCAAACATAAGCTAGACAAGGAATTTGGATGTTACTTCTTGATTGATAATACATTGTCTGATTTTCAGTGAACAATTTATTTTGTTCCCTTTATAAATTAATATTCAACAATGATGTGATGGGTGACAAATGATTACCCTGCCTTATACCATTGGAAGACTTGAAGAAGTTATGAATAGTGGCATTAATGATAACAAATTATTAAGGATTGATTAAGCCTATTTTAATGAGTTTAATGAACTTATTATTAAAGCCAAAGCAAGACATTAGTTTCTAAGAATGTAATTGATAATATGGCAATGGATTTGTCCATAACTAGTTTAAAGATTACATTTCCACATCTTATTTTTTAGTTAGGTGATGAATCAATTCATGAGCAATTAAGATATGCTCATGAATGTTCGTATTAGATACAAAGCCTAATTGTGTCATTAGAGACAATTTTAGTTAGGCCATGAATCAATGACAGTCATGCAATTGTCTTTCATCTGGATCTGGACTGCTTTATGAAGAAATCATTTAGTCTGGTTCATAAAATGCTTCACCAAAAAGCCTTTTTTCTGATTTATCTTTACTCCAAAGATTTTGATGATTTTGTGGTGATTCTTTTTGGAACATTAGATTGGTGAATACTCCCTGACTCTGTGTAGCTTCTTGACTTAAGATGGGTTTTGAATATTTTGATGAAGAAGAGGAAATTGGACTTCAAGGTATACATCCTTCAATTTTTATTCATAGGTGTTAAAATCCTCCATATTCGAGTTATTAGGATTCTTGAAATCGCTTACAAGTTTCTCTATTTCTTGGGTTGCTTCTTTTTAAATGGACTTTCTTTGCTCTGAATCAAGATTTGACTGGGGATCTATTTTTATTGGTTGTGGTTTCTCTTAACGATTCGAAGCTACGGGACAGGGTGTAGGTCACGAAAAGAGAACTTATTTCTAAATAACAATAAAAATAGTTTGTGTATTTTTTTAATATAAGTTTTGAGTATCCATTTCACATATTTTCTAAACAACTCAAATTAATTTATTTATCTGCTAGGTTAAATTTTGGTTTGAATATATTTACTAAAAGATAAATAAAAAATTAAAATTATGGATAATTATTTAGATTTTGAAGTTTACTAAAAACATCTCTAACGCATATGTTTCGAACAATATTTTGCACACATAAAATATATATAGGTTCGACAATTAGTTATTTTAAACTTTCAAAACTCAAATTCTGATTTTTTTACAAGACCTTTTTATTTTTATTTTTCAAAGATGAACAAAATCAAACCCATGATTAATATGTTTGAATAATTTTTTTATTCTATTTTGGAAATCTATTTAGACGTAATTTCACAACTTGAAAATGTCAAAAATTATTTTTCATGGATATAGTTTTTTTCGCCTTAAAGAAAAACAAATCCAATGGTATTTTTATTTTTATTTTTTTTGGAGCTATGGCCTGAAGGCCTCATCACGTCTGAAAAACCAAAAAAAGATAAAATCACACCATAAGATTCATTACGCAAATAGATTTTTATTCTTTAAAATAAATTCATTTATTTACAGAACCCAATTTCACGTAATTACACAAGTGGAACGCAATTGATTTTCCAAACTTATTACGCAACCTAGTTACATATAATTACACAACTAAAAAATAAAATAAAATATCTTTCATAGATTTTTTTTGTTCGTCTTAAAAAACAAAACAAATAATATTTTCATATGATCTTTTTGAAACTATGGTTTGAAAGATAAAACATCTTTTAAAAAAATAGGAGAAAGAAAAATCACAATCAAAATTATTACATAACTAAATTTCTATTTTCGTAACTATTTTCTTCTAATTCACGGAACTCAAGTTTCCATTTCCGCAACTATTTTCTTCTAATTCACGCAACTCAAGTTTCTAATTCCCCAACTATTTTCTTCTAAGTCACGCAACTCAATTACACGTAATTACGCAACTATAACACATTTGATTTTTCACACTTATTAGCAACCCAATTAAGCAACTAAAAAAAATTAATTTTTTTTTATGAATATAGGTTTTGTTCGTTTTAAAAAACAAAACCAAAGATATTTTTGAATTTTTATAGGTATGGTTAGAAATATAAGATATATTTTTTAAAACAAGAAAATAGAGAAAATCACATTATCGGATTTATTACCCTACTAAATTTCTATTTCCGCAACTATTTTTCTTCTTATTTACGTAATTATACAACTATAACACAATTGATTTTTCAGAATTATTGCCTAACTCAACACATAATTACGCAACTAAAACTAAAAGAATAAAAAATATATATTTCATGGATCTAATTTTTATGTCTTAAAAAAACAAAACTAATAGTATTTTAAGGTTTTTTTAGTTATGCTTTGAAATATATAATATTTAAAAAAAACAAATCAAGAAAAAGAAAATCACACAACTAAATTAATTGGGCAATTGGATTTTTTAGTTTCTTAACCATACCACTTAATTTTTTTAAACTTATTACATAACTCAATTACACATAATCAACTTAAAAAGTATAAAAACATATATATATATATATATATATATATATATATATATATATATATATCATGAATTCAGTTTTATTTGTTTTAACAAGAATAATTATATTTTTAAATAATTATTAAAAAATTAAAATATATAATATTTATAAAAAAAAAACGCTTAAAGTATATTGATATCAACTAAAGATCTAAAAATTATCTGTATATTAATTTTAAAACTAAAAAATTATTTATTATTTTAAAAAATAGATATTTGTTAATACGTAAATTTAATATTAAAAATTACTGATAAATTATCCATTTAATAATAATATCAAATGAAAAGGAAGTTAGCTTTTTTCATACTTAGAAAGCCCATAGAGTAAAGTATGGTCCAGACCCATTTTTACTGGAAGATAAAATCAAAAATAAAATAAGAAAGATGTACTACTACTCCTATGGCTATATGTGTTTGAAAAGGAGAAAAAAGTTTAGAAGTATTTATTATGGAAAGGTGTAAAAACAAAAAGAAAAGCAGGAAAGGGATGTGTATAATGAGAAATGTTGGCAAAAACCCCAACATATTCTTCTGAATGTTTGCCTCGTATCATCCCACGCCTCTTCATTGGTTCTCTCACTCACTCTATTATATTATTCTCATGCGGATGTGGCCCCCCATTCTATACTATTATTGCACTTCCATATCTACACTTTTGGTTTGGACACACTCTATAGTCTATACCATCCAGCTTATGGTAAGGCTTATTTGTTTTCCAGTGAGTTACTCGAGCTTGGTTCTGCAGCAAATTATTAGAAATTAAATGTAAACTAATCTTATAGGTTTGATTCCAATTTGAGTTGAATAACAATGTTTCTATTTGGAAAACTAATTTGTTAGATTTGATTCCAGTTTGAGTCTAATGACCATGTTTATATTTAGATTGGGTGTGGATACTAATGCTAGTTTGCTTGCTAAATTTATTTATTTATGAAAAAATTAAAAAATTCTGATGGTATACTAAGAAACAACAAACAATAGAAGGTATAGAAAAAAAAAAGACAATATAATATACACTTTTAGTTCGAGGAACATAAATTTATTTATTTATGAAAAAATTAAAAAATTCTGATGGTATACTAAGAAACAACCAACAATAGAAGGTATAGAAAAAAAGACAATATAATATACACTTTTAGTTCGAGGAAAAATGTTGCATCTGAACCTTTTAAAATTAAAAAGTTTAACCGGTTAAATTTATCATACTGGATCAAACTTGTCGTATTGGGTGATGCATGAATATTATATATATGAAAATTTTGCAACAACATATCTAAAATTTAACGAAGTGCGATATTTGAGGTATACTGGAAACATCTTAATCGTAAGGTTCTAGGGGTTGTTCAATTGACCATAACCAAGTAAGCTGCACAATTGTTGTGAAAGAAAACATCATTGTTGGTCTTATGGCGACTTTGGAAAATATGTACGAAGAGCATCTGATAAACAACAATATGCATGTGATGAAGAAACTGTTCATATTGAAAGTGACTTAATGCGCTTCAGTTAAAACACTTGAATGAGTTCAATGAAATTGTGGATGCTCTGTCATCTATCACAATCGAATTTGATGATGGAATTCATGTCTTACTCATTTTATTTTCTTTACCCAACAATTAGGAAGCTATGAGAACTGACGTTAGTAATTCCGCCGACAAAGATAAGCAAAAATATAATAAAATATTTGATCTAATTCTTGGTGACCAAGGACATAATATTTATTTTGGTGGTGGTATATGAAAAGTGGCCAAATGAGTTATGGTAGTGTCTCATGGTTACAAGACGCGTAGTCCTTATATGTATCTAAATCTAAGAGGTTATATATTATTGGTATGACAACAGTAGATACATGTGTAATAAATACAATTATTATAGTTGACTCTAATGATATTATATGGCACCAAAGGCTTAAGCATGTACCTGAGAAATGTATAAAGGTACTTAATTCGAACGAAATACTAACAAAATTAAAAATCATCAATGTTGGTATATGTGAGATTTGCATTATTAGGAAGCAAAATAAAGTCAGCTTTGTCAAATACATTAAAGCTATAAAAACCAGAAAAATTAGAGTTGGTACTCATTTGTGAGGACCATTTCCAATTTCATCACTTAGTGGGTACATCACTCATTATTGATTACTCGACTATAAGTTATAGGTTTATTTTTTGAAGAAAAAAAATGATGTATTTGATATATTTAAAAAAATATATAAAACCTTGGTAGAGGACTTAAGTGTCTAACATCAACTATTGTGCGTGAATATGTTGATAGTTGGTATGAAGAATATTGTGGTACGAATAGAATCAGAATGAAAAAGACTAATTTACTGATGCGAGCATGAAGAAGATATGGTTACATCATATCTTAGGTGAATTAGGTATGAATAATTAAATTAAGTTTTGTATAGTGATAGTCATAGTGATATTTTAGCAAAGAATCTGGCATACAATTTCAAAACCAAACACATTGATATTAAATATCGTATCATTTGATATTTAATAGAATTCGGCAAGTTGAAATATAAGAAGTTTTATGAATTAAAAAATATAACAACATATTTACAAAACATACGAATCTTGAAAAACTAAAGATGTTTTCAGCTTCAGTTAATCTTCAAGCTTGATGATTGGTTAAGAGAGTTGATGGAGTGATTGTTGTGTTAGAAGTTTGTTCAGAGTAAAGTTAGGGTGCGTTATGATGTGACCAGTCACCAAATTGGATATTTTGTGTTTCTGTGGAGCTTGATAACATATGACACAATCCACACTAGACCCGACCCAACTAACTCCCCATTGGGAAATTAAAATGGACATTTTCACAAGTTTAGTTTTATATTCTATTAAGGATTTTGTATTATTAAGGTTTTTTTAACCATATAATCATTTTTATAATATACATATATATAGTCATCCTATTATGGTTTTTTATCATTATAAACACAATTTTTTAATATAATAAAAAAAATGCAGTCGTTCCTTAAGTAGCTATTTTTAGGTGAACCAAGTACTTTTTTTATACTTTTCTTTTCGTTTTATATTTTTAGCATCAATTTCATAACAAAAAAATTAAAAAACAAACAAATAATACCATGTAAAAACATTTATACTCGAAAGTTTAGACAGACAAGTTTAAGATATATATGTTTAAGATAAAATCTCATTAGTTTATTATATATCTTAGTGAGAACTTTAATTCATTTAAAAAATATTATCTTAAGAATTAATTAACTCAATCTTTAGTGTACATATATTGAAATTATTAACATAAAAGTTATACTATTGATGGTAACTCAATTTGAGTAAAAACTAAAATAGATATAATAGTTTAATAGAAAAAAATCACCGATAACTAAAGATTTTATTTATATGCATTAGTTTTGTATAAAATAAATCATGTTGGTCAATATAGATTGAAAAAATATATTTTTATAGGGTTTGGATTAAGTTAGAAAACTTTTGAAAGTCACGACATTATAATGTTGATTATTGTACGAATTTAAAAAACAATATCATTTTTATGGGAGTTTTAGTTTTTTCAATAAAATTTTCAAGTGAACAAACAAGTGACCATAATATGTACAAAGAAACAAATAATGATAAACTCGTGGTGAAAATATTTATCAAATAGAGAAATTGGTTCAAAGTTTTGTGACTCCTAAATATTTTGATACAATTTTGTCATTCTTACACTAATACATACTTTAATTTATATATTTTATATTTATGTATAAATATTAGCATAATAAAATATATTAAAAAAAGTAATTGATCAATCAAACAATAGTTAAACGTTTTTTATTATTACACGAGAAGATTAAGAAAAGTTATCTAAAAATATTAGATTAGAAACACTAGTACTACCAAAATTTGGAAATGTAAAGATTATACATAAAATTTCACATTTCATGAAAACGAGAGTCGACCACCAAAAGATTGTTGGGATGAAGTCTAAACATAAAATTTTGTTTGGTATCTTTGGTAGTACATTTGGTTATTACCTTCGACAATCACTAGATGTTATGGCACAATAATATTTTGGGAGTAACAAAACACCCTAATGGACGACATCATTTGACCATTAGACGTTATCGTTGGTGTACAAGTTTGTGAGTGTTTCGCTAATGCTTAAAAAATTAGTAGTTTTCAATTTTTTTTTGAAAATGTTGTGCTTTTTTAAAATTATATTGTCCGCTTTGGCACCCGAAGGCCCTCACGACTTTGCATTTGGTCCACTACCAAAAGGCCTCATACTAGTTGAAATATGTTCTTACTTATATACAGAGGCAAAATATGCGGAACGGACCCCCATATTCACAACACCCATCTTCCCAACACGTGGTATCAGGGCCAGACCCAAACAAAACGCGATGGTGGTAATATTCTCGGAGGTCGAACATGATGAACCAGTAGCCATGCTCAAGGTGATCTGCTCTAGAGATCCTAGTTCGAAGTATTTGTGGCTCATCAAGCAGTGTGGCTTGATTGGAGTGGCGCTAAGGAACAAGACAGAATGGTCTAATAGGAGGTGAACAGTAACATCCATAGTGCCTTTATGGTCAGGTAGTCTTCCAACCTTTTTGGAACTGACAGAGCATATGCAACTAGATTCGCATACCTTTTGGAAGTCTAATATTTCTTTTTTTCTCTGCTCAATGCTATGTTATAAGGTTGTTGTTCTGGTTCGGGCGCATCATCATCACTATCATTTGATGCTGACGCTTTACCTCCTAATTCTGGATCCACCTCAGAACCACTTGACTTATTGGACCTGCTAGGAACTGATTCTACTTCAAGTTCCACATGTTTACTCACAACCGATCCTAATTCGACCATTTCTCCTACTTCCTTCTGACTGTCTATTGAAGAAAACTCATTAAAATTAACGTCCCTACTGATGAGAAAACCTGGAGACTTTGGAGAGGTACACCACAACCTATATCCCTTCACTCCAGTAGCATATCCTAGAAATATGAACCTCTTTGACCTCATCTCAAGCTTACCATCTCTCACATGAGCATACGCAGGACAACCAAACACCCTCAAATGTTCATAATCAGCCGACGATCCAAACCAAATCTCAAAAGGAGCTTTACAATCAATAGCCGTTGATGGAGACCGATTCACCAAGTAACACGTTGTATTGATAGCTTCAGCCCAAAAATCCTTTCCCGCACCAGAATGCGAGAATATACTTTGTGCCTTGTCATAAAGCGTTTTGTTTATTCTTTCTGAGACTCCATTCTGTTGTGGTGTTCTAGAACAAGTGCGATGACGCATTATTCCCTCAGATTCGCAGAACTCGTTGCCTAAGACGTTTGATTTTTCTTCCTGTTTGCTTCTCAATCATCATCTTCCATTTGACAAAGGTTGAATATGCCTCATCTTTCATTTTCAGAAAGTAAAACCACACCATCCTTGAATAATCATCAATTAAACTCATGTAGTATCTGGCTCCGTTCTTGGATGGAATTATGTTTGGACCCCAAAGATCTGAGTGAATGTAGTCTATTGTCCCTTTAGTCTTTCTTATAGCCGATTTGCTGAATTTGACTCTAGTTTGTTTACCAAACACACAGTCTTCACAAAATCCCAATGATTCTGATTTATACCCTTTCAACAAATCTCTATTTCCCAAAACAGTTAATCCACTGTCACTCATGTGACCAAGACGCCAATGCCACAACTTATTTTGATCCTGCTTACTTTGGCTATTACTCCCTGATGATGCTACTGCAGCATCACCCATAACAACACTCCCCTGGAAAATGTAAAGACCCTTCTGCAAACTGCCTTTCATGCATACCATTGAGCCTTTTGTCACTTTGATTACATTGTCTCTTGTATGGTACTTGTAACCCAGAGAGTCTAGAGTCCCAAGATAAATCAGGTTTCTTTTTAACCCAGGATAATGCCAGCACGTCAAGATTCTAAGAACCACGTCAAACATTCTGGATTCCAACGTTACCAATACCACAAACAACGAATGATTGTTCCCTAAATTGATAGTTCCCTGTATTGGATTGTAAGTATTGAACCACTTCTTGAACTAAGACATGTGATATGTAGTGCCAGTATCGAGTACCCAAGATTTTTTCCCAAAGTCTGAACTCACAGACAATACATCTCCTCTAGCACTGTTTTCACTATCGTCAGAATTATTCACACATTCAATAATGTTTGCTGTATTTTCCTTTTTATTTCCTTTCTTACCATTAAGTTTCGGAAAATCTCTCTTATAATGACCTTGCTCACCGCATTCATAACAGTTTGAGTGCTTTACCTTTGACTTGGACCTCCAGTTATTCATTCTTAAAGAACTCTCTTTGCTTCTAGATCTTCCCCTACTCATAAGACCCTCCCTTTCAGGCTGATTGTCTGGGTGCAACTGTCTCATCTCCTTTGATTTCAGTGCCCCTTTGACATCTGCTAGCGATAACTTATCCTTACCATACATAATGGTATCTACGAAGTTTTTATAAGGAGCTGGTAACGATCTCAATACAAACAAATCTTGATCCTCATCCTCAATATTGATATCTATGTTCTTCAAGTCCATTATAATTGATTTAAAATTATCTAAGTGCTTTGTTATGGACATACCTTCCTTCAATATGAAATCATACAAACGCTTCTTCAAGTATAATCGGTTTACTACTGATTTCTCTGAGTAAAGATCTCCTAGCTTATTCCATGTGCAGGCATCAGTCTTCTCACCACTAATCTCGCGAAGCACGTTATCTTTAACACTCATTAAAATCCAGCACAAAGCCATTTCTTAAATATCGTGTTTCTCCTCTTCTTTCATCTCTTCTGGTAACTTATTCTCCACAACCCTAGTACCAATGAAGATTTCGGTTTAATATTCAACAACGCAGAGCTGGACCCCCCATCAAAATTTTCAATCATGTATTTTATTACTGTAGACACCATTGTGAAACCCTAATTGCAAAAGCCCTAATTTCACCACGTGGCTCTAATACCAATTTTGTTATTAAATCACTATACAATTATCACAAAATGACGCAAGCACAAAACATATGCGAAGAAAATACTTAAATGAACACAAGATTTAACGTGGTTCACCAATTGTCTACGTCCACGGGCGCCGCCGGAGAAAAGCACTATGATAGAAAAGATTACAGATTTCAGATTGTGTTTTGTGTAGCCATAATAATCTATTTATATGGAATAAATAGACTTACTAGATAATGGTCCCAATGGGATCGTATACAGCAGACCAAAGATGACATTACCCATTTTAGCTTCACTGTCAATGACACAAAACTGTACCGCCGAACACGGTACACAGTCAAGGCACAATGACACTATGAGAGACACAAAACTTTACCATCGAACATGGTACATTGTCAAGGCACTATTCGACCCATTCACAACAATTCGTTTATGTTTTTTATGTTTAAGTTTTTATTGATTGAGATTTCAATTCATTTTTAAACAATTATTTATGTAAATCAATTATTTATAAATCTATTAGATTATTTTTTGTTCAAATTTTTTATTAATTATATTTTTACAATATGGATAAGTTTTTTATTGATATATTAGTGGTCGATTTCATCTTTGACATTTGGATGTTGTATTAATTTGATTTGTAATGATAATGATAATCAAGATAAAATTATATTAGAAATTTATACAATAAATATCAATATTTTTATGAGATATTTTAGTTATTTAAAGTATTTGTTTTCATATTATAAATACTATGTATGATGTTTTTTATATAAACTTTTATATATATGGTTGGATTCATAATAATAAATATATTGATAGAATTTAGATATACATGGTTTTTCAATTTTATATTCACGTTATATGAATGTATTATTAGTGAAACTTATTTTCCACCATACGATATATATGAAAGATGAAGATTATGTACTATTAGTAACATAGTAAATAATATTTGGAACTTTGAGCTTTTTGAATAAAAAAATTGCATGATTTTTATTTATACAATTTTTTTTTGTATAGTGATATTGTAATTTTTTATTTTTTGTTTTATGTTAGTAAGTTAGAATTATTGCTCTCCATTTTTATTTTTACATTTAAGTATCACGAGTGTTAAGACATGTTGATTCTATTATTTAGTACCTTGTAGCTAATTATGGTTAGATAATTATCGACTACAAAACATAGATTGTCCCCCCATATTTTATTAATATTTAGGTTTCTTATATTCAATTTTATAACAATATGGTCCCTTGTGTATACAAATGCAACATTTTGTCATTTTGTCTTTAATTTATGTATTAAAAACTATTTTATTTTTTGAACAAAGTGAGCAAAATGTTGTACATTTTTATGTTATATGGAACTTGAATGTTACATTAAATAACATCAATTACTTTTTTATTGCAAAAATCCAAATGTTATATTTCTTAAACCAAATGTTAATAATCTAAAATATAGGGGATTATTTATGCTTTTAACAACAGTCTATATATAACATACCAAACATATGTGTGACAATTTACACAAACTCTATTTTATTTGATCCTTTCAAGTCTAAAAAATATTGTTCCAATAACTATGTCACGAAACACGTAGCAACTCTAATGAAAATTAACAAAGTAATAACAGAGTGAGAGAAAATTTGAACACATAGTATTCCCATAATTTTTAAAAAGTTACAACAACTTACAACATACTTATAACGGAGAAAAATATAGTGTTTACAAATGCTCCAAATCCGGAGCTCACACTCGATACTCTTCCAAGATCGCTTTTGGATCTATTAAGTATCTTATTTATCTATATTGCACACTTCATCAAAGTTTTGTCAACTTATTCAAACTCCAAATAGAATTATATATAATTTGTGGTGATAATCTTTCTCCTAAAGATAATGTAACAAACTCCTAAAAAATAACAATTTATGTTGTAACGAGGAGTAACTGATTCTAGTGTAACAATAAATCGATCTAACCAATATATCTGACACCTTATACCACATGTCACACTTGATAGCTCAAGTCCATATTATCACCTATTTGGCTAGTGTAGACTTTACTTCATTCATAGAGCTTCATACAGAAGAAAATCTTTGTCTCTTCCCAAGGACCCATATGTCCCTGATCTTGCTCTGTTTTATCAATTGTCTTCCCAACCGAAGTAGTAAATGCTTTTGCCTAAGCTTCATGGCAGATGAATCTTTTTGGTTTGACTAATGGCTTCCTCCCTGAAATGGTCGAAGCATTGGATGATGTTACTCTGGTATAAGCAGTTGTTTCAGCTTAAACAATGGATCATAAGCTTAAGCAACCAATTCCTTAACCGAAAAAACTGATATTCTAACAATTTATAAGCATATAAACTTGATACCTCAACAATACCTAATCATACATGTTTGAAACATTCATTTAGTTATGCCTTGCTCAACCAAATCAGAATCATACTTATACAATTCTCCACATTGGTTTTGAATTCTAAAAAACATGCACTTATGGCTTTACCCGACCCCTCTGCAAGGGCCTCAGATGCTTCAAATATGAATAAAGTCTAATAAGTGCTTGAACTTTCTCGTTGTCACCAGTTTATTAAACACATATGTTGGGTTATATTTGCATTAACCTTTTCTAGCATACTCTCTTCATTCTCAATAAGACTTCTTACGAAATGAAGCTTAACATAAATAGGCTTATAACATTCGTAAAATGCCTAATTCTTTGACAAGTATATTGAACTTTGTTATTACACTACACCATTAGAATTTCCTGATGCACCCCAAGCTTCCCAAGCTTCATCAACATTTATTTCAACCATATTATTGTATTGCTTCGGTAATGAGAATATATTCAGTGGATGACACCGCTAGTATAGGTTGAAGATTTACTTTCTTAACTCACAATAATGCCAAAATGTATAAGCACATAACCAACCAAAGATTTCATAATGTCTATAAAAGAAGCATATATGGAATCAACAAAACCCTCAACACTTTTTAGTTCCAAACCAACATCTCCATGTATCAGCCTCAGACTAGTAGATCAATTGAGGTAGCTTCGAATGAGACTTCATATGTAAAACGCATGAACCATCTGACTAGAAAGTCATTCAAAACCTCAAAAGCCACTTAACAACTTGCCAATATTCCCATGAGGGATTTGACTTGAATCTGCTCACCAAGATCATAACATAATCTAAATCAGGCCTACTACAGATAATGGAATACATTATAATTTCCAATTTATTATAATAAATAGCATCTTTCATTATATGTATCTTCACGCCTTTAACATCAACCTTTGAAGATGTTAATTTAAAGGACATGTGACTATTTTCACCTCCGTTATGCCAAACTTGTCAAACCTTTTCCGTATATAACCTTAATTTAATAGGAACAAGGTATCCCTCTTTAATAATATTATTGGCTGAACCCGTATCCTTTATCTCAACTTGCTCCTCAATATTACTTTCAAGGATTTATTTTTTGTCATGTATTTTCCATTAATTAACATATCATCTACATACAACAGTACATATATATTGGAAAGACCAATATTCTTTAAAGAAACACAATTATCATAACTGCTACTTCCATAACCATTCTTGACCATGAAAGCAACAAAACATTTATACCAACGCCTATGATATTTTTCCAGACCATACAAATCTTTGTTCAATAGATCTACATGGTCACTCATTTCTTTGTCTATAAATCCTTCATGTTGCTTCATATAGATGGTTTTTTCAATGTTATCATGTATGAAAGCTGTTTTAAACTCCATCCAATACAAGCTCTATTCAACACTGACAACAGTTTACAAGATAAATATAATGGAGAAAAACTAAGTGTTTGCAAAAATTCCAAATATATAGCTCACACTCAATAATTTTCCGATATGGATCTTTGATTTACTAAGTATCTTTTTTCTCTATCTTTGTTTCACACTTCACCAAATTTATGTCAGTTTCTTTAAAGTCTAAAGAGCATTGTATATAATGTTTTGTCAAAATAGCGTTCTTAAAAAAACGTAATAAACTCCTAAAAAAATCATTTATGTTGTAACAAATGGTAAATAATTATAGTGTAAGAGCGTATTGACCTAAGCACTAAAACTGAAACCTTATACCACTTGTCACACTTAACAACTCAAGTCCATGATGTCACATACTCGACTAGTGTACACTTTACTTCATCGATAGTTTTTCAAACCGAAGCAAACCTTTGCCTCTATGTAAGGTCCGATTGGCCTCTCGCATCGCTCAGATTTACCATTTTTCTTCCTAACCGAAGAAGCAAATGTTTTTTCCTAAGCTTCTTAGAAGATGAACCTACTTGGTTTGACTAATGGATTTATCTATGAAATGATCGAAGCCTTGAATAATATTAATCAAGCAGAAGTAGGTGCTTCAACTTAAACAAAGTCTTATGGGTTGAAGCAACCAATACATTATCTAAAGAAACAGATGCTTTGACAATGTTTAGGCTTATAGAATCGATACCTCGATTACACCTAATCATACACGGTCGAAGCACTCAATTAATTATACTTCATTCAACCAATTTAGAACCATACTTCCACACTATCTTTAAATCTAATTGTGAAATAGATTAACATTTTTTTCTTTTATCTGTTATGTATGGCCATTTTTATTTGTATGTTTTATTAAAATTTTATAATCGTGCTCTTCATCATTTTTTTGTGATCTTTGAAAATGTATTTGATACTTGTATTATTCAATCTTAGTTTTCGACACCACATGTCAACAACTAACTTTTTATAAATCATAAAAAAACTATAAGTGAGCAAGTCATTTATGATGAAATGTATGCACATTTTGGGAAAAATATAAATTCGATATGTATGATGTTATATATCATAAATCAAATACATTCATTTTTGTGGATGACCAAACATCAACACATACATTGGTATTCCATATTTAACATTATAATTAATAAATATGATACATAAAAAAATCATGCGTATAATTTGTTGGAATTTTTCTAACATGATGGACCATCGTATGCCTATTGATGCATTGGCTATTGTAAATAAACAGTTCAATTGATAAACAATCTTATAAATATTAATAAGTAACAGATTGACTATTATATTAAAATCCATTATGAAGATAATTGTGTAAATATCATGCTAAATTCAGATTATGTGAATGATTGAATATGAGTATTAACATTTAATTATAAACTATAAAGTTAAGGGACCCATTTGAAAAAAAAGACAATTAATCAAGGTTATGGTTCATGATGACAATGGTGATATTAATGGATGGTACCATAATTAGACTTCAGTTAAAACCTTAATTTCAATCATGTATACAGATGAATATAAGTAACTTATTATTCCACATAACTTAAATATGGATTTTATTGTTATTACTGATTAAAGGCTCGTAGCTTACACTTAAGATTTTTGCTAAAGATAAAAGATACAACATATACATCACATGAACTAAAAGGAAGAATAATAGCATAATAGATAAAAATAAAATGTTTATATATTTTTATCAGTATTCTATTATGCATCTAGAAAATAGTTTATACTCTTAGAGATTATATCTTCATATATGGGATTTGGGTTCATGTGTTATGAACTCTGGAAATTGGTATCAAATTCTTCATATATGAGATTAAATGTTAGATTTTATTCTTGAATAAAATATAAAACATGATATTTTATTTTCAGAAAATGATCCACATTTATGAACTATTTGGTAATTAATTGGGTTGGCGATGTGTGAATATAATGCTTGAAATCACATGATTATTTGATTTATTTGACTTTAGAACATGTTATATTATATTTTTTATCAGTAAAGTATGATTGAAATGAAATTTAAGGTTTCAATTGATTTAGGATCAAGTTATCACAACATTATCATGGCACATTACGACAACTTAGAATAGAATTAAGACAGTGGTATTTTTATTGCAAAAATCCCTAATTTTCATCATGAAAAGCTCAATGTTCGGAGCCATCATCTTAAAATCCCTGATGTTTGCTACGATAATTACCTGAAATGAAAGACGACGTTGAATTTGTTGCAACAAAAAGGCCTCATTATTGCGTTGCATTGTGTGTGCACCTTTAGAGGTCTTCATTTAGGCGTGAACCACATATTATGTTTGGAATTAAGTATATTCGTGTGGTTGTTTAGTGTTTATATGTTATGTGGATGATATAAGTAAGTTCATCTTAACTTTGGTAAGTAGGTCATGTTGATAACATATAACACCATATTGATTTTTGTTGTTGAATTGATTAATTGAGGTTGTTGTAAGAATTGTCGACCATTAAGTGAACATATCACGCTGCAACTATCTATGTTTGACATAGTTGATCATGAACATGTTACTTATCAATCTATCATTAAGTATTTGATCAAAATAGTGAAACATAGCGCAATATATCACACTGTAGTGATATATTTTGGAGGGTTCTCTCGAATTAAGTCAATTAAAATTGGACCAACGATGATTTTTCTCAAACTCATACTAGTTTGTGTTAATATGTTTTCTCACAGTAGAGTATATTATTAGTGATGTAAAGTTATGATTTATATGTTTCATCTATTTTTAAAAAAAACTGATTTTAAGTATGTATGTCAATAATTGTGTGACTCGTGTGTTATGTGTTATATTTTATCATAGTAAATGAAATTATATTTAACCTAATTGAAATAAATATCCCATTTTAGATGAGTATAATTGTTTCAATAAAAATAATTGAACGGAATTTTATTTAAAGTGTTATTACTTAGTTATTACATTAAGGTAGAAACAAAAGAATTTGAGGTATAGTTTCTGATATTAGAGAAAATAATTTGAGGCCCTAGAAAATTCAAATCGATTGTACTTGAAATAAAACATGGTAAATTTGGTATTTTGTCGTCTTATTCCAATAAAGACTACCAATGCAATTGAGTTTCTTAACGAAGTTGAATTTTTTTGTAAAAAATTATAAGATGGAGAATGAGAGGCTACTACTCTCCACCAGGAAGTTTCACGGAAAAAGGATAATAAGGCAACATATAATCAAAATTATAACAGTTGTTAATTAGTTTAAAGAACTTAAAATTGAACTTGAGGAGGATGTTATAGTAGGATACGCATTTTAGTTGTTTCCTCAACGGTATAAGAGCTTTCAGACCTCTCATAACTACCAACATGAATAATGTGAAGTTAGTAGACTAATATATCATGTTTCTCAATATGAGGAAACAGTGAAATTTGAAAGTTATGAAGTGCATACGGTGACCTCTTATGATGGAGCAGATGGAAAAGCTTCCAGCTCGAGAGGGAAAAACTTTTAAAAATCGACTAAAAATCGATTTTTTGTAAGATGCGAGTTATCTTAAGAGGAAGTGTGATAATTACCAAACATATATAAAATCTAATGGTAATCTTACATCTCTTGTATGTTTACAAATTAATTTAGTTTCACATGGTGGGTTTATACGACTGCGGCCATTCATATTTATGTTTTTTTGCAGCATACATAAAGAAATGACTCATTAGTGATGGTGAAATATACATTTATACGACATAGGGTACTTTGTGTTTGGTTTCAGAAATTCATTTTTTGTTTATTACTCTTTAGAGGCTATTTTTTTAAAGACGTATTATTTGTACCTTTATTTCGAATTATTTTTATTTATTTTAATGTTTTAGATAAATTTGGTTACTCTTGTCTTTTTTAAAATAATCAAATGACATATTCATTGCAAACTACTATGATTGGCAGTAAATGCTTAATAATGAATGATAAATTAAATTTATTAAATACTATCAAGCCTCCCAATGAGACAATGAAAAAACACAAGTATCAAATGAACTAGTTTAAAAGATGAAAATTTAAAATATCTAGCACAAGAGCTTATGTAATATCTTTAAGAAAATAATGAATAAGGTTGTTGATGAAGGTTTATTAAATTCACTTGATTATTCATACTTTGGCGCTTGCATCAAATGTAGCAAGGGTAAAACCCAAAATAAAAAGGTTATGAGCGAAAGATGTCTTGAAGCTGATAAATACCAATATCTATGGATAATTTCTAAAGGCATCATGGAATCGATAATAAAATTTCATATCATTTATACATGAATTCTCGCAATACATGCATCTTTAAATTATTCATAAAAAATCAAAATCCCAAGATAAGCTCATAATTTTTATGATCAATGTTCAAAATAACTCGATAATAGCATTAAGTGTGTCAGGTCTAACTGTGGTGGAGTGTATGTCATATCTTACTGTTCGAATAAACAATGTCATGAAATATTTCCAAAGTACCTAGAGAAGTGTTGTATAGTTTCTCTGGTTTAAATTTTCAAGTTAACCCAACATGAATGACGTATATGAGAGACGAAACCATACTCTTAAGGATATAGTAAGAAATATGATTAATCATTCGACTATACCATTAGCATTATGAGGTGAGGCCATCAAATGTAGAACATGTATTATCAATCACGTTCCCACAAAAGCAATAATTATGAACCTTCATGGACTTTAGATTGGGCATAATCTCAGCTTAAAATATATGCATGTTTGGGGATCTCATTTGAAAAAATCCTTATAGACAGTATGAAAAGAAATTTAACCCAAATATCGTCAACTGTTTTGCATTGGATACTCATAAAATTCAAAGGGCTAAAAGTTTTATGGTCATTTCATTAGAAATATTGTTGAGACATAAATACTAAACTTTTATGAAGATATCGAGTTTAGGGGGATAATTTATGAACAAATATTCAGTTAGAAGAAGAATATATAAATATCAATGAAGATCCTGATGATGACATTCATGTATAATAGGATTGGATTACATTGTTAATTATATCATATATATATATATATTAAAATACAAAGATACTTGAATTGAAACTTCAAATTGAGGGCTCTAACTAGGATATTAATATGGTCTTATTAGAATATGAAGGTGGTCAAATTTATATTAATCTCTCACATAACAAAATAAAATTGTTCATGAAGATCAAACTTTACCTCATTAAAAATATGAAAAATAAAGTAATAGTTATGTTAAGAAGGTCAACTGGATAAATAAAGAATTATATAAGTTCAGATTATATTTTATATTTTCAAAAACATAAATATTTGTACGGTGTAACGATAAACGATCCATCGTGTTTATGGGAATCACTGAGGAGTTATGATTCTCAGTTATGGATCAACACTACGAAAGAAAGTATAAGTTAATACAAGAGAACATGGTTTGGAGATTGTATTGTTATCTGCAAAAAAAATGATTGGTTGTAAGTCGATTTACAAAACCAAACATGATTCTAAGGGTAGTGCAAAAATAAATAAAGTGTGACTTGTGAAAAATGTTTATACCCAACATCAAAGGATTGACTTTAAATAGATTTTCTATCATATGTTATCGCTTAGATCTTTTAGAAAAATCATAATATTAATTGCACACTTTGACCTAGAGCTTCATCAAATGGATGTTAAGACTCTCTTTAATGATGTCATTAAGAAAACGATATATATGGTGTAACCAAAGAAATTTATAATTGGTGATTTAAAGTTTATAATATTTTAAACTTAAGAGTTTCATTTATGAGCTAAAACAAGTTTTTCCATAGTGGTACCACAAGTTCCTTTAGGTAATAGTCTCATTTAATTTTGAGATAAACTCAATTGAAGATTGTGTGTATAAAAAGTTCAGTGGAAGTAAGTTCATATGTTTAATTTTGTACGTTTATGACATACGACTAACCATGAATGATAAAAAAAATGTTATATAAAATCAAGAGATTTATATTTATCGAATATAAAGGATTTTACTAATCCAAATTTTGTAATATGAATCCACATTCATCGAGATCTCTCTTGTGGATTTCGTAGGATTGTCATAAAAGATATGTATATAAATTATGTTGTAACTTTATGAAATTACAAAAAACAAGCTCGTGAACCGATTGTCAATATCCAAAGATAAAACTTGATATTGATGACATGAAAATATACTAATTATGCTTTGGTAATTGAGTGTCTGATATATGCTCAAGTTTGTACAAAGAATGATATTGTTTTTATTGTCGGATTATTAGGTATATATGTTAGTAACCTAATGATTGACCATTGAAAAACAATAAAAAGGGTTCTTTGTTATACATAACGAATAATATATAAGCACATGTTGACATATAAAAAGTCGGATAATGTGGAGATCATTGAGTATTTTGACTCAGATTTTGATGGATGTATAGACACATTTAGAAGAACTTCGAGCAATATATAACTATTAGTTAAGGATGAAATATCTTGGAAAACTATAAAACAGTCACTGATTACATCATCCAATATGGCCACATAATTTGTTTCATGCTTTAAGTTATTCAATCATGCATCATGGTTGCAAAAAATTATCACTAAATTATGTGTTATAAAAAGATATAAAACCCTATGAAGTTATATTATGAAAAGGATTATGCAGTTGAGTATTCAAACAATAACATTAGTTCGTTTAATTCCAAACATATAAATATGAAGTACCAGTATGTTAAAAAAAGTACAAAATCGTCAAATTAGTGTTGAGCACATCAATACAAACTTCATGGTGGCAAATACTCTTACTAAAACAGTACTATTTATAATGTTTCAGGAACACACTATCAGGACTAGTGTTGTTTGTTTAAAAAATCATTGATTTTAATATAAGTTTATATAAGGTCTCGAGATATGTTTATTACTTGGTTGTGTGTAGTTAGTCTTTGCATGATAACGCATCCGTGTACTATCGACTTTAGTGATATATAGTCCATGGACTTGTAAAAGTCAAGTGGTAGTTCGTGGACTATCAAGTTTAGATAAAGTTAGTCCTCACATCTTCTGATTAATGTAAAGCTGCCATGTGGTACCATACTCAACATAAACTTGTATCACGAATGGTCCCTCAACTTTAGGCCAAAGGTTAAATGTAGTCAACAACATTGATGCATGCACCCTTGTATTATCCTAGTTGGCATAATAGTGATTGGGTATTATTATCTAGTTGGCTCATTTTATCATACATGGATTTAATTTAATTGGTTTTATTTTAAATGTTAGTTATTTAATACAAAAAATCTTATTTGTGAAAGGTTAAATCAAATTTATTTTTACAACTATCCTAAATTCTAAAATCTTAACTCCTTCGTTCTGAAATGAAATCTCGTAGTGAAACATAATCCCTAAAATCTTTACCCGAATTTAAACTGAAATCTTTAAATTCTCTCATCATAATGTTTTTCCTTTTAAACCCTAAATTATCACCTTCTAAATTCTCTCATTGTAAACCTTAAATTTTCTACATAAAGTATGATTCAATATGAAATCGATAGGTTCAAGAATAAAACAAAAGAAGTTAAGGTTAAAATCGAATCAGATTTCTTCAAAAACTACAAAGGTGTGAGTTTTTTCATATAGCCCATCTCATGATGGAAGATCTAGAATCATCTAAATACAAAAGTGGGAAAACTCAATTGGATAGTGAACAGTGGATTAAGGTTGGGAAAAAATATTTTAGTAGTTAGTTGCATATTATCTTTAATTTTTCCAGGCATCCCTCTACTTGTTCTTATCTCATCATTCAATTTTGTTTCCTCAATTCCTTATTATGTATTATTCGCAATCTATACATGCACTGAGAAGCTTATTAGAAATTTTCTCCATCTTTTTTTCATTATGCGGAAGAAAATCAAAATGTCAAGAGAAAGACCGACCAAAATGTAAAATCTCGTGAAAGGGTTGCATATGCTTAATAATAGTGAAATTTACAATAAATTTTGTGTATGGAATGTTCCATATGAAGCTTACTTGGTACCGAAAAGTTTTGAGGATTATGAAAAACTTGAAGAAGAGAATATAACAGCTGGAGCTACTTCAAACCACAAAGTTTTGAAAATTTTAAAGCAGTTAATGAAGATAATGTTATGACCGGAGCTTAATCTAGATCACAAAGTTCTGAAAATTTTGAGGTTTCAATTTTCTTTGAACCATAATATGTAAAAAATCACAAGAAACTCTATGATGAAATTGTTTGTGGTTTCCTTGACAAGGAGATGGAATGGGAAATTAGTTGTATAACAGAAGAAAGTGTTTTGAAAATTCCCAAATGTAGTTACTAAGCTCTATGAAGGGAATAAAATTAAGAAAATTGAGGAGTTGGTGGTAGGGATAACATGATTGTTATAAAGTATTAGTGATGAGTGTAAAGATGATAATATAGAGGACAATGTTAGTACTGGAAGCATGTATGAAATTCTAGTGGATAAGGATGATGGAACTTTAGAGAGTGAAGAAGAAACTAGGATATGATTTGAATAATTAATGTGTTGAAGAACAAAAGAAAAATCAACAAAGTGGACGAAGATGAATAACAAAGTTTTTCTCTGATGATTTTATAAAGGGAATTGCTAAAAAAACGGCCAAAATTACTCCGCGAAGTCGCTTAATTTTTTTTTCAAAACTACTCCGTGAAGTTATTTTGTTTGACGATTTTGCCCTTCCGAAATCGTATAAATACTCAATTTTACTCCGCAGAGTTATCATAATTTCAAAAAAAAACCTCAAACTCAAACTCTCCTCTACTTTCTCTCTAAAAAAAATTATACCTAAACTAAATTAAATAAATAAAACCTAAACTAAAACTAAATATACTAACCTATATTAAATTTATAACTATATTAAAACTAATTACACAAAATTTATAACTATATTAAAACTAATTACACAATTTACCTAAACAAAAGTAAAGTGTGAAACAGAAAAAAAAATTGAATACCTTATGCCTTACCCACTGCCGCACAAAACAACCCACTGCCTTACCCTAAACCACCCACTGCCCTACCCTAAACCGAAATCTACACGACCACACCCACCCACCGGCACCTACCCACACCCACCGGCACCTACTACGACCACCAGACGACCACCACAGGACCCATATACACCGGAATCGTCGCCGGAGAGTCTGTTTGGAGTAAGAGGAAGCGCAACTGGAATCGAACAATCACTGTAAGTCCATTCTGTTGTTGTTAGATAGGTTAGTTAGGTGTAGATAGGTTTAGTTAGGGTAGATCTGTAGAAAAAACCGATTTTTGGGTTGTTCCTAAGCCAAGGCAGAAGCTTCAAGCTTCTGCCATAGCGAAGCTGTTCTTCGCCACACGGGGGCGAAGAAAAGCCTCCCTACGCCATCCTGTGGCGTAAGGCACCAGCCCTACGCCACACGAGATGGCGTAGGAAAAATGCCACACGCCACGGTGGTGGCGTGAGGCATCTCCGGTCACCGGAATGGGCCGGGACCGGTTTATTCTTGTTATTCGGTTTGTTATAACCTGCCTTATGCTATTTTTTGTCTAAAACAGGTACCACCATGACAATTTGTGTTTTCGACGAAACGTGATACTTAGTATTTTTTTTCAGGTGATGGATCACGGAGACGATGCACAGTATACATTGTCTGCTGATGGCTCGCGGACGAGGAGAATTAAAAAGCGGAGTAGGGTACGTGACGCTGGTCAGCCAGTTTTACCTGTCCAGATGGATGAGCTCCCCATAGTCTCCGGACCGCATGCGTCCGGATCGAGTTCAGCTTCCGCTTCCGCTTCCCGCGGACGACGCCATCCCCCACCGGGTACAGGGCAGCGTAGAGCTCCTCCTCCGGCCAGATTGCCACCGCTGTTCGGCGAGGATTTCACCTCCCACACTGCATACCACATTTGGATGGGAGAGGTAAATATCGAAATTCAAATTTTACATTCTTTGAAGCTATTTTGTTTTGTCCTATGATAATGGGAACAAAGTTTTTCAGGAGCGAGAGATGCGGCTGTATGCCCATTATCCTAGTCATCGAGCATGGAGTTTGGCTGCACAGACTATGGTACGCACTGTAGTTGACGTCACCCCGTTCGGTCGTCTGATTGAGCCGTTCTATGAGATGCAGACACACTCCAACATGACGGAGGTTTTCCTAGAGAGGTGGCATGCGAAGACCAATAGCTTCCATTTCGCTTTCGGTGAGATAACGATTACTCTGGACGACGTCAACACTATTTTGGGACTCCCAGTTGATGGTGAGCTTGCTGTGTTTCCCTATATTTCTGACAAGAGTCTGGCCATGCACGAGTGCGCTGAATTGCTTATGGTGGATGATCTATCCTTCGTGACGGAGGTTGAGAGGTGCAAGGGCGTTGGTTTGGGATTTAAATGGCTCCGGAGTAGGTTTAGTGGGCCAGAGTTCTGCGATGACAGCCCTGGTTTGAGTGATCTGATGGTGGATGCTGCAGCCCGCGCCTATATATTGCATATGTTCGGCACAGTCATATTCCCCGACAAGAGCAACATGTACTCCAATTACAAGTATTTGTTTTTGTTGCGCGATTTGACTCCGGAGGGTGTTGGCAGGTACTCATGGGGTAGTGTTGTTCTCGATTACTTGTACCACCATCTGGGTGAGGCCTCCCTGCACGACACGAGGACTATGGCCGGATGTATCGGTATGGTAGACACGTGGATACGGGATCATTTTTCCATGCTCCGGCTCGTTACTCGACGCACCTACACTGAGCGCGACCCCACTATTGGTAGATGGGATACACCTGCAGCAGTATCTGACTCACGGACGAAGCTGAACCTTCGTATCTTCGTCAACAACCTGGAAGAGAGCGATGTAAGTGTTATTGTTTAGTGATCGCAAAATTGATTTATTTTTGTGTTTATGTTCATATCCGTTTATATTGCAGGTATTGTTTGAGCCTTATCGTGCTATACGCGATCATTTCCCGTTCCAAGAGCTATCCTGGTTTCGGGATGTCATATGCGGTGTGGAGCACTCTCAGGCATACTATCCCGAGCGAGTTAAGCGGCAGTTTGGCCGTGTCCAGGGTCGAATCGCGCATCCTTTGTTAGCCATGCAGTCGAAATCAAGGAGAAAACTGAATACGATGGCGTATGCATTCGATCCGCATGATTGGGACCGGCGGCAGATGAACACGTTGCATCGTGGTTTTCGAGGAGGGATGGTGACAGACGAGATGGAGTCTTTCTGTGAGCCTGAGTACCTACTACTTCACCAGAATATTAGCTGGTTCGACCTCGTCAACACCGCAATCTACTCGCTCGCTGACTACGTCCACGAGGATCGAGAGGGAGCTATCATCCGACATTTGCGTGCTGGTATGCGGAGGATCTCGTTGTTTCATGGAGTGAGCGAGTTTGATCATGATTTCGATCGTCTGGCTGGGGATTATGACGATGTTTTGTCCACAGCCAGGAGGCTCGCATAGACATTATGATGTTTTTTGTGTTTTTATGATACTTTGATTCTGTTGTCGCTAACTTTGGTGGTTTGCTTGTTTTTTGATACTTTGTATGATACTTTGTATGAAACGTATCATTTTGGGTTTTGGATTGTGTAATACTTTCGGATTGTATGATACTGTTTTCTATATCTTGGTGCTCTCGTTGATGTTTCGGTCCATGTATGATACTTTTTCCTTTATGTTTGATATTATAAAAAAAGTATTTCCCGCCTCAAAACATACAGAATGATGGTTTCCCGCCTCAATAAGATTTTAGTGGGAATAAAAACACCATTTCCCGCTAATTTTTTGAGAATTGAACCACAGACTACGAGTCTATAAATACTAGAATCTGTCTATGAAACTAAACATTTAAATTATAACGATGGGTGATTCAGGCTGGAACGTGTACGAAGATGCAAGCCTCCTAAGCACATTTGATTTCGTCAAAGGTACGATGCAAGAGGAGAATCCTGGTTTCATCGATGCGGTTTTGTGCAGGATGTTCTTCAACCACGGTAGGGAGGCATCGTGTCCAGGATTCTTAATGCCCCGACCACGCGGACGCCAAGAAGTGTTCGAGAGGCTGGCTTATCTTAGGCCAAGGACTATACAGATCTCGTCATTGGATTACGAGACCCGTTTACATGTCCAAGACGTATTCAACATGGGATCCCAAGGTCCAGTTACGCCGGAGATGGTGTCACATGCGACGCAGCAAAGGGAGCAAGAAATGGCCGACGCAATTGCAAGCGCCGTTGAAACATATTCAACTCCCGAAGGAAGTTATGATTCAGATGATTATGCGTTCGGGAGCGGCATGAACTATCCGACTCCATAAATCTAAGTGTGAAATGTTAACTGAGGGTTAGCCCACCTATCATTTGTCTTCACTTATGTATTTCTTATTATGCAATGCTTTGGATTAAATTGTAATGTTTTAATGCAATCGACATATTTTGCAGTTTTAGTGCTATTGTTTTCAAGATGAACATCCAAACATAAAACATCGAATGTTTACATTCATTCGATCACAACTTAAAATAACAACAACTAACGAAATAAAAACTTCAAACAAATACTGGAATGAAACATCACAAGTTCAAATAACAACAACTAACCAAATAAAAACTTCGAACAACAACTGGAAAGGAAAATCACAAGTTCAAATAACAACCGATAAGAAAATAACAAGTTGAAATAGTAGTACTATCTAAAACAACACACATTCTGGAGTTACTTAAAAAAAACACAGACTACTAAACATAATAACTCGATGGCACAAACACGAAAATAGTGAAATGATCAGTCGAAATCGTATCCCAAATTGTCATCCGAATCATCCCCCCCATTTCGTGCCGCAATCCTATCCTCCAGAAATGCCACCATATCCCTACTGATGTAGTCTACTACCGTCATGTTCCAGACCAAAGGTGCTTCTATCTTAATCCTGGCTGGTTGAAAAAGCAGGGCAGTGAGCGGTTGGATGAAGTTGTACCTTGATTTGATTTCGTCACGACTTCGCACTTGAACGTCTCCTGCTCCTAAATGCCCATAGTTGAAATACATCTGACATAGGAGGCGGTCGAAGAAAGCGTCGCTACTATCTTCCCCCATTTGTCGGTGGACAACCTTAACCGCCTTGAGCATATGGTAGTCTTCATCAGCTGTAAACTCCATGTGTTCAAGTGTTTGTGTTTTTTTTCTTAAGTGGACTCTTTGTTTCTATTACCAATATTGTATCCGGTGGTATGTTTATATAGTATACTCATTTTTTGGCGGGAGTTTTTAGGATGTGGACTCCATGGCGGGAGTTTTTGGCTGGAGTTCTTGGCGAGAGTATTTGTGTTGGCGGGGATTAAACTTTGGCGGGTTATTTTTGGCGGGAGTCTTTGTGCTGGCGGGAATTATTGTGTTGGTGGGTCCCGACTGAATTCAATTATCTATGCAACTTCACAGAGTAATTTATGCGTTTGTTTGTATCGTTATCCATAAATACGCGAGCTGTCCACGCATAGAAGAGTAAAGTAGTTGAATAACCTAACATAAAATGTGTCCATGGAATGAGTTAGAAGATCAATATCTGATGGAAGCATCAATCGAAGTTGGAAACACGCACATGGAACAGGGCCGTAGAGAATACTTCGAGGCATTGCTATGCCATATGTACTTCTTATATGGAAGGGATGGTGTCCAACCGCCAAGGATTTCAAGGCGTGTTGATGAGGTGAAGGCTAGGTGGTCAGTCCTTCTCACATTTCGTCAGCATCCAGTTTCAAGCCTCATCGAGCTTGAACGTCGTGTTGCATGTAACCGGTTCAATTGCCAGGTCACTGATTATATAACAGATGATCAGCTGGATGCGGTCCGTTCCGACATTATCGACATCCGCTTAGCGGAAATCAGTGACTACAAGCACGACAAATAAGCTTCAGTTATGAATACAGTTTGTGTAAACGTTCATGTTTAAGTTCATTTTTTAGTTTGCTGTTTTGGTTTACGAGAAGTTAATGTTTGAGCTCCTCTAACTGGTCTACCTCTTAAATTTTGAATTCAATTTTTTTTTTTTAAATCTAGTTGAACATAAATTGGAACGTGAATACAATACATAATGAGTTTCGAACAATACATAATCATTAAAACACAATATTATAGCTACAATTAAAGTAAAATCGTTTTTTATTTTTTTAAAAAGGTTGAAAAAAATAAATTGTATTCTAAGGGTACCCTATTGCCGCCACACAACGGCGTAGGGATACCCGTTTTCGCCAACCAGTGGCGGTAATAGGTTTAACCCTTAGCCTTGCCTCTGTTCTTTTTGGACAAAGGCATCAAAAGGGTCCCCTACGCCAGGTGAATGGCGTATGGGGCAATCCCCACGCCATCCCCTAGCGTGGGGAGCTGCGGTTACGCCATCTACTGGCGCTCGGGACGTTTGTTACGCCATTATGCTGGCGAAAACGACTGTCCCGAATTTATGAAGTCAATTTTTTTTTTATAAAAAAATTTCATTTAAAGTAACGAGATTTAAAGGGTACAACACATTGTTAGTTTACAACAAAAAAGCAAAAACATAGCCGAACACAAAATAAGTTCAATCTTTGGTTAAGTCCACTATCGAATCATCATGTTCAACGGAGTGTGTCGGTGTGGGATTTTGAAGTCTTGAAAATACACGGACTCTATCTAGCAAAGGGATCGACCAAGAAATAGCGTCTTCTCTCGCCGATCTCATCCACGTAGGATCTATTGTCGGTATGGGTGACCCTTTAACCAACTCAACCTACAAATTTCCGTTCAATATAAATGCGCGTTTACAAAATAAATGCTTAAATGCGTGCGAAAGTTAAAGTTATTTACTCACATGAACAAAATGGTTTTTATTGACGAATGCCACGACGATCTCCTTTAAAGAACCATTGCTCGGCGGTGCATTTTTCACCGGTAGGTAAGTCGTACATCCACTGGGAGCGAGGCAATAGAAAACGCAATTGAATGTAGTCGCGACTAGTATTCCGCAACTAGGCAAGGACATCCATTTTGCGTAAGGTGCATTCTCTTTATTAAAAGTCAACCGGTTTATCTCTTTATCAACTTCGCTTTCATTGTCGAAATATGCAACCCGTTTATAAAAATCCCGATCGCTCTTTAGCTCGTGAACCAAGGTTTCTCTAACCATTAGCCATCCACTTTCGTTACCAACCATACCATGCGCGATGGCTCTAAAACCACAATTACCGTCGGGCATTACATTTGTAATTCGGGTTATGAAAGGACGCATATATTGAGGTATGTCTTTTGAAAATCTCGAGTCCAAAACATTTGGTAATCTAGTCGGTAATGGTATAGCCGTGAATGACGGTATAGCCTTGATGTGGTTCGACGTATCCGGAGTGCCTAAACCAACGCATTGAACCCGTTTTGCTATATTTTTTGGGGGTTTTGCTCCGCAATTAGTCGGAGTATGTGCGGCAACCGTTCTTGCGGTGCTACCGAGAGTGCCGACCGGGTTGCTATACTAGCGGCGGGTGTTACAACTCGTGGAGTTGCGGCACTATCGTGGGACTCAAACATTTCTTGTTCGACGTATTCGTGATATGAAGGATCTCTTTTCGTAGAATAATCACGTTGGACTTTGCTACCTTTAACGCGACCCCGACCCCGTCCACGACCACGGCTTCCAACACGTCCGGGAGTTCCACCGCGGGTTTTAACCTTCTCGAGGGGTTCGAAAAGGAGTGTAGTCGAAGGATCCAAAAAATTTTGAATTTTTTTGAGCCAATGACTTTGTTCGTAAACATCAAACTCTTCAAGTTTCGCATTTAGATTAGCGAAATTAAATTTCACTTCTTCTTCGCCGGTGAGTTTAACTCGCGGAACGATATCTAGTCTCTTCCAATGCTCATCTATAATCCGAGTAGGTACGTGGCCGTCCACTCTTCGGATTGCCTCAAGGTCGTGGGAACACGGCAAACCATGGATCGTACGATCGGTGCAAACACACATAGATTTTTCACCGCCGGTTTTATCAACATAGTTATCGTATACTATCGCCAATGCAATAGGTGATACGTACCCCCGTAAAAATTTGAACGGTTTGAAATCTTGGAATTTGTGAATTAAACGGCACTTACTAAGCTCCATCGATTCTTTAATAGTAGAATGTTGCATCGCTAACAAGCCATGCACTTTATCCCAAAACCCATCGAAATCCAATCGGCTAGACCCAACATATTTTTTCAATGTAGCATAGCTTTCGGCCCTATTAGAGGTGTGGTTATTAAAATGCATGATCTTGTTAGTATAAGCGTGAACAAACCTCTCTTTATAAGGCGCAATCCACGAGTCAACCACATAGTCCACCGCCTTATCTTGGTCTTTGAACAGCGACCGCATCTTAGCCAACCTCTCGTTCATAACCTCAACGGTATCGGATGAAACAACGTCGTTCCAAGCCACCAAAAAACTTTTAGCCACATTTCCGTCTTCAAACATTTTTTTCGTTCTCCCGCTAACATTTTTGTTAATATGCCACTCGCATAACATGTGACTAGCGCTAGGGAAAAATTTGTCGATGATATTCATCAAGGCTAGTTCGCGGTCCGTAACGATAACACACGGTAATTCACAATCATTCTCCTCCATTACCGTTTTCAAGCATCCCAAAGACCATTCGTAGTTGTCTTGTTTTTCACTCACCATAAACGTGAAACCAATGTAAAATGTTTTGTTCGTAGATGTTACCCCGACTACTTCGAACAAAGGCATCCGTAACGAATGACTTTATATGTGCTATCCATGATTAGCAAGCGTGGGAAGGTTCGTAGTAAGTCAATACTAAGCGGATGTGCGAAAAACAAATCGGTTATGACGTTAGAACCGTCATTCCCCGTCCGTGTCCAATACTTATACTTGTGCAATTGTAATTTAACTAACAAGCATTGCATTTGGGATCGACCGCCGTTTTCAGCCATCCTCGTTCTTTGACGGTAATTGTAAACGTGACGGATATTTGAAGCATTCTCCGGATCGGCCTTTTTCAAATCACCAAATATTTGTCGCGGACTTGTCTCGTTCACCGTCAAAAGATCAACGAGCTCTTTTTCCTTACGTTTTAACTTGGACCATTGCAAATGTCCTTCGGAATACTTGATCGGTTCGTGGTTGTGCTTCCCGGAAAGGACACTAAGAGCCCACTTATCGTCTCCTTTTAACGGATTACCCACCAAATGAAAAGGGCAATTTATTTTTTTGCTATCGGTGGCCTTACGCTTACGGTCGCACTCTTTAACGGCCGACTTGAAAATTCCGGATCGCTCGCACCGATAATCCACTCTCGGTGTTCTCCCCCTCTTCCCTACCTCCTTCGATGCTACGTTTATCGAAAAACCCAACGTTTTCCCCCTAAGTTTTACCCACTCGGTCATCGACTCTAAGCTATACTTGTCATGGGTGGTGAAATGGTGAGCGTAGTCCGAAACAAGCGAAATATCGCATGCGTTCACCTCCTGCAATACGTAAGAAGTAGAAAAACAAATTAAACCGGCATTCCGGATAAGGGAACCACATTTCGCCATTCGAAAGGCGTGTGGCACCTTCCATCCGCCATGGCTTGGCGTGGGAGACCTACCGGTCGACACACGTGTAGCGTACGGATGCTCCCCCACGCCTAGCCATGGCGGATGGAAAGTGCCACACGCCTTTTGAATGGCGTACGGCATGTCATCCACGCCGGAGGGTGGCGACGAACACCATTACGGGTTTTTTCAGAAAATCGATTTTTTGGCGAAAATGAAAGAGGGAAATGCAATGTACCTCCTCGGCGACCATGCTTCTCTGCGTGGGAAGCACTTCCGACCCTTTTCCGTCCATGTTGTAAAGGTTTTGAATTTTTTAAAAAAATGGGTTTTGTTGGTTGTTAAGTTTCTATTTTTAGTAGGTTTGGAGAAGATGAAGTTTGAAATTAAGTTTGCAACTTCATGGAGTAGTTTGGTTCTCTTCAATGGCATCACTTGTAAATATTTAGACATCAAAGGGTTTTTTGGGTTTTCTGCCTAGTGGCATTTTTGTAAATATTGAAAATCAGAAACATGCGACTTCGCGGAGTAGTTTTGGCCGTTTTTTTAGCAATTCCATTTTATAAATACTAATGATTTAATTAATAAGTTAATACGTTGAATTAATTAATTGGCGTTACATCATACACAGAATCTACGTAACTCATCTTGCTTCCGACAAGGCATTTAGTTAAAGGTTAAAATCGTAACTAAAGTCGATGGACCATTAGTGATACAAGTTTTTGCTAAGTATGGTGCTACATGGTAGATTTATATTAATCAATAGATGTATGGGACTAAATTTATCCAAACCGGATAGTCGAGGGACTACCACCAGACTTTTAAAAGTCCAAAGACTAAGTACCACTAAAGTCGATAGTCTAGGGATGAGTTGTTGTTCAAAACCTGTATAATTAAGATGAATTGCATATATATATATATATATGATAAGTATGCTCATTAAAGTTTCATTGAGTTTTCTTGCTCAAATGCATATGTGCGGTTACAGGCTTAAATCAGAATATAGTCCCTCGACTATAACGTTTTCTTTCATTTAGTTCATCGACTAAAAAAATCATCGGTCAGGGTCCCTCGACTATTCAAAACCTATAAATTTAGTCATCACGCGTGGTCTTTCTCCTGGTTCAACCACGTGTCCCAATAGTTAAATGGTACGAGTCTCACAAATAGTCCATCGACTTTTAATTCCATTATTACCTTTTAAATTTAATATTTTTTAAAAGTTTTTTTATTATCATTATTCTTTTATTTATCTCAAAACAAAGTATCATAAAAATAAAAAAAAATAATAAGTAAATAAAAATCGAGGGTAAAATATTAAAAAATATTCATTTTGCGATACTTTGTTTTCAAAAGAATAAATAAATAAATAAAAATAATATTAAAAAATAGTATATTTAAAGGGTAAAAATATAATTAAAAACCGAGGGACTATTTGTGAGACTCATACCATTTAACTATAGAGACACGTTGTTGAACGTGAGAAAATACCACTCGTGGGTATTAAATTTATAGATTTTGAATAGTCCATGGACCATCACGAGTGATTTTTTAGTCGAGGGACTAAATGAAAGAAAATGTAATAGTTGATGGACTATATTTTGATTTAAACCCGCGGATACATTTCATATTATTCACATGCTATACACAATATCCGATCCATGTAGTTTATTGTTAACAATAATGTGATTAGCGTTGTGCTCATTTGCGCATATTTCCATAGAAGAAGTCTTTTAACGTTCATCACCATGTACGAGATTGTTCAGTTTATTTATGGCTAAAAAATTTGTAGTAATTACATTATGTGTATGCATATTTTGGCAGTATGTGATGATCTGATGAGAGATATTGGAATTTCTCAATTAGGATGGATCGTTACATATCGATTGATATATTGGCTATTTTTTATAAACGGTCCAATTAATAGGTAATCGTGTAAATATGAATAACTATAAACTATACTAATAGATGAAAATTCATTATGGAGTTAAGTGTGTTGATACTAGGTCAAATTCATATTTTATGGAGGATTGAATCTGAATATTGACACTTAATCTAAACTATAAAGTTTATGGACTAATTATAAAGAAGTAATTAGTCAATGTTATGGTTTCTCGTCATAACAATGAAACTAAGAGATGAGATTGCAATTAGACTTGAGTTAAAACTCTAATTACAATCTTACATACAGAAAAAGATACGTAAATTTTTTATTCACGTCACTTACATATAAATTTCGTCGTTATTCTTGGTTGGAAGCTCGTAGCCTACAATGAGATTGATTTTTCTCTTAAAACTTGTACTCAAAATAAAATATACAATAAATATGGAGCAATGATACATCGAATAAGAAACTAAAAATACATGATGTCTATATCGTCAAATAAATATTTTATTACCCATTTAAAGATTAGCCCATACTCTTAAAAAACTATATATAAAAATTTGGAATTAAAATTTATATACTATAAACTTTAATATATTTTCATTAATTGATCAATACACCATCAAAAATCATAATAAAAAAAAGTAAACAACCATATGAAAAATTAAACGGTCGTGAAAATTTTGACTAATAATTTTTTATTTTCTTAAATGTATGAAGAACAGAACAAAGAGAAGAGAAAAATAAGAGAACAAGCATAAAGAGAGTATCATAATTTATATATTTATTGATTTTACAAAGTATAGTGGTAGTTGATCATATATAGGATTTAGGCTTTGAACAGTGATTAGTCCATTGACTATCCATTTTCGTGACAAATAGACTCTCGGCTAAAAAAAGTTTGGATTTAGTCATTTGATTATCCATTTTGGAGAAAGTTAGTCTTATGCGCATGTTTATTTGTGGGACTAACTTTATCGAAAATGGAAAGTCAAAAGACTAACATTATCGAAAATGAATAGTTGATGGGCTATATGTCACGAAATGGATAGTCAACACATACAAAGGACTAACTCTATCCAAAATGGATAGACAAATGACTAAATCCAAACATTTTTAATCGATGGGCTATTATGAAAATGGATAGTCAATTAATTATTGTTCAAAGCTTAAAATTTATTCTAACTACTTACTTACTAATATACTAACTAGCCATAATTAATTGGTTAACAATTCCAAAACAACTATAAGAATGATATTGAGGTTAAGAACCCTAGTTAGTCACTAGAACTTATTCTAAAATTGTCACTCGCATTATATTTGTTTCAAAACTGTCACTCAAGTTATTTTTTTTACATTTATAGTTAATAAAAATGACTAAAAATATATAATAAAAAAAAAACCAACAATAGTGATTATTGATTCAACAAATGAACGTTTTGATACACAAATGAAATAAATAACGATTTTGAAACAAATGATAAACTACGATAACGAACTATAATTTTTAGCCGAAATCGAGCATTCACTTGCGGCATAACTTTTTAAGAAACACCCTGTCTAATTATATTAGAATTGTTTAAACATTTTTTTTCTTGTTAGATATAGAGTTCTTTTTTTCCATGTAAAATAATCATAGGTTATCGAAGTATACTGGATGCTTTCCTATTGTTATTCTAATTCTTTGTTTCTGTATTGCATGTTAATAATCCAATGTCAAAACTAACACATTACATAGAGAGTAGAGACCAAAGGTACTTTATATGTTGGTGAAGTGAATCACGCCAAATGATTGATAAGATTTATGGATTCCTTTATTTTTGGTGGGTGACCTACCTTTATTTTATTTTATTGCTTTTCTTATAAAATTATGAATGTAACAGTTGTAAACTTTTTTGAATAATAATCCAAGTTTACTTTTCTATGTAGTATTTTTTTTTGGGAAACTTAACTAACTTCTAAATTGTGCCAGATCCAATTTGAACGTTTCCAAAGTTGGGATTCATTTATAGTCTTCGAACAATTTTTTTTTTTTTATAAATCTAATATAATATGACATTCAAATTTGTGGTGACCTTAAAAGAGAAAATCCGGTTATTATTTGGGTAAAGTATGCAATATATTTTTTCGGTGAAATCCGTCATTTTATGTGAGTTATCTTCTAGTGTTGGTTTGCAGGCTATTACGTTAGACGGAAGGTTTATCTTGTGCGCACTAATTACACTTTGAGTAGCGGATACGGGTTCTCTAAAATATATATATATATACAAATTAACTAACAAAATTAATAACAGTAAAACATCAGATCGTATCTATTTTATTGCGATGGTTTTTTATGACTTGATTTTTTTGAGTTGTATATAAGTATCATATTGGAATGTTTTAGTAAATTATAGTTTAAAAAAAGTTCATTTTTCAAAAGTTAAATTAAATAAACGGATTTAAAGATATCAATTTCATGTACTTTTTTTATTTATAAATATACTTGGTATTTGGGATGGTAACATTATGTTAAAATAGATATGACAAAATGTTTTGATAATGGTATGCAACTTTATTGGCTTTCCCAATAATTTTATAAATTTAATATTTAAAGGAATTAAATATATATCCTTCTCTACAATAATAAATACGGTGAATTAAAGAGATATTTGATTATAATGCATGTAATGAGCTATAATAAAATAATTATAGATTTTATCTATTCGGAATAGTTAAAGCCTAGTGACTCACATATATAATATATTTAGTTTTAAATAGCAAAAAACATATTTCAGTCCAATTAAAATTATCACATATATAATATATTTAGTTTTAAATAGCAACAAACATATTTCAGTCCAATTAAAATGATTATAATGCATGTAATGAGCTTGCACAACTATTAAGAAAATCAATTATTATTATTTTTTTATAAAACAAAAAATAAATTTGATTGATCCAAAATGATAAAAGTTATATTTATTTTATAAAAACAAATAACAAATAAATTTAATTGGTAAAGAATATTTAATATTATTTAATATGGTATTGGTAATAGTGAACCGCATTTAATTTAGAATTGATTTTTTAAATGTTAATTATTAAAAAATAAATAGAATAACATAAATAAATCAATATATTGATTTAAAAAATAATATATACTCATATATATATATATATATATATATATATATATATATATATATATATATCGTTTAATGTCATATTATATTATATTATATATATAATATAAAAATAGATATATTGATTTAAAACCCGATAATATGGATTCTATAATGTTAGTAAGTAATAATTAAAATAATAATTATTATTATTATTTACTTTTTCCGCCCACTCTCGAAGTCGAGAGTTACCATCGTTGATTTTGGAACTAAATAATTTTGTTAGATTTAAAAGAATTTTCAAATTAATAAGATAGAAGTTTAATCGAATCACACAATTATTACAGGAGACCGAATATAATATATAATAAAAACGGAATATAATTGCATAGTATTATAGTAGACTGAATAAAATAACATGTAATTATTATAGAAAAAATTATTAAAGGATTATTATAAAAGACTAAAATTTATATATATATATATAAATGGTAAACTCAACTTCATAATTCAATAAGATCACTTTCCAAATTCTTCTTTTAAAAACAATATTAGCATGTTGAATTCACGGAAGTTCCATTTGTGCTAAAGGAACTTCAGAATTCAATTATATATATATATTGTAAAGGTAACTTCAGAATGGGTGAAGCTATTTCCTCCATCATATTTTTTATTTTCTCCATATTTCATCACATTTTTTATTTTCTCCATATTTCAAAATGAAAGAAAAAACTTATCACTTGCTTTTACTATTTTGTCCTCATTTTACCTTCTAATTTACATCTTGATGTCATTAATCATTATGAAACCCTATATCAACAAACACATGATTTAACCAAATTAACTCTAAGATATATGATTTAACTTCTAAAATTAAACCTTAAAAACAAAAAAAACTTCAAATTTTTTAAAGATTACTCATGGAAGAGGAAGACACGCAAACTAAAGATTTAACACCAGAGAACATTATCCAATCAACCAACAAGATAATTTAATCTTGTTTTTTAGTTTTACATTCATGTAACTTGAGAATCTCTTTTAAAAAAACATATTTTCGAAAATCCCGATTTTGTGCAGGTTTTAGCGGAAAATAAGTAATTCTGAGACAGCAGTTAGGAATCTGGTGCTTTTTTTTCAAGAAAAAAATACCTGATTCTGAGATGGCATCTCAGAATTAGGTGCGCTTTTTTATATAAAAAACACCTGATTTTGAGGTCGTGTCTCGGAAGCATGTATTTTTTTATATAAAAATAACGCACCTAATCACGAGATGCCATCTCGCAATTAGGTGCATTTCATTTGTTTTAATAGATAATGGTGCATTTTTAAGTGTTGTTATTTTTTTAAATAACGAATGATTTCTACCTTAGACGAATTCGAGAGAGACTGCCATTTTTTTGTCAATATTAAAAGAGAAATCGAGTAATTGATAATGGTTTGTTGTTTTTCAAGATTATAAGAGAAATCTTGAAGATGAGACCGTATTTATAGTGGCTAGGCTAGGGTTTCTGGGGAATTTACGTGAGAAGATAATAGGACTGGTTGGGTGTGTATAAGTTAATATGATGGAGATAGTTGGGATGGTGGTAGAAATCGATGGAGTTGCGCGAGAATCATGGGTTTGGAATAAAAATAAAGAAAAGGATAAATATGGTATTTCCTTTATGGAGAAAATAACAAAGTGGAGTTTTTATTTATTTATATAGGAAATACAAAATTTGGTGGACGAAATAGCTTCACCCTTGTGAAATTATTTGTTTAGAATTTATATATGGTATGTAAATATTTCACCTTCCTTGTATTACCTTTTCATAGTATGTAAAATTATTTGTTTTAAATTTAAACTTGAGAGGTGACATTTTTCTTCCATCTTCTTTGTAACACTTTCTTACAATATGTGAAATTATTTGTTTAGAATTTATACATGGTATGTAAATGTTTTATTTTACCTTCTTTCATGTTATTTTCTTAACATATATACTTGTAATGTGAAATTGTTTTTCTACTTTCCTTCTATTATATTCTTGTTGAAGATGAAATAAATTGTTTAAAATTTATACTTGGTAGATTAAATTGTTATTTCACCTTCCTTGTATTATTTTTTGATGGTAGGTGAAACTATGTTTTTTATAATATATATTTTGTATGTGAAATATTTAATTCACCTTCCATATATTACTTTCTTATGGTATGTGAAATTATTTATTTATATTTTTTAATTAGTAAGTGAAATTTATATTTCACCATTATATGGTAGGTGAAATTTTCTTACAATTTATACTTTGTATGTTACATTTTTATTTCACCTTTTTTGTATTACTTTGTTACTGTAGGGAAATTACTTGTTTAGAATTTATACTTGGTACATGAAGTTTTTTTCTTCACTTTTTTTGTATTATTTTCTTATGGTATGTGAAATTATTTGCTTAAAATTTATACATATTAGATGAAATTATTGTTTTACATTTCTTGTATTCCTTTTTATGACAAGTGAAATTATATGTTTCGTATTTTGACTTGACATGTGAATTATTTGTTTCACCTTTTTTGTATTACTTTATGATGGGATGTTAAATTATTTGTTAAGAATTTTTACTTGATATGTAAAATTTTGATATTATCTTTTTTGTATTAATTTCTTATGCTATGTTAAGTTTTTATTTTACCATTTTGTTATTACTTTCTTATGGTATGTTAATTTTTTTTGGAATTCATACATTGTAGGTAAATTTTTTATTTCACCTTTCTTGTATTACTTTTTTATAGTGTGTAAAATTATTTGTTTTAAATTCAAAGTTGACATGTGATATTTTTATCTCATCTTCCTTGTATTACTTATTTACAGTAGTTCAAATTATCTTTAATATTTTTTAATATGTACATTCAATTTTTTATTTCATCTTCTTGTATTACTTTCTTAATGTATGTGATATTATTTCCTTAATATTTATACTTTTTAGGTGAATATTTTTTTCACCTTCCTTCTTATTACATTCTTATGGTATGTTAAATTATTTATTTAGAATTTATAAGTATGTTAAATTTTTATTTCACCTTTTTTGTATTACTTTTATATGGTAGGGGAAATGATTTGTTTTAGATTTTAACTTGGTAGGTAAAATGTTTATTTCACCTTTCATGTGTTAGTTTATTATAGTAGATGAAATTATTTGTTTATAATTTATATTTGGTAGGTACAATAAAGTTTTATTTCACATTTTTGTATTACTTTCTTATAGTAGATGAAATAAAAATTGATGGAGGAAATAGCTTCTCACCCCTTCAGAATTCATTGTTATTGTATATTTAGATAGTTTAATAACCCTGAGGTGTTTTGGTCCTGAGAGGAATACCTCTTCGAGGAATTAATCACTTATTAATTTGAATCCTCAAATGATCTTCAAAACAAAAAGTGCAATGACTATAAACTGCATTGCATTTGCATATGACCTTTTCATCTTTATAAATGCATTTTCATATGACCTTTTCATCTTTATAAATGGATCAATCAACAATATTAACCGATTGAAAACATTTGTATACCTTTATCACCATATATTTGATCAATCCATTAACCAAGGCACATTGAGATAGTTATCATATTCAGATCAATATCTCTCCCAATAGTCTTTATACAATGTACTCTTTTTCGTTCAAGTTATCATATCCTTTCCATGATTTTTTTGAGCATATGCATTTGACAATACGTTTATATAATTGGGAATCGTAGGCTATTATTTTATATTGGACTTTATTGTTTTTACTATTGATATACCTTACTATTTCCTTATATTTTGTGAAATATACCATTTTTTATTTTAAATAAATATTAAAGATATATTAAATAAACTTACAAAGTTAAATGATATATCCCGAAAAAAATCTAATTATGGCCTATCCAGGCACCTAACCTAAATACGAAAAAATATATCTTTAACAAAATAATTCATAAAGGGATTACATAATAATCTAATTACATAAGAATCTGATTAACTACATACTGCAGTACAAAGCAAAATCCAATAGAATTGAAAACTTATCCCAAAAAAATCCTTAGACTTTTACAGCCTTTGTGGCGGAGCAACAAAAAGATACCCATGAAATCAAGATCAACCAGATCCAAGCAGATCCAACCCAAACCAACCACCAGGTATTTCAGAGAAATAAAAACTGTATTTTACTAGATCAACAACAGAAATAAAAACTATCTTTTACTGGATCAACAACGATTTTTTTCAAACCGTTCGAAGAAGTTGAAGAGATGATGCATCCACTGCAGAGAAACAATCAACATAGGCAAAATGAAGAAAGACATACCATCCAAAAAATCGACCCATTCACCAAACTGCTTCGATACAAATCGTACGGCCACAACCGTTTCACATGAAGGTCCTCACAAATTGATTGAGGATGATGACCCAAAACACAACTACTTTCATTTTCCTTGAAGAGAAGACTTATGCAGATTTTTCATGAAATCATTCACCGAAAGAGAGCAAAACGACGCAAATGATGAAACGAAAGAGGATATAGTTTTAGAAATAGGCTTGTAACGAAAACTCAAAGAAATAAAAATGGAGAAAAAGGAGAGGCCCATATGGGATTAGAAGAGATGTAAAACCATTTGTATACAACAACCTATCTTTTAATTTAATTTATTATTTTTTAACACCGAAAGAAATATGACTTTAATTAAGGTTGTCAAAAAATCAGAAGAATCCGATATCCGACTGAAATATTCGATATTGAATCCGAAGAAAATGAATAATATCCATATTTGAAAGAAAACGGATAATATTCGTATCCGAATTTGTATCCGAAAATATCGGATATGGATAGAGTCATATCCGTATTTGAAATATCCGATATTCAAAATTTAATAAATAAATATATATAATTTTTTTATTTAAACATGTTTTTTAGCTATTCCATATTGTAAAAAAGCAAAACAAATACTAACAAAGTTAGCGATAAATATGGAGGGTTGCTGCTTTAAAAATTGTATCTTATCCCACATCTAAAGTTGGAAAATGAGTTGCTACTAATTTGTTTTTAAAACACATAGTGGATTTTCATCACAAGTATATTTTATTTAGTCTTATTACTCTTATCCCACATCTAAAATGTGGGAAATGATTTCTATCAAAATTTCTACAAAATGCATGGTGCATTTTCAAAATAAGTATATTTTTTTAGTCTTATCCAACATCTAACATGGGAATATGAATTTCTACTAAGGTGCCTATAAAAGTAGTCAAATCAATAGTGCAATTAGTTAAAAAATTTACTAGAAATTCAGATGTTCGGATTCAGATATTATCTGTATGTGGATAATATCCGTCGGATACAAATTTAAATACTATTTTTTTTTTCTAAATCCGGATTTGAACTAGGATAGTGATTTGGGATTTCAAATTTAAATTTAGATATAGACATATCCGTATCCAAAATATATGTTTGACATCCCTAATTTTAACATTCACTAAATTCTAGATAATGGACTATCCAAACGCGAACTCCTATCTCTTTTTTAATGAAAATTGATTATTTTTATCCACCAATTGAAAAAGGATACAAATATATTGAGTTGGCTTACAAACAATTAAACAAAAACCTAAGAAAATCCCCTTCTTCTCCAGAAAGCTCTCTACTCCATTCTTGAAGCTCGACATTCCCCTTCCCATGCTAAGCCACCAGCACCATATCTTCACAACCAAAAAATAATACATATACTTGACGGTAGCCTGATTATCTCGACGAACGCGACACTATATCAATCAGTTCCAATGCACAGCCGGTTATTAAAACCCAACCAATTTTGAAACCCTAACCAAAGAAACCGAGCAAAGCAAATACCACTGAGGAATTGAACACAAATCGAAAAACTTAAGATGAATAAGAAGTAAATAGAGGTAAATACATTTACTCTTTAACTCAGAATTATTGATTAGAGTCGAATCGAATATACCCGATCCCTAATTATTCAAGGAAGGCAATAGCTTTAAGCTTTGCTGGAGCTTAAAGATGGTTAAAGTCCATTTCCTTCTTAAATTTCATAGTAGCTTTCGCTTTCTAGTTGGCTGCTTCATTCTGCTCTCTAAAGATATGATTCAAATTCATGTCTCGGGAGAGCAGTTTATGACAACAGCTAACAATGCCCGATATAAACCAATGAGACCTTCCTTTTAGAAAAAATCCAGTAATGGTAATTGAATCAGTCTCTATATCCAGCGTAGATATACCCTTAGAATAGCAAAGATTTAGCCTATCTAACAGAGCTTTAAACTCTGCAACAATATGAATCATTTTACCATAATGTCGACCATACCCAAAAATCACCTTGCCATTACTGTCTCTTACGATACCACCCCCGCTAGATTTACCAGAAAGGTTGCAAGCACCGTCCGAGTTCAATTTGAACCTCCCAAGCTTAGAGTTCTTCCATTTTAGAAAAATAGGAATCACTAGCTTCCTGAACTGATTAAGACACCCAATTAAAGGTCCAATACCAGCATCTTTCCCCCAATATTTTCTCTTGAGCAAGTTGGTTATGTCCATGTCAGCAACTATATGAATTATATGGTTAATCGATTCCATCGAACTGAAATCTTTATTGCTCTGTTTTTTCTTATTTCTGACATACTATATAACCCACATGATTATAGAAAAAATAATGGACTCTAGGTAAAACCACTATCTAATTCTCTGGTCGTTAAGTATCGTAGAACCTTCAAAAATCATTTTCCAGCTATATTCGACCTTCGAACATTTATAGTAGCTTTATATAATATAAAATATTCAATATTTCAATAGATAATAAATTATATGTGTAAATATATATTTTCACAATTTAATTTCAAGAAAACCACCGTCAATGTATTTCACTTAAAACTTTGTGCGACACCATATATGTTTGACACGTGTAATTCATCGGCGGAGTATGTACGCTCATAGATCAGTTCTTTCATGGAAACAAGAAGGGATGGATTAGCTCAAGTTACGGTGGCTTGAGAGTTTTGAGTTCCAAAGCCGATTATAAAACTCCTACATAGGCATTCCCGTTCGAATTCTACCGTCTCATGTCAACCGTTGGATTATATCTAACATCGTTTACTTAACGACGCGCGCCGCACCGAATCAGATCATTTCTCAAACACGCCACGTGTATATTGACTTCAAAACGACCCCCAAGTAAAGTAGGTAAAATAATCTTCGTGTATACAATTTTTTTTAATATATATATATAAAAGTAAAAAACAAGAGGTTTATTAATTTCCCTTAATAGCAAGCTTATACAAACAAAATCCGATTAAATTGGATGTTAAGTTATTTTCACACTTGTTCATTATGTTATCATCTTTGAGATTTTTTTTATTTTCTTTTAAATATCTGATTTATTAGTATTATTTTCTTTAATGTTTTCGTCAGAGTTTACAGAGTCATTTTGAAAGTTTTGGTCACTGGGACTGATAGGAGAATTGTTATTGGTATTCTCTTTTTGGCTAACAACATATTTCATTTTTGGTTACTTATTTTTTTGGGAAGATATAAATTGATATGATGAAGAGTTTGAGGTTGGCTGGATATCATTTCCAACCGACTTTTTTTGAGAATTTTGATCATTTTACAGTTAACTTCATTGTGTCGCATATAATTGCATTTTTTACAGTAATTAGGCATATTTCCATAAGAGGCGGATTGCCAAAATCCATACTTTTCCCCAAATCCTATCCAAAGTTTTTGGGAAGAACTTTTGAGATACCCATTATTACAAGAGATTTACAACAATTAAAATGAGCACGATTTGTTTGGAACCTAAATTTCCAAAGGTAATCCAATTGCCTTTGCAATTTGAGTTATAGAATCATGGGAATATAGGTACTCTGGGATTTTTGGAAATGAAACCCAGACTGGAGTTCGGGGAGACTCCACTCTGGGATTAAAATTTGGTGACCATTTCAATATTCTACATGGAAATTGACCAACATTATACACATTTCGAGATCAAAGTTTTTTTTATGTCCTCTAAGGTTTCAAGTTCATAAAAATATGTCTATAGTTTTTTATGGATATACTGTAAAGGCCCTTAAAACCAAATGAGTCTAGGAAGGTTCTAAAATCATTTATACTTGGTTTCCTAAATAAAAAATTAGTTATCAAAGTATATTCAGATATCGCTTGTAAGAAAGACTTATCTGATTTATCGAAGATTACAGCTCCATGCTCCTCATTTTGAGAGTAAACCACCTTTTGATGCTTGAAAAGTGCCTCATTTGGCTTAACTGCGTTTGCGAAAGATTTTATGTAGCTAATTGTAAGGATTTCTTGATTTGGATGAGGTTTGAAAACAGGGTTGTTGATAACATCACGGTTTAGCAGAAATTCTTTTTTGTGTGGTTAACAATGGAAAGTTTTCTTGATTTGGGGTTTCCAATATTTTAGTTGTGGTTGTTCTTCTAGGTGATTTTGAGACTCGTATTCTTGAAATATTTGACTGGAGATTGCGATTTTGAAGGAGCCTAGGGATGTCTTCCCGAGCCTCCATCGCAATAGGAAGAAGCCTGATAGTCTTGAACTACATTCAGAAATTAGATGACGAAGATTTACTCTTGAAAATTCTTCTAATGGAGATAACGAATCGAGACACAGCTGCAAAAGGCTTATAGATAAGGGTTTGCTCTAAATTTCTTCTGAGAAATCTTGTAACAACATCAACAAATTTGAAGACAAAGGGATTCTTGAAGAGAATCTATGAAGCTTCTTATTGTTGGGGATGAAAACTCGAAAGAGCAAATGAAATTTTGAAGACGAAGGTTTCTGATGATATCGATGAGAGAACTTATGAGAGATGGGCTAAGAGGGTGAAAAAACCCTAATTTTGACCCCTTACAATTTCTAGTTTAAATTTTGTTTTTTATTTAATTTTTTGTGTTTATTTGTTTATATTGAGAATTTTTATTTGTACTTTTAATGTTTTTTTCTAGTTTTTCTAGTTTTTTGTCAAATTTTATTTTCTTATCAATTGTTTTTTTTAAACAATATTTGAGTATGAATTTTATTTTTGATTTTTTAACAAATAAAATATTTTATTGATGAGAAAAAATAGTTTTTTGTAGGTTTTGAGTCCACATTTTTTAGTTCGGACTTATATTAAGCTAAACCATTAAACGTTTGATTGTTCTGAAACACTTTTTTCTCTAGTATTTCATGTCAAATTTGAAAATCTATTTGGTGAAGCTTTTTATCTCCTCTAATTTTGTTCAGGACAATTAAAGAGCTTCATGTTTTTATGATTTTTTATGGCTTCCTCTCATCATTGAACGTCTGAACGAAAAATCCGATAAACTTCTTCATCTTTTTAATTGATCTTGAAACCGTTTGGAGAATAATAAGTATTCTATAAAACAAACTTTTTCTTGAAAATTCGAGCTTCAAGAAAAAGTTTGTTTTATAGAAAAAGTTTGTTTCAATGATGAATCTTCGCTTTTCAAAATTAAAGCTAGCATTGAAGCAAGATTCATCATTCAAATCCCCTCATGTAATTTTTAGATTATTGAAGGGTGGTTAATATTGTATGTAAAATAGCGATATTTAACAAAATTTAAAACAATCATGTTTTTCTCATTGCTTAGAAAGTAGATGTTAGTAACAAAGATGATGATTGAGAAAATGTTGGACGGTATGTTGGGATATTTATGTTAGTTGATTAGTTTATAAGGATCTGCATGTTTTGATAAACTAACAATTATCAGTTCCCGAGTAAACTACAAGTAGACTTTATAGTAAGGTAGTTGCCCTTATCCAAATTATCCAAGTTTAATTACTAACATTATGGAATCCAATTATTTTGGTAAGCTTATCTAGTTTATCATTAGATAACATTGGATCTTGAAGAGCAATGAACTCTACTTTTTCAAACTTAATCATAGATTTTATTCTTCTAATTGTCCATTTGTTACCAGCACGAGCATTCCATTTTAAAATTTTGATTGTCATTTAGAGTTAATATTGTACGGTGTAGATTACCCTTTAAGATGATCTAATTTGGTATTACGAGGACCTTCAATTGGTTTGATTTTAGTCTTTTTAATATTTTTACTGATTCATTTTTTATTATATTGTTTCATCTAGTTTATTAAAGATTTGAGACATATGGAGGATGCTAGTTGTTGATGGTTTGGGAAATTTTGGTTTTGTGTCTAGGTTTTTAAAGTCATATCAGTTTTGAAGGTATGTCCTACCTCTATATTTTGCAGTGCTACTATTATTTACTGATTAATCATCTATGGAGATACTTTATCTAATGATGTGACATTATTAGTGGTATCATAACATTTAGAATTAGACTTGTCATTGTTATAGTTATTGACCTTATAAATATCTGTATTTTTGTTCTTGTGGTTTTGGGAGGATGACAGAGATAATTTGTCATTCTTTGATAAGGTTTTGGTTGAATTTTTTTGCATTAATATACTAGATCCATTTTTTGAATTGGTATTTTCCGGAATGAATATTAACGACTCATTGTTGTTGTTTTTCTTAATAATTATTGACATCATTTTTTTAACCCATTTTCTTTTATGAGAAGCTGAGTTTAAATTTAAGCTATATAAAGAATTAGGATTTGTCTGGTTATGATTAGCATATTATTTATCTTTGTTTTCAGAAGAATTTTTACAGTATTTATAATTGTGTCCTAGATGCTTACAATCTAAACAATATAATGGGATTTCACCATAACCGACTTCTTACCAGTAGTCATCCATATCACCAAATCCTACTCAAACCTTTTGAAATAGTGGTTTGAGACATCCATATCAAGTCATGCCTTACAATAGTTAAATATTACCTTGGTTTTAGGGGGTATCCAGATTGAAAGGGGTTTACATAGTACCTTATTCTATGTTATGTATATTATCCTGATAACATATGTATCATGAAAATTTGCGAAGGTTACCCATATATGGATAATTGGGGACTCAACACTCGAGTTAAATCTAAGATACCATTTCAATAGTGTAAATGAATGTTGACCAATGATCCATACATTTCGTTTCCAAAGCTTCTTGAGGTCATTAGTTTATTCTAATTTTAGAAGGACATTTGATGATACCATAAAGAGATTCTAAACATGCCATAAATTTAAAAGTATCCAGATATCTTTAGATTAAGAGTTAGGCCTTCTGACAGAAAAGTTAGAAATTGTTGTAAAATTAGATATAAAGATGTTTTTCTTATAGTGTTCTGTGAATAGAATATACTTGAATTCTCCCATGTTTTAGATGTATACTTTACTGTGGATGATTTTCTTGATCTTGTTTCTTGTCATGTCAGCGTATAATTTGTGCAGATTCTAGGTTGCTTGTTGAGTAGGTGTTGAGTCAAACATTGGGTTGTGTCATATTACTTTCATTTATGGCATAAAATTTTGATTATGGGTCACATTTTTTTGAGGTACTAAAGGAAATTTCATTGTATTTTTTATTGTCTTGGTTCAAGGATTCTTGAGCTTGTTTTAATCATTTGTTTAACAAAACAAATTTGATTTTATCTTGATGAATTTATTGATTGATGATTGTGTCTGCTGATGGAACCGAGAGAGAATGTTGATTCGTAGACCTTTTTAGTCATTGTAGCTTTAGAGGAGTATCATCAGCCAAATTTAAGTGAGGCTGATTATGAGGAGTAATGGTGATGCTCTGTTCTTGGTATATTCTTGAATTTGTAATCTCATCCTTCTATTCATTTGTTTTAATTTTATATTATTCAATGGTTTAGAAAATCTGTAATTTAATTATATTTTTTTACATTTAAAATAAATTATTGTCACACAGTTGAAAATTAACAGAAAATCTAATATAAGTAAACAAAAAAATTAATTTAAACTTATTGTTTTAGTAAAGTAGAGATTAAAACCCAAAATTTAAACTATAATATATTTACTACATTTGTGTCCATATATCTTTGAGAAATACCCATTTAATTTTACTATTTATTATCTAAGACCCAACTATTTTTCATAGCACCTCAAATACTCTTATATAAGATTATGACACGTGTGTATATTCTCTCTTTTATTTTTCTATTTTAATTTTAAAAAGTACATATCTTTGGAACCGTAATTCAAAACAAATTCTCAAACTACATTAATTTTACTTTTTTAAACTAACAAAATTAGACCCATTAATGATATATATTTTTTATTTTTTAAAAAATTATTTGTACGAGAGAAGAGAGACGATAGACTAGAGAAACGTTTGAATGAGTTTGGTTCCATGTTTAATGTTATGTTTTTTGTTTGCTTTTGCACATAATTTTGGTAAAATATGTTGAATTTGTTTTTGTAAATTTTAGTTCAGTTTTTGCGAAGAAGAAGAAGTCACATCTTCGGGTCTCGTATGAGACGAGAGACATTAATTTACGAGTTCGAAAATATTTAGGGGTGATTTCTTTGAGAGGGTCGAATTTATTTGAGGGTTATTCCTTACCTAAGTCAAATACTACACTTTTACCTTTTGACTTAGCTATCCGAGAACAAATATATTTCATACTTTCTTACTTATTATTTTTTGGTGAAATATATTAATGGGTAATGGTTGATGGGATTTTTTATCTTTGGGCTTGGCCCATAACTACGAGTCGACCTATTTGGCCAATTAATCCAAAATCAACCTATAAAGGCTCTAGAGAACAACATTAAATGAGTTGGACTTTATCTATTTAAACATTATATATAGCAGCTTAGTTATCTCACTACTTTATACCTTACACTTATTACACCACCATTAAATTACCTAAATACCGTCCGACCCAATTTAAACCATATCAGATTGGCGAAAACAGTGGGAGCAAGGTGCCCAGATAGCGAAATTCAAAACTAGATGTCCAAAGTTTTCCTTCAAAGTTCTTTGAAGTATGGATTATGGTATTCATATTGATGAGTCCGGATTTTATCGCCACTCTTTATGAGAACCGGGCAGGGGAAATTCGGACAAGATCCACCCACTGAACCATCCGAACTGAACTAATGTATTAAAAACTTAATCACTTCATGACTAAGCTAATTACCTACCTACTTAAAACTAATGGGTCTTTGAAATCGACCTGAATCCATAAACACGACCCGAAAGCCCATGTGGCCCAAGGTTAAGGGTATAAATACCCAACCACTTTCATTTAATGAGGGTAATGAAAATTAAATACAACCAGACAACTCAACTATCTCACTACAATCTACTAAACATTAAATACCCTTGAAATACCACAAAACTTCAGACAAAGTTACCCTCAATCAAAATTAATCCATACCACATATAGACCTTCGTCTTGAGAATTAAAAGGTAAAAGTCGAAGATGAGCATGTACATGCATCATATGCTAATAATGAATATGAGTAAAAATTTATAAAGTAAGAAGAACGAGATCAGTTGTGCAGAGAAATTAAGGTTTTGAGAGCCCAAGGCAGGCTGAAAATAATCTAGAGGAGAAAGATTCTATCAGAGTATCCAAATCTGATAAGCCATATGATAATTCCCAATATATTCTGAAGTAGTGTCAGGATGACCAGTCCCTTAAATTCCACCAAGAGTCTAAAAAGAGCATCGAGCTAAACACTATTTTAGGACTTTAGAATATATTTAGGGTTATATAATAGAATAAAAAATATCTTCATCCTCTTCGAGCAATAATCATTGTAGTAAGAAAAATAAAGAAAATCTTCACTTTAAAAAACATTCGAATAAACACCATCAAATAAGTAAGCAGGATTCCTCGGGAAAGAAAAGGAGTCGAAATAGTAAAGGGTGAAGAAAGAATATCAGGAAAATATGAAGGGTTCAGATGATCATAACATAGATCGCTTGTTAAGTGATTAATTCTTTGTTCAATACGAACCAAGGATTTTTTTCATATCTAATGAGGATCACATGTTCAATTAAAAAATATAATTGAAGATAGTCACATTTGTCTTCGAAAATTGTCTCCGAACAATTACCTACGCGTTTTGATATCTCAAAAATGGAAAATATGATAGGATCCAAGACCCTGATAATAATCTTGAGTAGTTCAAAAATTCCATGATGAGTTTTGATGATGATAACAAGCTATTGTGCAGCTATTATTTCTCAAACCTTCAAGATAACGCCTTGAAATGGTATAACAGATTACCTAGGGGCCAATCAAGAATTTTGACATGTTTTAGATAGCATTCCCAAGACAATTTGTGGGAAACAAGGAACTTAGAAAAAATGGTAATACTCGAATCCATTGCTGGTAGCACCATAATGAATGTATACAATATTATACCTAATATTTTGTGAATACCAAAGATGGATTGGCAGACTACTTCGAACAGGTAGTTAAAACTGCACTTAGACAAGGGTCGTTAGCTGGTGAGTTAGCTGATGCAGTAACCCATAAACAATGTTTTGGGGTGGTTTGTTTAACCAAGTTGGAATGCAAATCATTGTGGAGGAAACTAAAATATTAAGAAAGTATCATCAATATGGAGTTGCCTTTTCAACTCATTTTCAACAAGCTAGTAGCCAATCACAAACTACGGTCAACAATCATCTGAGGGACTCTGGAGAGGGTTCTCATCGACCTAGATCGAGCCAGTCCACTCAGGGGTCCCAATTTAGATTAAGAGGAAACAAATGGGTTCAACCTACTTATTTTCCATAATTGATTAAAAATGTTGCAACTATTTATGATAGATAAAAAAATTATGTATAATTCCGAAGGCCCCCACCCATTCAAACTCAGAAAGAGAATTGAAACACACGATTCTGTAAATATCACAATGATATGGGATATGATACCAAATATTATATTGTTCTGAAGCAAAAAATACAATCGTTAATTAAAAATATAAAGTTTTGTTAAATCACAAATGGGTAATAGACAAGTGGGTAATAAGTTATAGTCAATCATGAATGGGGTGTAGACAGTTGTTCTTGTTGTCCGAAGGCAAGCCATAGAAGCTCCCAATTAGGAAATTATGATACAAATGATTGTATTACTCTGAAGCAAGAAATACAATTGCTAATTAAAAATAAGAAGCTGACTATCTTTGTTAAATCCCAAGTGGGTAACTATAAAAGTGGGTAATAGGTCATAGCCAAGAACGAGTGGGGTGTAGAAAGTTGTGCATGTTTTCTGAAGACAAGACATAGAAGCTCCCACACACGAAAGTACAATGGTGATTATTGAGAAATTCTATGTAGATACAAAATCCTTGGATCCTGATTCGCGTCGGGGCCGAGTGAATGTGGTATCTCAAATGGAAGGGTCTCCAAGTTGTGTTAATTCTTCGAATCATTAACTATTTTCGGAGGAGATACAATGATAGTTCCATCAAGTTGTTTTAGGAAAAGACATGTGGTTAGTTTGACCACACAATTAAAAGAAAAATATATTCTCATTTATATCAAAATCTACCCTCCTTCATAGTTTTCGATGAAGATGATTTAAGGAATGTTGTTGGGCCACATAAGGATGTTGTGGTAATAGGGGCATCTATCGAGGGAACAAAAATCCGACAAAGCCTGATTGACACTGGTAGCTCGGTTAAGATCATATTTTTGTCCACTTATAAGTTAATGAAGAATCCATATGTTATTCTCCGATCAAACGAACCATAATATGGTTTACATGTAACCCGACTGATGTTATTGGGCAGTTTGAAGGAGAAGTAATTCTTGGAAAAGGTCCATTTAAGAAAAAGAGAAAAGTTTTTTTATAGTGGTGGATTGTCTGACCCCTTATAATGCTATATTTGACGGATCTTGGCTATCAAGGATACATGTTGTTGCACCAACGGTTCACTAATGATTGAAATACGTTGTTGGAAGCCAAGTAGGAATTGTTCATAGTAGTCAAAAGGTCGCCAGATAATGTTATGTCACTACCCTTGCTCCAAAGTCTTTGAAAAATATGACAACTAAAAAAGAATATTAATTACTAAAGTCATCTTCGGATCCAAGAAATCTAGATGGTCCAATAGAGACTCTTAGCATAGCTATTCATATTAAAGAGGTTGTAGTGCATGGTTTAATGGTGGGAAAATGTCAGAAGTAGAGCCAAATTGGAACCAGAACTGAAAGAAAAGTTGATATCATTTTTATCCAAGAATTTGCATGTGTTTGCTTGGTGTAATGAAGATGTAACAAGCATACATGCTAGTATTATTTTCCATAAGTTATATGTACGATCCGATGTAGGCCCGGTGATACAAAGAAAAAGGGTATTCTAAAAAAGACGAGAAACTATTGTTAAAGAGATAGACAATGTGGGCCTTATTCGGGAATCTTAGTACCTATTATGGACAAAACATACAGTGCTCGTAAAAAAATAAAAATGGAAAATGGTCAATGTGTATTTATTTCACAAACCTCAACATGTCCAGTCCCAAAGATCATTTTTGTTCCCTCGATTAGATCAACTAATAAATTCCACTTATTGCAATAAATTGTTATCTTTCATTGATGCATTTCCAGGGTACAATCAGATATAAACGGGTTTTAATGATCATGATCATACTATATTTATCACTGAGAGGGGGTTGCAATGTTATAAGGTAGTGCATTTTGGTTTAAAAAATATTGCGGCTACTTACCAATATTTAGTGTGGTGTGGATTATTTCTGACAAAATGGTAGTTTTGGAAAGAGTTTTAGGAATTTAATGTTTAAGATAAGATCTAGAGAGATAATTAAGGCGTGTGCTAGCAGTAAATTCCGATTACCATCATTAATAAAAGTGGTTGAGTATTTATACTCATTTAATGATCTATGGGCCTTCCGGGTCAGACCATGGGCTCGGGTCAAGTTTAAAAACCCATTAGCCTAAGAAATGGAATGACTAGCAGCTAGTTGCGTCATGTTCCACTAAGTTATCCTGTTTGGTGGGGCTTGGTATTAGATATGTCCAAACTGCCCTCCGGATATATACAAAGGTCTATGTCAATGAAATCTGACCTCATCAGTAGCCCCTTTAAGTCTTGCAAAGATTATTTGGAATAGCTAATTCGAAAAAAATAAAGCTCAGTATGTATTCAAGGTGATCGTCCGATCTGCTGTTCGTATCTGAACCAAGTATTGATTGGATTCGAGGAGATTAACTTTACATATAAGAATTTCAAAAGTCAGTTTCTTGAAGTGGGACATGTGTCGAGTTTTTGTTTGACCTTTCAACCGTTTTTTCTCCTGGATTCCTTTACCTACTTGGCTAAAAAGTAACTTAGGGTGTATCCACATACTTCCTAGCCCCTAATCATTACCTTGATCGATTTTTCTTCCCCTAGGTAAACTCTTATATCTTCACCTCTATATAAATTGGTTTCTCTGTTTCATTGTATCGGAAAATACAAAAACTAGAGAGAGAGAGAGAGAGAGAAAGCTCGATAATTCTCTTAAATTGTACATGGGTTAATTTATGTTCACAACCATAAACGAATTGGTGAAATGAGGCTTGCTAAATTTATCTAAGTTGGAAAGAGCAAGAAGAGACGCAGGAGTTGCAGCTGGACTCCCTTCCTCTCCTAGTGGAGAAATTAGTCGACCAAAAATAAGCACAAACCAGAGCTTATCATCAACAAATACATTGAAGGTCATAAAAACACCTTTTGTCCCAACTCCCAACCCTATCTCCTTTAAAATTAGGGTCTTCAGTTCAAGAGTACCAAGACCCTCTTCCTAAGAAGAAGGCAGTTTCCAGTGTTAGGACACCTTCACCCTTCCTGGCCATGGGTTCAGATGCTGAGAAATCCACTCATTGCAGGGTAACTTGTCTGTCTAAAGCCAAAAGTACTCCCTCTTCTTCAAAACCGCCTAGTTTGGAGATAGTAAATCCCCCAAAAGATGTCAAACCGTCCGAACAACAGTCGAGCGTGATGGAGGGCAGTATGGAATGCTCTCCATTCGAGACGTTTGGACAGACATATGATAATAACAGATCAAGTAACTAGACTGAAAGTGGGTTTATCCAATCCGGATGCACTTCTAGAGTGTCTGGAATGGAAAGTTGGGCCAAACTTCCCAAAGGTTAGTGTGTGAAGTATTTGATAGCCCTTAAAACATTTATTATGTATACACACATAGTCCTGAGTTGGGTCAGATCCGAACAAAGTGGGTTTCCCTGAATCTGTCAAGGTGAGAATTTCAGTCACTCCGGAGACCCTCATGAATTGTAAATCCCATGAGTTTGTGGTATATACCGAGGTGCTCAATCGGGGCTTTCGGTTTCCCCTAGACCCAGAAATCATCTGATATTTCCACCTGATTAAATTATGTCCAAGCTAATTGAGACCAAATGCATGGTATACATTGTTGGCTGGTATAATGGCGTCTAGGTTGTCAAACATTCCTCTACCCATGGAGCAATTTGCTTTCGTGGCTAGTCTATGCAGAAATCATCATATTCCCTTTTACCACTACAACATGGGAAATTATTTCAAGGTGGTAAACGATCTATTGGAGTCTAACAATCCATGGAGCACTAAATTCATTTTCATCAGCGGGGCATGGGAGAATGGAAAGAAGATAAACTCCACCACAAACCCCAGCCAACTAACCAGCCGTTGGAAGAGTTCAAGTAATACCTTATCGTATTTTTATTGAATTCTTAAATGCTATATTAATATTCTGAACTAATTATTCTGTTTTGTTGTAGTATTGGCAAAAAGGTTTCTTGAGCACTTAGAAGCAGGCCAGGCTACACGTAGCAAGCTAAAGGAATGGACATCGGAGAAATGGGGGAATGGTTTCCACAATTGTTTTACTTCTGGAAACTTTATGAGTTCTCACCTTTAGAACACTTCAGGGAGTAGGGACCTTACTTGGGAGCAGCTGACCACTCCTCATCCTGCCGATGTTATTTTTAAGAGGGCTGAAGCTAAGGATGGCAAACTTTTCTTGCCTTCCTGGAACAAATGCCCTAATCACCTAGACAATATTAAGAACAAGAAGAAGAAGAAAACCAAAGTTGACCCATCTCAACAAGTCACAAAAGGGGTCAGTTTGGAAAATCAAAGAGGAATCAGTGCCGCTTTGATGAAGGCAGTTGAGGTTACAGTCAAATAAGTCGGTGGATCGGATGATCTGCCTCAGATCACAAGGAAGGATCATAAGAGGCCCAAGGAGAGCAGTGATTAAAAAGCTGTAAAGAAAAAGAAAGTTAGCTTGGGGTCAGAGATAATTGTGTGTTCCTCCGAATTCCCTCCTCCTATGCCTACTGATCCTTCTCTACATGAAGAAATCCCACCTAACCTTCTTTCTCAAACATTTCTTCCTGTTGAATAGGCAACTGCTGAAGGAGATGTCAATCTGGATGTGTTTCAGAACATGTATTTTAGTGATCTGGATAAGGACAACTTCGCGGAGTCTTATCCACACGCCAATACTGCCAATACTGTAGACATACGTGATATCAAGCGAATAAGACACTCTGAGTCATGCCATGTTAGGTTATATTTGTCCGGTAGTTGACCTCGAACGGCAGGTAAGGGAAAAAAGAACTACCACAACCTCCCTGGTCATATAAAACCATGGCTTGAAGAGTAGTCTTTCTATTGCTCAGTAAAGCATAGAATCCTTAAAGAAGGAAAAAGAGGACTTACTTTCCAAACTGGGCTAGTCACAGGATGCTAAAAAAGATCTTTAGACCAAATATTCAGGACTGTAAACTTCTTCTTCTAACGGGATCAAAACTTTGAAGGATCAACTAGATGCTAACGCCAGTACTGTCAAAACTTTATCCGAAGAAAAAGTCAACTTGGAGAATCTTCTTAAGGAGAATACAAATAAGAATGCTTCTTTAGTAATCAATCAAGCCTAAAAATAGCTCCAGGAATAGAGAAGTATGCTTCTAGAGTGATGGATTCTTTGGAGAAGAGAGATGATGGGGTTAAATCTGACATGGTTTTGCTATTTCACGAAACTTTTCTGAAAAGTACTCTTGGTCCTTTGTGGAAATATTTACCGTATGAGGACATCCCCTTGCTTACCATGGCATCTGGTGACAAGCATGGTTATTCGAGCAGAGAAGTATTTGAGGAAGGAATCGTTGAGTGCTCAAGCACTGAGCTCAAGAGCCCCAAGAAAGATGATGGTGATGAAAAAAAACAAAAGGAACAAGCCCTAAGGTTATAATGTTATGTTGTGTGTTTTTTTAAAACTAAAGTCTTTGGATAGCCAAAGAATTTGGTTGTGTTTTTTTTATTCCATGTCTTAAGAATTAAAGTCCTTGAATGATCAAGGCATTTTGTTGTGTTGTGGATCGGATTTGTTCCGATCAAGTATTAATATTGCATCTTTTTTGTACGAACTCCACTGCCTTCTTCCAGTCAATGTTTTAAGTAGCTTATAAATGTTTCCAATTCGTTAAATAAGTGTTTAATAAGCATTGAACGACCCCAATCACAAGTGTTTAATAAATGTGATTAAGTATTTTAACAAATTCGATCAACTCAAAGATATTTTATTTGAGAGTCGTGGTGTTTAATTAATATTAAATATATCCGATCACCTCATAGTATAATCATAAATTTTGCACCAAACTTTTGAACAACTCATAAGATATTATTGAAAAACCCGGACACCTCGTTAAAACCTCCCTGCGCCACCAAGATAGGAAAGAGTATGCCGCCTTAATATTTACAAGAGAGTTTTATTCTAAATATAACCTGAGATGTTTAATGTTCCATGGGTGCTTTAATATTCTGTTATCCTTTTCTTGAAGCCTATATGTCCATGGTTTGACTTTTTCACATATCACATAATGGCCTTCCCAATTTGGAGCCAGCTTTCCAAACTGTTTTTCCTTAGTGTGTAAAAAGACTTTCCTCAAGACTTTGTCTACCAATTGAAAATCTCTTCTTTTAACTCTGGATGCAAATCTGCTCCTCATTAAACCCTGATAGTGTGTTGTTCTCAAATGTACTTTGACTTTTCTTTCTTCAATCAAGTCCAACTGGTTCCTAACTGTCATATTATTGGTCGGTTCGAAATAGCTTTAGATTCCAAAATATGGTAAATTAGCTTTTATGGGTGTGATTGCATCCATCCCATAAACGAGAGCAAAAGGGGATTCTTGAGTAGTAATTTGAGGAGTACTTTGGTAAGCCCACAGTACTTCTTGCAAATAACTTGGACATTTCCATGCAACTTCTTCCAGATTATTTTTAAGCCCAGACAGAATCGTTCGGTTAGCAACTTTAACTTGCCCTTTAGCTTGAGGGTTGAATGGATAAGAACAACAGTTTTGAATCCCTTTGGAAGTACAGAACATTTCTATGCCTTTATTATCAAAGTGTGGCCCATTATATGTAGTGATCTTCCAGAGAACTCCAAATCTGCAACATATGTTGGATAAATAAATTTTATAATTGTCTTAAAAGTGGTTTTAGCTAAGGGAGCGGCCTCTATCCACTTGGAGAAATAGTCAATAGCAACTATTATCGTTTGATACCCACTGGATTCCATGGGAAGAGGCCCAACCAAATCCAATCCCCACCTATCAAAATGTATTGGTTCAGATACTACTGGTACATGGATTTCATTCCCATATTTCTGGCAAGGATCATACCTTTTGACCATATCTTTAGTGTCGGCCATTATTGTTAGCCAATAGTACCCTGCTAATAAGACTCTTCTAGTTAAGGCCTTATAGCCACAATGTGCGGAACCTTCCCCATCGGGTAGTTCAGATAAAATATTTTGAGATTCTTGAAATCCCAAACAACGCAAGAGAGGTCTACTAAATGATTTCTTATAAAGAACTTCTTTCAATACCAGAAAACCACGAGCTTCATATTTAATCTTCTTAGCCAAGGCTTTATCTCGAGGTAAATTCCCATCAGAAATAAACTGAAAGATATCATACCTCCAGTCATTGGGTTGAATGACAAATATGGTCATAATTTCTTCATTCTCTTTACCATTTTATTGGCTTGTATTGATGAACACTCTAGCATCAGAATCTAAGGGTAAGATTCAGAATACTATATGGTTGCTAAAGAGTCTGCCACGGTATTCTCCGATTTAGGGATATATTCATACTGGATATTCTTGAAGTTTGCAGCAACTTCTCTCAACATGAGCAAATATTTTATCAATTGTTCTTTCTTTGCTTCAGGTTGCCCCTGATCATGGTGAATAAGTAGTTGGGAGTCACTCATTAATCAGACTATTTTCGCCCTACACATAAGGGATAGCTTGAGACCAGCTATAGCTGCTTCATATTCAGATTTATTGCTAGAGGCTCTGAAACCAAAACATATAGCCTAGTACATCATATCACCATAGGGAGAAGTTAAACAAATTCCATCCCCACGCCCCATAGTACTAGACCCGCCATCAGTTCGGACTATTCATTCTTTCTTAGAGTGGTTTTCTTGCATTTGTCCGGGGGGGGGGGGCTATCAGCATAGAATTTTACTAAGAAATCAGCCACTGATTGGGCTTTAACCGCTATTCGGGATGAAAAATCAATATCATAATCACCCAACTCAACTGACCACTTGGTCATTCTACTTGATACATCAGCCTTTTGGAGGACATTCTTCAGGGGAAAAGATGTTCGGACGATAATGGAATGAGCTTGGAAGTATGGTCTAATTTTTCTTGCTGCAATTACCAATGCCAAGGCCAACTTTTCTAACTTCGAATATCTTCTCTCAGCATCTAACAGACTTTTTCTAATATAATAAACCAGACGTGGGTAATTATCTACTTCTCTTACTAGTACAACACTTACTAGCATATTCTGATACAACTAAGTATATGTAGAGCTTCTCCCCTTGAACAAGTTTAAAGAGTGTCTTTGGTGAAAACAAATGTTTCTTGATTTCAAAAAATGCTTGATCACATTGTGGAGACCAATTAAAGTCTTTGGCATTCCTTACCACCTGGAAAATTGGAGCACATTTATCTGATGATCTTAAATAAACTTGTTCAAAGCAACTAGGAGTCCGATTAATCTTTGTACTTATTTAGTGCTCCGACGAGGGTCCATGGCTCATAGAGCATTGACCTGATCCGGATCAGGTTGAATACCTTTTCACTTATAACATAACCTACGAACTTTCCAGATCGGACTCCAAAAACAAAATTTTCAGGGTTTAATTTTAAATTGACAGCCTTTAGGTTAGAAAATGTTTCTTGAAGATCGGATAAATATGTATCTTCTTCAAGGCTCTTCACCATCATATCATCTATGTAAACTTCCATATTTTTTCCAATCTGACTAGCAGAAGATTTAAACCTTTGATAGGTGGCCCCATCATTTTTCAATATGAATGGCATCATTTTATAACAATAAATACCTCTGTCTGTAATAAAAGCAGTTTGATTTTGATCCTCCAGATCTACTTGCATCTGGTTGTACCCTGAAAAAGCATCCATGAAGGACAACAACTTGTTGCCTGAGGTAGAGTCCACCAACTGATCTATCCGAGGAAAATGATAAGGATCTTTGGGACATGCCCTATTAAGATCAGTGAAGTCAATACACATGCGTTATTTGTCATTCTTTTTCTTGACCAAAAAATGATTGGCAGTCCATAATGGGTACTGAGATTATTTAATGTGGCCAATTTCGGTTAAGTGATCAACTTCTTGAATAATTACATATGCTTTTTCTTTAGAAAATGACCTTCTTCTTTGTACAACTGGTCTAACATCAGCTCGTACGGACAACTTATGATAAATTACATCAGGAGGTACTCCGGTAACATCATCATTGCACCATGCAAATACATGCAGATTATCCGTTAAAAAACATAATAGCCTTTGTTTCAAACCTGGTGCCATCTTGGTACTAATTTTAACATTTTTTCCCTCAACTAGGGAATGAATTTCAAATTCCTTTATAGGCATTATGACACTGGGAGCCTCCATGGGATCATCAATTTCATTCTCATCGGTGGAAGGCTCCAATAGCTGCTAATATTTGTTAATATTGACTGCCTCTACAGACTTAGAGGCAAATGTTGTTGCATAGCATTTCCTAGTGACCTTTTGACTGCTTCGGACAACACCTACTTATCCATGGACAACGTATTTTGAGCACTGATGGACAATAGAGGCCATAACATGCATCTTGGAGAGCCAAGACCTCTCAAATATCGTATTATAAGATATTGGGCAATCCACCGCAACAAACAATACCCTAACCATTTTCTTAAAAGGTCCTTTGCCCATCAATAATTCTTCCTCGAATTCTCAAATCACATGTGCTAAACTCCATGTGAATCCCAAAATAGTTTTGTTTGTATGAGCTTAAGAATAAGATGTTTACCAAACTACCTGTGTCGATCAAGATTCGACATATATCATTTCCTCTTATTGATGCCCTTATCACCACAACGTCTTCATGAGGTCCTACAATGTCTCTTAGGTAATCATCATCAAAAACTATGAAAAGAGCTGGATTTTAGTACATGTGTGTGAAGGCATTGAACAGTAAATCATCCCTCGACTATTGCGGTTGGTGGCATATAGTCCATTGGCTTTCAAATGTCCGTTGACAGTCCCTGGACTATCGCATTTGGATAAAGTTAGTCCACCAGATCCTCTGATCCATGAGAGGCTGCCACCTGTCACGATAGTCCCCAGATTTTTGTATCACCATTAGTCCGTTAAGTTTAGGTTAAACCTAAAATGTAGAATATTACAGATAATTAAACTCAAATGACTAGTGGTGATACAAAAATCTGGGGACTATAGTGACAAGTGTCAGCGTCTCATGAATCAGAAGATCTGGTGGACTAACTTTATCCAAATGCGATAGTCCAAGGACTGTCAACGGACATTTGAAAGTCAAGGGACTATCTGCCACCAAACACGATAGTCGAGGGATGATGTATTTTTCAAAGCCTGTGTGTGGATGTCCTTCCATCTAATTGGGTGGTCAAACTGTTGATGTACCTCTTACTTCAAGAACTAGAAGGTGCAGTCACGGTGTCCTCCCGAAAAATGGTTAAAGACTCAAAATACTTAATCAAACCGGAAACACTAGCGGTGTTGTCCATTATCACCCTCACCCGATTCCGACTTGGATCCGGATCAAGGTACTCAAAGTCCACATCAAATCTTTCAGTAATTACCATAGCGTCCTCCTGCCTAGACGATCCATGAAGGATTGAAGGAGTAGTTCGGAGAAAGTTTGCATCGGATTGTGTATTATCTATCATGCTCCCTCCTTGTTTTTTAACATAGGCCCCCAACTTACCATTTTCAATGAGGTTCTGCACCTCTTGCTTCAAAGCAATGCAATCATGGGTATCATTCCCAATGTCAGTATGGTACTTACAAAAGCAGGTACTCCCATTTTCTCTGGGAGAGTGCAACGCTGCTGACTTTCTAAAGTGTACCTCATTTATAGTTTTGTCATATATTGTCGCCATGCTTTCTCCCAATTTAGCAAACCACTCAGGTTGAACCCAATGTCCCATTTTATTTCTAACATGTTGGTTTTGGTTGGACTATTTAATCGGTTAGATCAATGTCCAGTTTCTTTCGATCTATAACCGGAATTATTAGCAACGTGAGGTGTTGATGCTGTAGTGGTGGACCTAATCTGGAGATGCACTCTTGATTTTTTAGTCTCCTCTACATTAATTTTTTTCCCCACCTGATTTAATAACCCCTCAAAATTCATGGCCTTTTTTGGGTCACTGAATCAGCCAAGTTGCTCGGATTCAAAACCTGCCTGAATGAGACTATTATACCATTTGAAGGCACTACCCTTGGAGGTGTGAGAGAAATCCCTACACATTAGTCTGTCGTCATCGTCAAAGTTCATCATAAAGTTTTTAAATTGCTCAAGATGGTTTTCCGGATATTTGCTCCCATCATATTTTTCCATATTGGAGTTGTCAAACCTTTTAGGAAAGTGTCCGGAGAGTAATTTTGCAGATAAAGGAGATTGTCTCCAGTTTTGGCTACGACTAAACACAAGATCCTCATTTGGAGTAGCAAAAATACATGGTTTAGATTGGAAGATAAAAGGATCAATCAACAAGCAGTCAATATGTTGATCAGCTGAACCCTTCCTTTTCCATTTATACCTCTTGAGCCGACCATGTTTATCCTTTTTTCTTGAATGTTTTTTAGTAAGCCTCATTTTCTTTTTTGACTGTCCTTCATCACTGCTAGATGATACTGACTCTTCAAGCTCTGTATCATTAGAGGAACTGCTGGAGGATTCTGAAGTGGAGCTTTCCATATGTTTAGAATCGATGCATTTTCTTAGAGCTGAGATGAGTCTTTAGGGACTGTTTGTTCTCACCAGGATTTTCAATATGGTGAAGCACCGATGCACCAGACTTTTCTTTAACTCATTTCTCTGCTTGTTTTAGCGCTCTCAATGCCTCAATTTTAGCCCTCAACTGATCGCACTCCTTAACAATGTACTCATTATTTTCTTTTGATAATTCCACCTCATGAGGTGGAACATTTTGTGCATTTGGATTCATCCGAATTACTTGGTTTATTGGTTTTGAATATAAAATTCAGGCATCGTCATCTCCCACTTTGGTCGCCAATTTGGTGTGGATTATTCTGATGAAAGGGTAGTTTTGGAAAGAGTTTTGCAAATTTAATGTTTAAGGTAAGATGTAGAGATATAATTAAGGTATGTGCTAGCTGGTAAATTCTGATTATCCCTATTAATGAAAGTGGTTGGGGTTTTTATACTCATTTAATGATCAATGGGCTTGGGTCAAGTTTAAAAACCCATTAGCCTAAGAAATAAAATGACTAGCAGCTAGCTGAGTCATGTTCCACTAAGTTATCATGTTCAGTGGGGCTTGATATTGGATATTTCCGAACTGCCCTCCGGATATATACAAAGGTTTATGTCAACGAAATCCGACCTTATCATAGTGAAAAAAACGTTTTCCAGTCAGCTTGGGAGAAATGTATAAGTTTATATTGATGACATGATGGTAAAGAGTCTAAGGGAAGAGTGTATTTGAAGTGCAATCTATGAATGTTTAGGGTATAACGTTGATGAAAAAATGATTCAAGCTGATCCAATACAATTAGATGCATTATTGGCTATGAAACCTCTTAGATCCACAAAAGTGGCTCATATATTAACTGGAAGGCTGACAGGCTCTGAACGGGTTTATATCAAGGTTGTCGGATAAGTGTACATAATTATTCCAAGTATTGAGAAATGCCAAGGTATTTAATTGGTCCCCAAATTGTGGTAAGATATTCATTTAAATAAAAAACAATTATGATCGCCTAAAACTCTGTTTAAACTAGTAATTGGAGGAAATACTCTATATGTACTTTGTAGTATGTGACCATGTGATGAGTGTAGTGTTAATGTGGGAAGTTGATAGTTACCCTTGTCTGGCTTATTATATTATTAAGAGTTTGTTGGATGTTGAGAAAGTATATCTGAAGTTGAGTTAGCCTTCTCCTTGGTAATATCAGCAAAAAATGAGTCATTATTTTCAAATGCATTCCATCACAGTTCAAACTTATATTCCACTCAAACGTATGTTACAAAATTCTGATATATCAGGTTGGATGACCAAATGGTCTGTAGGATTGGGGGATTATGATGTCGATTTTGCTCCTCGAATTGCAATCAAGACACAAGTTGTGCCAGACTTCTTGGTTGAGTTTCATTTGTAGCGACCTCATGAAGAACCTTCTATCGATAAGCCTGAGAAAGAATAAGTAATCCAAACAGATGAAAGATATAGTCTAGTGGGTTATGGGGCACTAATTTGTTTAATCTCCCCTTTGAAGACTTAATGTACCAAGTAATGTGTTTTGGTTTCAAGGCATCGAACAATGAAGCCGAGTATGGAGCAACAATAAATGGTTTAAGGCTCCCTCTAATATGCGGTTGGTAAAGTATGAGTATGTGCCAAAAGCCGAAAATCTGAAACAACAAGAGAATAGTTGGTAAAATATTTGCAAATATTAAGAGAAACTCATACCTTCTTTAAATGTGTAAAGTACAAGTAAGTGTCACGAACTGAAAATTTAATGGCTGATTCTTTAGCTACTGTTGCGTACATCAAATCATATCATTGGATTTTGGTACAATAGTGTTTTTCCATAACAACAACCATCAAAATGAGAGTTGGAATTGAGGAAAGTTTTCACGTGTCTACAATACCAAGTCAAGACTCGAGGCTTGAGATCCAATAATTCATTACTAAATGAAACTTTCCTGAAGACAAAAGCCAAGCTAATAAATTGAATTTTAAAGCACATGGGTTTTTAATTTTAAGAGGGTCCTATATAAGAAATATTTAGCAAGCCTCTATTGCATTACCTTATATTCAACGAGTCTCAAATGATTGTATCTGAATTACATGATGGAGAAGGTTCTGCCCATTGTGGCTACAAATATTTGACTAGAAGGGTCTTGTTAGCGGGATATTATTGCTCATCCATCATAAAGGATGATAAAAAGCTAGTTAAAAGATGTGATATGTGCCAGAGATTTGGAAATGCAATACATGTATCAGTATTTTTTATGGAATCAATATCTGAAGCAGTTTCTTTTGATAGATAAATGCTTAATTTAGTAGCTTCACTGCCAATGGCTTTCATAGATAGTCGAACCATTATACTAGCAGTGGATTAGTTCTCTAAGTTGGTAAAAGGTGTACCTTTCTCTAGATTTACGTCCAAAGCAGTAATCAAGTTTATCATTTCCAACATATGTTGTAGATTTGAGATTACTAGAAGTATTACAATAGATAATGATCCTCAATTTGAGAACATAGACGTGAAAGGTTTTTGTACATCTAGAGGAATTTGACATTATTTCTACTCACTTTTTCATCCTCAAACTAACAGACGTGTAGAGTTTGTGACCATAACAATTTTTATGGGTCTCAAGAATAATTTAGACGGGGTAGCATGGAAATGACCAAATTAATTACAAGAGTTATTGTGGACTTATAGAACTACTCCTCATACTGCCATACAAGAATCTCATTTTTTATGGGGTGGGTGCAATAATACCAGTATAACATGATCTTCCTTATTTTAGAGTTCAAAATTATCCGAAGAGGATAATGAGACAGCAGTAAGAGCTCGACTAGACTTAATTGAAGAAAAAAGAATCAAAGCCCACTTAAGAACGCTGCATTGCCAACTTCTAATGAGAAGCATGTATACGTCTCGAATACGAAGAAGAGAATTCGACGTAGGGAATAAAGTTTTAAGAAATTATTTTTTACACACCATAGACAGGAAATTCGGAAAGCTGGCACCAAATTGAGAAGGACCATACATTGTGTGCGAAAAGATTAAGTGAGAAACACACCGATTAGTTGATCAATAAGGTAGTCATTTGAGGCACCTCTAAAACATCGAACACTTAAGGTTGTATCTCAAGTAAATATGTATTGTAAATATTTACTTTGTTTTTTTTCCAATGTAAATATTTATGGGCATACTCTATCATATCCCAGTGGCTCGATGAGGTTTTAAAGAGGTGTCCAATCAATCCACTATCTTTGCCTTAAAGGATTTTTTCTCATAAGCGGGCTTGTGTATTAAAATTGTGTTTATTTGAATGGATTACCTTCGAATGACTTGTGTATTAACTTGATGTGCCCTTAAATGTATTACCTTATTGTGTATTAAAATTGTGTGCCTTCGAATGGATTACATTTGAATAGCTTGTGTGTAAAATTGCGTGCCTTCAAATGGATTACCTTCGGATGGCTTGTGTATTAACTTTATATGCCTTCGAGTAGATTACCTTTGAATGGATTATGTAATAAATATGTGTGCCTTCGAATGGATTACCTTCAATTGGCTTATGCTTAAAGATTGTTTATCTTCGAATAAAGTGGATCGATGAATGAAAATAAAAAGATATAAGGATATAAGATATAGTCGTTGAGATAATAACACATACAAAACATCTCGGGAAACCCCGTGACTAGATAAAATCCAAATTTAAAAATAAAAAAAATGCTTTGGCACTACCAAATACTTACACAAAAGCTTATGACCTTCTATCACAAAATGCTTTGTTACAACAAGGACTTGCACAGTACAACAAATTTTGAATTTATTGACCTTTGGGCTCATTCCCATCGGTTTATTCTTCCTCTTATTATTTTGAACTCCCAAATCACTATCATCAAAATCATCATTAGGTGAGTCCTCATAAACACCTAAGTGATCAGCTACATTCATTCAGGGGCAACAAGTTCTCTGGGACCAATTCCCACGAATACCTGAGGACTAACATAGGAAATCTCTTATAGATTTCCAATACTATGTCTGATTTAATTGAGGCGTCCCGCTTGTTTATGGAATCTATAACCACGTATGCATATCAATCTATAGCATTATCTACCTCTTGTTTAGATGTCTCATTTAGAGAAACCAATTCATTATCGTACTTTTTTAATAGCCTTTTGACCATTTTTCTCACGCAACAAGCGTTTGATGGTTCCCTTGTCAGCAATTTTCTGATTATTCAGTGAAGTGCTTTCCTTAAAGCTAGATTATTTCATCTTTTTATAATAAGACTTTGCCTCTGGTTATCCTCAATATCTTGGATAACATCCAGCCTATCACCATAACTAAGACATCCCATCATGTATGACCTAGAACGCTCAAGAAGTACTATCAAGTTATCTGCCAAATCATACACAAAATCAGGAACATCAAAATGGCATACCTAACTGGCCTCAAGGTATAACACAACATCAAATAGGGTATATACATCCGGATCTAGTTTACCAAACACACATATCAAGACATAATACCAAAATAAAGGCTGTAAATTGGAAAAAAAACTGGGTTCCAACACTCATACGCATTTATGGATGGTTTAAACGATTATTATTATTATTATTATTATTATTATGGTCATTCAAACGAGAATTCCTTACTGCATTGGATGTTTTATATCGTATCATGTCATTGTGCTACGATAACTATAATATATACAAGTATTATGTCAAAGGATACACGGAGCACCATATCTATAAATTCAACATCGAGATATTACAGTACATAGCTGGTGATAGGATAAAGTGTCGAGCATCTTCTACGACCATCTTAGGAAGTGTGAACATCCCTAATTTTTTGATAAAAAACTATAAGATGATTCAAACAAAAATTAGGCACTATTTTATAGGTTCAAAATAAATCAAAGAAGATGTGGATTATATAATATATTGTAAGAAAATAACTAACGAAATTTTGAGGGAGCATACTAAATGACTTGTTAAAACAAAATATTAACTACGAGATTGTCATGATTTGGTGGTCGTAAAAACATTTAGGCAAAGACTTTGATAAGAAACCATATATGATTCAATAATTAAAAATAAAGCGCTAAACTTTGGAGACTATTGGCTCAAGTGAAACATATCATAAAAAATAGATTAATTGGTCATAAAAAACAAATATGAGGCACATATAATACGAATGAAGGCGTTTCGATCAGCAAAGTGGATATTGTGGCATAAGTTAACACGGAGGATGACATATCAATGAGTAATAATGGTTCGGCTTTGGTCCTACCCAGGTACAACTGATCCTAAGAATACGAAGGAAAATTAAAAGTTATATATAGTGATGGCAAAATGAAGCTAACAGACCGCCCCTAAAGAGGACCATTCGCAAAACTACCCGAATCGGTAACTGTAATTTATGATGAAACTATTAACACAATCAAGTATAACATGCTTCGAAAACTGTTCGAAGAAAATGAGAACATAACAAATAAATATTAAATGCTCCCCGGTGACACATCATTTTACTAGGTTTTGTTGATCTTTGCAAGGTCAAATCCAAACATTAATAGACAAAGAAAAATTAAGTGAGTTCGTGAAGAATAAAACAAAAGATAAACCAAGATATTGTAAAAGAAACCACAAACACGACTGAAGATCAAAAAAGATTTGCATACAACTTTGTCATAGTGGTCAAGCCAGATGAAGAAGAAGAATGCTTATATCTATATCTAAATAGATAAAACATTGGAGTGATTATCAGGGGGGTCCATCTTCATATTATCTTTAAATGAAGGAATCAATACACATACAAAATCAAGATAGTATGTCAATTATAGAAATCAACACTCTTATACATAACCCTATATATATTTTTCTCAGATGATGATATAAGAAGAGTGACATAAATGACATAATACTAATAACGATTTAACTCATAATATTAAAGATCAAGGGGGTGATGATCAACACTTACAGCTCTAAAAACATCCTATATAGAGGGACATATAAAAGAATGAGAGCAACTTCAGTGTTAATCTCAAGCCAAATAATCCCAACTGGCTTCACCAAAGTGAATATTATCTTGGGAGAGATAACTCTAGACGTAACTCTCGGGAAGTAAGATTTTTTTAAGAAAAACTAATATATATATATATATATATTCATGGTGATAGATTGGTTATCTTTTTATATTATTATACTATACCAATTATGGCTCGCTCAGATGTATGTCATAGTGTCTATGGTTCACCAGAGTTTAAGATATCCTATAAATGACAAAGTGATCGTGATCAGAATAAATCAAAAACATATATGGTATGTTATGCAACATCTCCAAACCTCAAAGCATAGCAACCATAAAATGAATGGATCGTCTTGGATGGAGTAGATGAGCCCAAAAAAGTTTATAAATTGGTGTATACCGGGGGAAGAAGTTAAAATTATAATTATAGAACAAGAAAACATCTTAAGGATTAGCTGAGACATACCAATCGATTTAAGGTACAATTTATTTTTTGAAAACTAACTTAGATATGTTGGCATGGGATACGTATGATGTAAGTAGAGTCCCAACAAAAGTCATTTTTCACCAGTTAAATATAAACCATAATAACTTTAGGTCAATAAAAAAAATCTTACTTTCAACAAAAAGCAAAGACGATTATTGTTGAAATAGACAGATTGGTGGTCGTATGACACATACGAGAGTCCAATTATTCAATGTGGAAAATTAATCATGTATTAATAAAAAATTAAAATGGAAAATAAATAATGTGCGTAGATTTTATGGACTTAAAAATGAATGTCTCAAAGACCTTTTCCCACTACATAGAATGGACCAACTTGTGTAGATACAATATCATGAAACAAAATACTATCATTTACGAATTCTTTTACATGATACAACCAGGTACAATTGAAAGAGGAGGATCAATCAAACACAACATTCAACAAATAAATAGGGCTACATTGCTATAGAGTAATATATTCAGACTGAAAAATATCAAAAAAACTTATAAAATGTTAGCAAACAAGTTCTTCGCAAATCAAATAGGTCAAAACGTACTAACATATTGGTGACGTGTTGCTCAAAAATTTGCATGAAGAAGACCACCTAACAGACCTTGCCAAGACGTTATGCAATCTCAGACAATTCAATGTTTGGTCTCGAAAGTTCTTAGGATATATGGTGAGAGAAAAAATGAATTAAAGCATATCCAACACATCTTTCCAATTTGCCAGTAATAAAGCCTCCGAGAAACATAAAAAAGTCAAATCCTAATTGAAAGACAAACAATGGAGTTAGCCTTTAATTTTTCTGGAGTACTTATAAGTTATCAAATATTTACCGTTTTTCTAGGTGTTAAAAAGAGCAGGAAAGTTACAATGGACCCTGACATTGGACAAGGCATTTAGCAGCAAAAATTAAGTTCTTCACCTCTCCCGGAGTACTAATAATTCCTAAGTCATGAGAGAGAATATATTTATACTTATCAATCTTATATCATTGGGTTAGTGCAGGATTGATCAGTGAGGAAGGAAGATAATCTAAAGTTGTATAATATGTAAGTAAATCTTTATTACCATCATAAACTAGGCATTTCCATTATAAAAACTTACATTCTATATAGTAGTCACGACTATGAAAATGATATACTATTTTAAAGTCCATAATATCATTACCATAACCTCATTTCCTCTATAAAAAATTTACTACAAAATCCAACATCTCCGGAAGATAGAAAAATGGTCAATAGAATTAGGGGGTTATGATAACTATTTCGAGCTAATAACGGCAATAAAGGCACATGTATTGGCTATTTTTTTTACAGATTTTCAATATAAAAGAATTATTTCAATAAACGATGAGTTATAAGACACTTGGAGAGTCATGACTGATTGAGGGAGAAATACTCAAGTCTGAAGAGTGCTCAGCTCATATCTCCAACATGAGATATCATAAACCAGTCCATTAGGTTCAGATTTTTAGTATCCGACAGTGAATCTGAGTATGAAGCCGCTATCGCAAGCCTTTAATTACCAAGAATTCGTGGAGCCAAGAGGTTATAACTCTAATCTGACTCATAATTAGTGGTTAGTCAAGCATCCAGATATGCTGAAGAAAAAATTGAGAGTATAATAAAATACGTTAAGGAATTACAATATCATATTGCTTAATATGAAACTATCGAATTGAAGCAAGTCCTGAAGGCCAAAAACATAAAAACTAACGCACCTGTTTTTTTGGCATGCACATCTTCAACACTAAAAATAATACTCCACAAAAATAATTTCATCACACTGCGAAATCATTTCATCTCAACCTTCAAAGTTGAAGGGGTAATGGCAATAAATGGGGGAATAAGAGAAACAATATTGGCGAACACCAATAAAGAGTATATGACAAAATGAGTGTACCCGAAGATAAAATAGAGGCACGAAATACAAAATTAAAGTCAACAAGATTTGTTTAAATAACAGACATACTATATAAAATAGGATTAGCCAAGCCTCTACTAAGGTTCTTAAGCATATATGAAGCAAACTTTGTTATAAAATAACTACATGATAGAGAAAATATCACCCATTCTAGGTATAAGGCTTTGTACAGAAGGATATTGCTTCAGGACTACTATTGGCCAACAATGATGAAGGACAAAAAGAGAAAAGTCAAGGCATGTGATATGTACCAGCGATTTGTCAAGTGAATACAAGTCCCAATTGTACTATCAGTCACGATAATCGATGTATTCCAATTTGATATTATGGAACCACTACTGATGGTCCCATGAGAAAATGTTCAAAATAGTTGTTGTAGACTACTTCTAAAAGTGGGTAGAAGCAAAACCATTACAAAACATCATGGTAGTGAAGGTAATAACATTCTTAAAAGTTAGTATATTTTATTAGTAAAGAATTATGATAGTTATCACTTTAGAAAATGAAACTCATTCCAAAATGATAGCAACACGATTATCTAAGAACAAAAATAATAATAATAAATTTATCTTCTTATTTCCATCATCAAGCTAATAGTCTAGTTGAACTACCATAGAAAAATAACTAAAGACATAAAAATTATATTGGAATGAGAAGTTGGAATCTAGACGAATTCCCTACAAGAAGTTGTATGGTCATACGAGAAATATTTAAGACTTCCACTGAAGAAACACCACTTGTTATAATATATGGAATGCAGGTCGTAGTACTAACATAAATATGCAAGCTATCGCACATGATAACAATATATGATGAAGCAAATATTAATTAAAACATAATAGAAGCAATGTAGCTAATTGAAAAAATAAGGTTCAAAACACATATTCGATCATAACATTATGAGTCACCAATAAGGAATATATACAATTCCAAAGTTAGCTTCATAAGTTTTAAACCATAAGACATGATGTTATGAAATATTTCCAACATGCAAAGGAAACTAGACTATAAAAATTGGGAAATACCATTTACGAGCAAATCCAAAATAAAACCATAAACTTACATGTTAATGGATGACAAGGAAAATGAAGCTACGCATCCATTAAGCATATAACATATAAAACACTACCACAATCCTATATACTGAAATATTATAACTTAATACTCTAATAAAGTAGATTTATTCAACCATATGGGTGTATTATTTTTTCTCTCGCTTGCGCGATAAGGTGTTGATGAAAAATTATATATTTATAGAATTTTTTTGGTTTAATAATATGGTTTCTCTTTTATAGATATAAAACACCTAAGAATAACCTGCCGAAGCAAACTTACCATTCAGAAACTATATGACTTATAAAAGTATACTAATAAACAACAATAATTTACTAAGAAATTAAAACTACTTCAACAAAAACATTTATATTCCTTGAGAAAAATAATAAATAAGCCTCAAATGATAAAAAAACATCATTGGTCAATAAAAAGTTATATCGAAAACATTAAGCTTAACAAAGCTACAATAATACGAAACTATGACCATATTTAATCCTTAAAAGTATATAAGTTTCATTTGTTTAAAAAAATGAGAAAATCATAACTGAAAGTCATGCACCCGGACTATACTTAATTCTTATTAGAAAACTCCAAGTAGATATAAAAAATGTTCAATAAAATAGTTCTCGATCAATTGAAATTAATTTATTAATTTAAAAACTATAGAATACAAAATATTAATCAAATATATTGCCTTGTTCTGATAAACAAAACAAAAAGAGTACTCATAAACTAAAAATATATTTATATATCAAAAAAATATAGTAATGATAATTAGTATTTGCAAAAATAGATGATGAGTAAAATCAAGTTTGTAGAATAACTTAAAAGGGAATAACATGTTGGGAAGAAAAAGTCTCGTGCATACCAACAACTTCAACATCTTCAACTGAAGAAAAATTCGCATCAGCATTAACTGTTTCATTAAAAAAAATATCAACACCACTCACTTCACCATTCTCACCACATTTGGATGATACATGATATCTAATTTTTCTTCTTCTTAATTTGTCAAGAAAATAAAAAATACACTTACTATTTTTACTACATGGTGACAAAATATAAAAATAGATAAAAGATATACCAGTTCAATCCATTTTCTTTGGCTACAGGACTTATATAGTAAATGATCAAGTTTAATAAGAAGTTTTGAATCACTTACCAGACAAAGTTTTTAAGCACCACATATTTGTGCAAGCCTTAACATTGCCAAGGTTGTCTCGTACTCAGCCTTGTTATTTAATACTTAACATCAAAATGTATTATTTGATGCATCCAATCTCCAGAGGGGGGCACAAGTAAGCCCATGCTCCACAGCACGAAATGCTTAAACCTCAATTAGTTCAAACAGTCCACTCATTTAGAGGTTTATCAATAACTAGCCCATGCACCAGTTGTTCGAAATGGAACTCAACTACAAAATTTGCAAAACGTGTGCTTTAATTGTTGTTCAATGAGCAAATTTGATATTATAATCTCCTAACCCCACTGACCATTTAGCCATCCAACCTGCGTGTCTGGTTTTTATAATATGTTTTTAAGTGGAAATGAAGTTTGAACAGTATTGAAATGAGCTTAGAAATATAACCTCGTTTTTTAGCTGTAACTACTATAGTCAAAGTAAACTAATCCATCTTTAAGTATTGTTTTCCGGAATCTAATAAGCTCCTACTTATATAATAAACGGGGCACATATAACCTTCAACTTCTTTGACCAAAACCATAATTTAGCATAATCTGACACTACTATGTAGATAAACAAATTTTCTATAACATCTAGTTTGGTAAAAACTTTGAAGATGATAAATGTTATTTTATTTTTGCAAAGGCTTCGTCACACTCCAAAGTCCAATTGCACTTATTTTCCTTTCTCAATACTTGGAAAAATAGTGCACACTTATCCATAAAATTTGATATAAATCTATTTAAAGTTGCTAACCTTCTAGTCAAAATTTATACTTCTTTGATGGACCTCGAGGAATCCATATCAATTAAAGCGTTAAAGTGTACCGCATCGGCATGAATGTCTTTTTAACTTACAATATAACTAGAGAATTTTCCATTCATACCAAGTGTCCATTTTTCCGGGTTCAATTTTAAGTTGATGGCATTCGGATTAGAAAACGTTTCCTCCATATCGTAAAAATGATCTTCATCTCTCATACTTTATACCAACATATCATCAATATAAACTTCCAATAATTTTTCTAATATGGATAGAAAATGCCTTATTTACCAAGTGATGATAAATAGCCACAATATTCTTCAAACAAAATGGTATCACTTTGTAACAAAGAAAGTCCCTATATGTTTTGAATATGGTGTTGTATTGATCCCTCAAATCCATCTGTATCTGGTTATACTTTGCAAAAGTATCCATGAATGATAAAATTTTATTATTCGAAGTCAAGTCTATCAATTGGTCAATTCTAATAACAAATAATAGATCCTTCAGACAAGCTCTGTTTAAATCTGTAAAGTCAACACATATATGTCACTTCATATTTTTATTTTTAACGAGTATCGGGTTTGTTGTCCACGATGGATATTGAGATTCTTAGATATGCCCTAATTTTGTTAACTGATCAACTTCTATAATAATTGCTTTAGACTTTTCAATATAAAAAACTATTTGTTTCTTGATAATGGGGTATATGTTGGTCCGTTTTGCTAGTTTATGGTCAATAACACTTATAGGGACGTCTGTTATATCATCAGTACACTAGGAAAACATGTGCAAATTCTAAAATAACAAAGGCTAGTAGTTCTTCCCTTATGACAAGTGGTAACCAAGCCCTAATCTTCACACTCTTTCTATTTGGAAAAGTATATAACTCAATTTACCTCATCATGTATTATCAAACTAGGAGTCTGCCTAAAATCATCTATAGTGTCTAAATTTAAAATGAATTCTGATAATTGTTATTCTTTTTCTGTTTTTGTTTTCTGGAGCGTCTTAAGAACCATATCGATAACATAACATTCTCTAGCCACCATCTGGTTATTACTGGAAACTATTACCTGACCTTCAATGGTGTTTTTAGACATTGATGGACAGTTGAGGTAACAACGTGCATTCTTGATAACCAAGATTTGCCAAAAATAACTTTATACAAAGTTGGGCCATCCACGACTATGAAATGTATTATCACTGTCTTTTTGCAGAGTCTTTGGTCGAGTAAAACATCACATTCGAACTCTCGAATTATATAGTAAAACATCACATACAAATTCTCCAATTACATACGTTGTAATCCTTGTAAACTCTATTATTGTCCTATTCAATTAGAGTACGACATAAGGGTTTTTCATTTACCTGTAAGTGGACATGAACAAAATGTTCCCCAAATTACTTGTATCAATCAAGATTCTTCATATTTTAGTCCACTCGATTGCCACTCCGATCATCAAAACATCCTCATATGGCCCAACAATATCTCTCAGTTCTTTACCATCAAACACAATAAATGGTACCAAATATTGATATACATTTTTCCTTCTAACTGAGTTGCCAAACTTATAATATGCCTATTTGCAAATAACCCGATGACCATGATACCGTATTAAAAATACTTAGTGACTAAAACTCACACAAATTATTAATATTTACTACCTTATTAGGTTTATTAATTACCACGATACTAGTTCATTTAGGATTGGGGTTGAGATACTCAAAATCCACACAAAAATCATTATAAGTTATGGCTATAACCATAAAATTTTCATTCTTAAGGGCAGCTTTTATTGCATGCCTTCAGACTATAGCTTAACTGACAACTAGAGATTACGAGAGACCCTCTGATTGTGCTTTGACAAAAATAGTAAGTTTTCTATTTTCAAATAAGGTTGGGATCTATTACTTCAACAAAATGCAATCTCTTGTATCATGGCCCACATCATTGTGAGACTTACAAAACCAAGTATTTAGATTATCCATCAGACTCTGGATAAGGAGTGGTTTTCTAAACGGAACAAAATTCTATGTCTTGTCAAAAATAATAGCAACACTCTCTGTTAGCTCTGTATAGTGATCGGGTTTGACCCATTAATTTGCCCTATATTTGTACTATTGACCTTGTGGATGTTAATTTATCATAGTTTGAGGTACATTATCATTTATGTCCTTCAGAAAAATATTAGTGATTGTCGGTGTTGAACGTTTTGGGATTATTGTTGTTGATAACTCGAAACACATGATTGTGAAGCTTGTCTTTGTAAAAGGATTAATTTCAATTTATTTGACTCTTTCACCTTAATTTGTTTATCAACCTGTGCTAATAAGACCCCAAAGGAAAAGGTTTCTTTCTTAGTCACGTTATCAACTAACTTTCCGGGAAGAAGCCATTGCCTGAAAGAAGTTATAACTATTTGCTCATAACAATCATCGAAACTATTCTTAGTTTGTACGAAACAATGAGTAATTTTCACAGTTTCCCTAATCAACTAGCGATACTCAATTATCATGTCTTCGTTTTCTCTAATCTTTTTTCTTCCCATAAAATGCCTTCGAAAAGTAGTCTAGAATATATCAAAATTCTTGATAGACCCTTGCAGAAGCTGATTATACCATTTTGAAGTGATATCTTTGGAGGTTTGGGAGAAATCTCGATACAATAACTTATCATCATCGTCAATATTCATCATAAATTGTTTGAACTGCTTTAGGTGGTTATCCGAATCTTTACTGACATCAAATTTTTCCATCTTAGATATCTAAAAACACTTTGGTAGATGTCTCGAGAGAATTTCTACAAAAAAAGAAGACTACCTTCAATTATGACCCTGATTATATTAATGACCCTCATTAGCTGTTGTACAAATACAATGCTTGGACTGAATTGTAAATTGATTAGTCGTTTGATAATCAACACTATGGTTTCTCGAACCTCCTTATATCAAAACAAGACTTTCCCGAATCATTTGTTGTCGTTTGAATCTTCCCTCGGTATCTATTTTTTATTTGATCTTATAAAGTTCTTATTTATCCAAGGAGGTATGTTATTTATTTGATCTTTTCTCCCGGCCCCAATTTTGATGTCGATAACAATGTCTCTTTGAGTAGTGCTTATCATTGTGATTTCTTCTCATTTTACGACAGTGAACCCTATTTAGGGAATACATGGACTCTTCAGACTCATACGCATAGTATTTACTATAAACTAAAATAATGTAAGAATAAATAGTCATTCATTGCTTTTTTAAGGAGTTGTGTTGTTTGTGCAATTGACATCTTCAAGTATTTTTCTTGATTGTACTGAACACTTGAGTCTACAAATTTCTCATTAGAGACCTTTGATCCTTTAGTTTTTTGGACTTCCGGGTGGTGCTTACTTAGTGGGGTTATCATTGTATCTTTTTGGGATCTTACTGCCTCAATTTCCCCTCGAAATTGATCACGCTCTTCTTGCATGAGTAACTGGCCATGTTTTTTGTCATTCATATACGATAATTGACCAAGATCTTCTCCGATCATGAATCCATCAGCTAGCTTGGCAGGATCCATCTGCATCTCAAAATTCATCATTTGGTATATTCCGAAGATAAACTTTGGGTGCCTATCTAGGCTCCCACTATGGTCATAACTGATGATGTCAAATATTTTTGAAGGGTTATTTTTTAATAAAGAATGAAATAATTAAAGTTTGGATAAGCGTTAAAGAGATAATTGAGCAATTTGATATAAGTTTAGAGAGAAAAGCTCTACAAAGTTGTTTCACGAGTAAATGTTGCATTAAATTCTCTAAAAGCTTAAACTAATATATATATATATATATATACCCAATGGGCTTAGATGATCCATGGTTCTAATTTTGAAATCCAAGCATATACAACCCAATCTATTATCATGTAAATCTCATTTAATTATTACACTTTATTACATTAGCACTTATGGAAAAATCTGGTTTAGTAACTCATTCGTCTGACTTCCCTTTTATAGAATTTGGTCCGTATCAGATTTCATTATTAGTAATAGTATATATCTCATCATACTTGTATAAACTAAATTATGTAGTTAAAAAGTTGAATCCATTATTAGAATTATGATCCATTTCTGGTATGTTATCACCAATTATGCCTCTCATCCTCTTGGCATGGCTTGGTTAATTTGGAATCCTATTGTAATTAACACCTCCATGTTATCCCATGATAATTGACAGATAATAATTGATGAATTCAACAATTGTTTTTACCAATGTGAGATTAATGACCTCCGTTCCACGAGTTTCTATTTTGCATGGATTAAAAATGACCTTCAAACCTTATCTATTCCAAAATTGATCGCGTCTCAATCAATAATGATTTAGACGAGTCATTCCATAGGTCTTCCACTCATACGGGTTCCTTCAATATTCAAACCACAAACATTGTAACTCTTAATCTTAGAAAATTCTGTAAACTTAGGAAAAAACCACTCAAATTTGTTAACATGTGGCAATCTGACCCTCTTTTCAAAGAGATTGTCTCTAATAGTTGGAATCTTACCACAACACTCATGGTATGCGTTTGGTTTCCTAAAAAATATTTCTCCTTCAACTGGAGCTTAGTTACCTCAACCGAAAATATTACATCGACATAGGCTTAAAAGTTTCTATAGCCTAATCAAATATTTTCTAAGCCCAATCTTGTCTTGCTCAAAACCCTCACAACTCTGAACTCGTCTATAATAAAATTGAAGGCTCTTATTCTTTCATTTTTTAGCAAAGTTGATGAATCTTTTCAATGTTTACTCAAACTTGGTGATAATAATACTAATTTGTTTAACGATAACATTAAAACCTGGCTCACATACATAAAATTGTCTCGAGTACTAATTGTCAAAGTGTAATTGTTTTCAACCTTATTAGTGTTACAAATGTCATTCTGACCTATTTCAAGGATGATCTCGTAACCAATCACCCCTTATGATAACTAGCTTAGATAAGGTCTCGATTCTCATCTCCAACAAGATTAATGATATAAATAAGGTTTTTATGACCCACACAGTAACGTGTGACGAAATAAAAAAAAATTGAAATATTTAGTATCAATATTCATAAATCCTTCAGGCCTAATAGATTCAATTCTATATTTTTCAAAGGCTCTATGAATATTGTGGGCAAGGACATCTACAACAGGTTTTTTTATTTCTTCAACACTAGAGTTGTTGATCCCTTATGGAATTTCACTTATGCCACCCTTATCCCCAAAAACGTTTTCTTCTATTGTTTCTGATCTTAGGCATATTGCTTTTTGTAATGTGGTATACAAAATCATCTTTAAGATTCTAGCTAATAGAATCAACGACCCATTCCCTTACCTTATTGATAAATCTCAATCGACTTTCGTCTTGGGGAGGAGCATTTCAGACAACATTCTTTTGTCTCAATAACTTATAAAAGTTTATCACACCAAATGTAAAGGCAAGATGGCGGCTCTCGAAATCGACCTTATAAAAGCCTTTGATAACATCCATTGGCACCTCATTCTTGTTATTTTTATGGTCATAAACTTCCCAAAAAAGATGATCACTTGGATCATCCAATGTATTACCACTCATTTCTATAACATTATCATTAATTATGACCCTTATGGTAACTTTCAAGGTAGGAAGTGGCTCAGGAAAGGTGACCTCGTCTTTATTTTTCTATTTTTCCTTGTAGCAAGTCTTTTCTATTATTCTCAAGAAAAAAACTATCGATATGAATTTTCAATTCTATTAAAAATATTATAAGCTCATAATTGTCAACCTCTGATTTACAAATGATCTCATAATTTTTTGTCACAGTGATCTCAATTCTCTCTAACTTATTATAGATGGCATGGATGACGTCTTCTCACTTTCAAAGCTCCAAGCCAGTCCCGCTAAAAGCCACATTTTCCTTTTAAGGGTCAATCATATCCTTCGTAATGATCTAAGCGTTATCTTACGGTACAAAAGAAATATCATTCTTATGGAATATATGAGAGTTCCCCACCCTATATTATGGATAACTCATACTGATTGTTGTAATCTTTTTCATAATATTACCTCGCGCATAGACTTGTGGACCTCGAAGCACCTCTTATATGCAGGTCGGCTCCAGCTTATCAAATATGTCATGTTTGCATGACAAGTATACTGGTCATCTATTTTCATCATTCATTCTAGGGTCCTCAAAGAGTTATCCCAATATATTCTTCGATTCTTTAGTATGGCCCTTAGATGAAAATCTCAGGATTCAAGGTTGCTTGGACTAATGTTACCACTCCCACGATGGAGGGTGACCTTTAGAATCTTAATCTAAAAATCTGGAATCAGACGACTGTCCTTGAATATTTGTGGTTTCCAATAAGTAATTGCAAAAATTCAGAGTGGTGTGACTCAACTGAATCCAATAAAATAAAATAAAATAATTTATGGAATTTAGATATAAGATCCTCCCTCTCTTGGACTTGGAGGAAAGTCTTACGTCGTAGGCATTTGATGAATAATTTGTACAAGATGAGGTTTGGTAACAGGGATGATACCTCATTATGGTATGATCATTGGCTCATTCCTACATATATGGTAAACCACTATGAGAAAAACATCATGAAAGAGTCTAGGTTTATGAAGAATCTCAAGGCCTTAAACATCATTTTGAGTGGCTTTTGGAACTGACCATCTCACATCAGATCTTGCTCGAGCAAGGAACCACAACAATTTTCAGGAGATTAACAATCTCATTCTCTCTATGCCTCCTCCAAATATCAAATTCAGAGACATGCACTATTGGACCGCCAATAGAGGAAATTCAAGCTTCACTATCAAAGACACATAAAACACCATTCATACGTATATCCCATGTGTTAGGTGTGTCAGATTAGTATAGAATAAGTATATCATTCATCGTCACTCTTTCATAGTATGCCTTGCGATCCCAGACAAGATGTCTACTCGTGATAAGCTTATGAGTTGGGTTTAAATGCCCCACCAAATTGTATCTTATGCAATTTGGATTTTGAAACCATCAAGCATATCATTTATGCCTGTAGTTTCACTCATAATATAATATTTGGGGCTATGCCAACTTCAAACTCGACTTCACGATAAATTCGCTGAACTAGTTCTCTTGAATTTGCGATGCTTTAAATTAACTTTCTTCTCGAAACCGTAATCATTGGGGTACTTGCTTTAGTATGATTATATACGACGTATGACGATAGATGAATGCAATATTTTTTGATTTCCTTCCTGCAATTACCTCTACAATTTCGTACCGTATTTTCTTCGAATTTCGGGTCATATTTATTGACATTTGGTTGGCGAAGATAATATCTTAATTTATCTCTAATTCATTTGTATTGTTTTATTGTTGTATTTTAAACCATCATCCCCTTCATCTGATGATTGCGGTCGTTGTTCCTTATACTTTAAATGTAATTTTCTATTTTTGTTGAGACTCTACATTTGATTTTATTATATATGAACACATCATCATTCTTTATATTAATGTCCATCATCTAACCATGTATTCTTAATTTTAATTTAACATGTAAAAAATAAATTTTGTATTTTAAAAAATAAAAATTAGGAATGCAATTTTTGAAAGGGAGAGTACTCTTACAAAACAAAATACTAAAATATACTTCATTTTTTCACATAATCAGTCCAGAGATAAAAATCAAACCTTTAATCTAAGAAAGCAACAACCCCTTAAAACTTGATAATTTTCTTCTTCCATGACAGAAAATTAAAGCTTTTGCTGTGCACACACTACAGGCCTGCTTTCGTGTTCATATTATCTTCCTCTGCGATTACTTTAATATTTTAAAAAACACAGTTTTTTTCGATGTAAGAATATAAAGAAAAAACCCTTTCTTTATAGTCAAAAGCTGCAACTGGGATCACCAGGATACAGAAAGTGTGCGCGTAGGATAAGAGCATGCCACACTCTTTCCCATTTACACTCTCAAGACTCAAGACTCAAGACTCAAGAGAGAGAAAGAAACTCGAAGAAAGAGAAACACTAAAAAGTGTAACCTTTTCTTTTGATTTAGAGATAGAGAGAGAGAGAGACAGATGAGGCAAAAAGAAAGAATCTGTCTGATGGGTTCGATAAAAGGCTTAACAACATAAAACCAAAAACAAAAACAAAACCAGATTACGAATCAAACCCTTAGTTCTTGGCTTTTAAAGATTTCTGTTTTCTTTTTGCAGGGTTTTTTGTTCCTTAGTTTTGGACACTGGCTATTAGCAAATGAGATTCATGACATGTGTTCGACATTAATATCCGACATATGTTGGTGTCTCTGTGGTAAAATGTATTCGAGCAAGATCATGAATGGGAAACAACAAGTTTTTGGTTTTTAATTTGATTCGGGAGACTTGAATGAAAGTTATAGGGAGCGAGATTTAAGAACACATCTTGCTTGAAGAAATGAAGCTTTTGAAAGAAATGCAGGACCAGTCTGGTTTGTTCTCAATGTTTTTGTTCTTTCAAAGTTCCAATATTTTTGTTAGCTAAATCTTATTATTACCTTATTGTTGAGATGATCAGTGTATAAAGTTGAATCCTTTTCACAAGTTTACTATATATGTCGATACAGTAGCTTGTTGTTTCTTCATATTGCCTTATAAATCTGTAAAGTGTGCAACTTTTTAGAATCTTGTAATGTATTTAGCCTAAATATTTGCGAATAAAAGTAGGATTTGTAGTTTATTGTTCTACATTTTATAGTAATCATGACTTGGAGTTTACATTATGTCTGCAAAGTTCAAATCTTTTAGTAGTTGTATAATAATTGATGTGATTGATTTTTCAGGAATGGTTAGAAAAGCTATGAATTCGGAGTTATGGCATGCTTGTGCTGGTCCTCTTGTTTCATTGCCTCAAGTAGGAAGTCTTGTGTACTATTTTCCTCAAGGACATAGCGAACAGGTCTAACTTTTACTTCTTTAGGTTTTAACTCATCTTTTTCAGTTTAATTTTGTTCTTGTTGAATTAAATTTAAACATAATACTACTAAATTGGATGTGGTAGAGTGTTCTTGTTAAGTTGCTATAATTGGTTTTTTTTTTTATTATCAGATGTTTTGTTGGGTTTTTAGATCTAACAAAGGTTTGATATCTGTTTGCGAAGGTTGCTGTTTCGACGAAAAGAACGGCTACGTATCAGATTCCAAATTATCCAAATCTATCGCCGCAGTTAATGTGCCAAGTTCACAATATCACTCTACATGTATGTCTCCTTTTGACCACCACTTCTTTCATATCCATTTTACGTATCTTTTCTATGACAATGTTGATTGTTTTACGCGATAGGCCGACAAGGATACAGAAGAAATATATGCTCAGATGAGTCTTCAGCCTGTCAACACTGTAAGCTTCTTCGAAATGATTCTTCAACTTTTACAATTTAATTGTGAATAATGAAACAATTTAGTGTTTTTTCTCAAAATTTAAGAGTTAAGAATAACTAATAAAAGAAACTGTTTACTACTCTTGTTTGAAATTAGGAGAAAGATGTGTTCCCTATACCAGACTTTGGGATCAGACATAATAAGCATCCAACTGAGTTTTTCTGCAAAACTTTAACAGCAAGTGATACAAGTACACATGGTGGTTTTTCGGTGCCACGTAGAGCCGCAGAAAAGCTTTTTCCTCTTCTGGTTAGGATTTTTCAGTCTTGTTCTTAATTTAATCATTACATCTAATTCTGTTGTGAAATAATGTTTTGTTAAATAGTATGGAACTTAATATTTTATTTTAGGATTACACGGCACAACCACCGACCCAAGAACTTGTTGTACGAGATTTACATGATAATACTTGGACATTCCGCCACATTTACCGCGGTACAGAAATAACATTTTTTTAATGTCATTTGAAGTTTGTTTTCAGGCTTAGTAAATATCGTTCAAAATTTGTAACCATCAATTCGTGTTTCCTTGTCGCATTCAGGACAACCTAAACGACATCTTTTAACTACTGGATGGAGTTTGTTTGTCGGCTCGAAGAGACTTAAGGCAGGTGATTCGGTCTTGTTTATCAGGTAATCTATTAAGTGGTTGTTTAGTCTCACGGGGCTTGTAAAATATATAAATTATACGATTGTTTGGTTCTGGTGCTTAAACTTTTTAAGTTCTCGTTTTCATTTTATTCTGTCTTTTTCAACTGTTAAATTTGGTTCTTAAAAGTTAACGTTTTGACTTTACTTATTTTAAGCTGGCTTTTTAGCTTATAAGTTCGGCACCAACCAACCTATAGTATTTTACTTATCTTTACCTACTTTTAAACATCAAAGATTGAACAAACAAAATTTAATCGTCATACATTTTTATGTTATATTATACACAAGCATCTAATATAAATACCGACTTATTGTTACAAGGGATGAAAAGTCACAGCTATTAGTTGGTGTCCGGCATGCAAATAGTCAACAAGCAGCACTTCCTTCATCAGTTCTATCTGCTGATACGATGCATATTGGTGTTCTTGCTGCTGCGGCTCATGCAGCTTCAAATCGTAGCTCCTTCACAATATTCTATAATCCAAGGTGCGCTTTTTTTATCGCTACTTCTATATGTTTTCCTTTTTCACAAGATACCAACGTACTACTTACATATCAGGGCATGCCCAGCACAGTTTGTTATTCCACTGCCTACATTCCGGAAATCTGTTTACGGAACCCAAATCTCAGTTGGTATGAGATTTGGAATGATGTTTGAAACCGAGGAATCGGGTAAACGCAGGTACTATCATCTAACTGTATATTTACAATTAGCTACACGACATTAATTTTTATTATAATAAATCTGTCGCATGATATTGTTGATTTTTCACTATAATAAATTCGAGTGATTTTTTTTTAAAATTTATAATATACATCAGACATTTTTCTTTATCGGAATTCTAGTTTTAGTGTAAAAGATATATTTTCTAATTTGTAGTAGAACCCTGTGAAGTAAATGATGTTTTTCTCTTGCAGATATATGGGTACTATAGTCGGTATCAGTGATGTAGATCCTCTAAGGTGGCCAGGATCAAAGTGGCGCAATCTTCAGGTTGAATGGGATGAGCCTGGATGCAGTGACCGGCCAACGAGAGTTAGTGCATGGGAGATTGAAACACCGGAAAGTCTCTTTATTTTTCCTTCTCTAACTTCGGGTCTCAAGCGTCCATATTACCCCGGCCTTCCGTGTAAGTTCACCAAAGTTCTTATTTGAATTTTGTTCACCTTCAGTCTTATTGTACTTAACTTTTTATATCAATGTATATTGATTCTTCAGCTGCAGAAACTGATTGGGGAAGTCTGATAAAACGGCCACTTCCTGGGATTCCTGATCGTGGCAATGGCATTCTTCCGTACTCTTCTTCGATGTCTAACCTTTGTTATGCATCCACTCTGCAGAATATGATCAACGATAAATCTCAGTTTGTACCATTTGAAAATAAAGTGATAGAAAACCAAAACCCTTTTCAGTTCTATTCTGGCAAACCTATCGTGGTTAACACAAACTCCTCAAATGTCAGTTTACCTACGAATATGCATCCTCCTGAAATTCCAGAGAATCAAACATTGACTGGAGGTGAAATGGAGAAACTAAAGCCTGAAGCAGAGATCTCAACAGAGAATACAAGCCAGTTAGTGTCAACAAACGGGTGCAATGAAGAAAAATACACTATTAGCCCGACAAATGCCCAAAACCAAATGAAAGACCAAACTCAATGGGCCATGCAGTCGCAGTTGGAATCTCCGCAAAGAATGTACCTTCCTGAATCTGATTCTGGGGCGAATCTTCTTGCTCAAACAGATGTATCAATGTTTACATCACAAGATTCATCGGAAAAATTAACGGAAACTATAAATCCTTCCATATGGGATCATCAGCTGAACAATCTGCGCTTTTTCTCTCAACCTGACCAATTCAGTCCTTTCATGCAGCAAGACTTGTTTAATATTGAAGAGAGTCTGAACCAAAGCTGTCTTAATATTGATGGAAGTAATGGTGCAAGTACATTGCTAGATCCTTCGGTTTCGAGCACAATCTTAGATGAGTTATGTACATTAAAGGAGACTCAGCTACAGAATCCTTCTGATTGTATGTTGGGAAATTTTAGTTGTAGTCAAGATGTTCAGTCTCAGATCACCTCTACAAGTTTTGCCGATTCGCAGGCCTTTTCTTGGAGAGATTTTCCTGATAACTCGGGACAAACATCGTCTAGCAATGTTGACGAGAGCAGCCTGCTGCAAAATAATAGCTCATGGCAGCCAGCGGCACCTCGCGTACGAACATATACCAAGGTATAAATTTAAGATTAGGAATCCTAAAATAACTTCAGGATTTCATGTTCTTTTTTGTTTTTTAATTGGTTCAATAATCAGCTTTTAAGTCATGATGATCAGGGCTGTCAAATTTGTGCCTTGGGTCTGGGTCATCGTGGGTTAGACAAAAATTGACCTGAATCGGACATAATTTTTTTGTCATGTCTAGTTCTCGTTTACCTGATATTTCATGGGGTCATTAATTGTCCTTGGTTTGGTTTGGGTTGAATGAAAAACATGACCCAAACCAATCCCATTTTTGTATGGCTCGACCCAAATTTCAGTGGGATAAAAATCTCAATCTTCTCCCTAAATTATCATAGCGGATTTGTACCCTGTTTGGAGGCCTTGTCATATATTCACTGATAATACAACATATAATTTGTATCTAGACTGGGGCTGAAACAGATATGTTGGTGTTTGATAGGTTCAAAAGACAGGTTCGGTAGGTCGGTCAATAGATGTCACAAACTTGAAAAACTACGAAGAACTATGCTCTTCAATTGAATGTATGTTTGGGCTCGAGGGGCTACTAAGTGACACAAAAGGTTCAGGTTGGAAATTGGTGTATGTCGATTATGAAAACGATGTCCTACTTGTTGGTGATGATCCTTGGGAGTAAGTATTCAACATCAAGAATATTTTTTCATACATTTTTTGTTTCTTCATATTGATTTTAAAACAAAACAGAATATTTATCTTTTGGTTCTATTCTGATGTTTTATAAATGCAGAGAGTTTGTTGGGTGTGTTCGTTGTATTAGGATTCTGTCACCAACAGAAGTTCAACAGATGAGTGAAGAGGGGATGAAGCTTTTGAACAGTGCAGCTGCTTTCCAGGATCTGAAAAGTACTGGCCAGATCGGCCAAGCTTAGGATACAGCCATGTTGTAGTTTAGGTGCTGTTGTATTTGAAGGGAAGTGTAATGTTCATCTTGTCTGTGATCTTATTCAGAATACTTAAACCCAGATGAGATATCTTTGTAATATATTGGAACTACTAAAGATTCAGGTTCACATCAACATTTATTGAGTTTTGATGCTAGTTAAAGTTTCTCCTGTTTGCTTACCTGGTTTTGCTGTCATTGTCATCATGCTCAAGAAAACGCAAGCCATTATAAGTTTTACTGGCAAAAAAAATCTTACTTTAATTCATAGCTCTCCATTTTTGAATTTCTTTAATGGTATGAGAAGAATTCCAACATCTTAAGCAAAGGTACTAGATGTGAGCTTAAACAAAAAATTATCTTCTACAAATTATATCAATAAAATATACTATTAATAATGAAGAATTTAACTTGATACAATTCATTTCAAAAGAACACAACGAACATACAACCATGTTGTCAAGAGTCAGATCCCATTAGTTAAAACAAAACTGGAACTTTTGCAGCCAATAATGGAAAATAGAGCATACTATCAACGGTATCAAGCACGTCTTTTACTCAAACGCCAAGAATTAGGTTCATGATATCTGTCATAAAGAGGTTCAATTCGTTCTTGACGCTTACGCTTACTCATTTTCGTTGGATCTGATACTTTGAAGAATCTCGGGGCCAGTTCAACGAGCCACTTAGGATCGACAACGGTTACTTCCCGCATGTATTCTTTTGTAGTCATAACAAGCTCATGATAGATGACCCAATCTGGCTGTCTCTGAAAAAGAGCACTACTTGGGTGGATGTATACTGGCTGATTCTCCACTATGGTCCTGTAACCTTCTTGGGGGTCCTTTCTAGCGGCGTGAAAGAAGAATCCAGCAGCAATGGCTTTCCTTATTTTCGTGAAATTCTTTCCGGCACTTACAACATCCAGTTTATACCTGACAATGATCGACGACTTTTCAGTATACTGAATTTACAACATTTATGTTAAGAAGTTTTTGAATGTAGAAAGATAAGCATGCTAAAGGGAGTAACTTGCCTTTTAAAATAGAACATGTTAACCATGAGGAAGAAATAAATTCTACATTGGTGTGGGATAACATAGTTGGGCTCGGTTTGAATCTATAAGACTGGAGACCGAAATGTTCATGGATACATACAATTGTGAGGGCCCGGACATATGACTATACCAAGGATGGCTGAACTGACTGAATTCAGAAAATGAACAGTGGCACAAAATCATGTAAAAATGGAGGATAGATCCTAGTTACTCAAAAGTAAAATCTTTAAAACTAAGCTACATTCATCGTCTTAAAAACTCGAACCTACTTATCTTAAAACCTACGCTACACCAATACTCGTTTTCTAGCTTAAAAACTCAAAAGGAAAACCTATTTATCTTAAAACCTAAGCTACACTGATACAGCTTATGCTTGCCACATTTGTCACTTGTCAGCTACAAGCTCAAACTATAAACTTACTTCCAAGTTCACTCTTTTTCTTTCCCAAAGCTAGATTGTATATTGCCATTTAAAGATCAAGTGAAATGAATAAATAGACAATCCAAATAAAAAAACCTAATAAAAACAAAAAAAATGCAAAAGATTCGTAACTTACTTGTCCATAATGCTGAGCAGTTGTTTTCTGACATCTTGTGCTCTTCTCAATGATCGAGATTGAACGAAATTCTCAAAACACCAGGGCCCGGAGAAGTTCTTGGCTTTCCAAGCCTCGTATACAGCAAGTAAGGTCAAGTGGTCTCCCTCTGGCTGGAAAAATTTGGCTCTTTTCTGATCTGCTTGAGCTTGCTTCTCCCTAGGTCTATAGAAGACGTTGCCGGTTTGAATCATGGCAATGATTGTTAAGATCTCATCGCTACACCCAAGATCTACACTAGCCAGCAACATCTTAGAAAGTGGAGGATCAAGTGGAAATTCAGCCATTTTCCTACCCAGTTTAGTCAAGAGACCTTCTTCATCCAGGGCACCAAGACTGTACAGCTCTTCCATGGCCGATATAAGAGCTTGAGGCGAAGGTGGATCCATGAAATCAAATGACAATAAATCATTTATGCCCATAGCCTTCATGTTCAGTGTAGTAACTCCAAGATTAATTCTTTGGATTTCCGGGACTGAAGTAGGAGGCATCTCATTCCGATATGCGCTTTCTGTGTATAAGCGGTAACATTTCCCAGGCCCTGTACGACCAGCACGACCAGCCCGTTGCTTTGCTGAAGCTTGTGAAATAGGGGTGATGACTAAAGAATCCAGTCCTTGCTTTGGATTATAAACATTCTGTTTTGCAAAACCAGGATCAACCACGAAATATATTCCATCGATTGTTAAAGAAGCCTCCGCAATATTTGTAGCCACAACCACTTTCCTCTTCCCCGGAGGTGCAGGGTCAAAAATCCTTGACTGCATTTCACTAGGAAGCGCGCTGTAGACTGGTAAAATGATAAGCTCAGGTACATTTTTACCTAGTCCTTTCATCCTCTCGTAAAGAGACTGGCAAGCAAAATCAATTTCTTCCTGTCCAGTCAAGAAGACGAGGACATCTCCAGGAGGTTCAGTCAGATGGATCTGCAGCACTGTGATCAGCGCTGCATCTAAATAGTCAGTCTCGGGCTGCTTGGTGTAGAGTATCTCCACCGGAAAAGTTCTACCAGGAATGGTAAAGATATTACAGTTGAAGAAATAACCAGAGAATTTCTCCGCGTCCAAGGTGGCAGAAGTGACAATGAGCCTAAGCTCGGGTCTTCGTTTCACAAGCTGTTTAAGCAACCCAAAAAGAACATCTGTGTGGATTGTCCTCTCATGGGCTTCATCAAGCATAACGATAGAATACTGAGACAGATTCTCGTCAATCAAAATTTCCCTAAGAAGCATACCATCAGTCATGTACTTGATTACAGTATCTGGCCCTGTACAATCTTCAAATCGAATTGCATATCCAACCTCCTCTCCCAAGCGACAACCAAACTCCTCAGCAACTCTCTTAGCAACAGACATAGCCGCCACTCTACGAGGTTGAGTACACCCAATCTTTCCCCTTGTTGTGTATCCTGCTTCTGCAAGATACTGCGTGACTTGTGTAGTCTTCCCTGAACCAGTCTCTCCAATCACAACAAGAACTTGATTGTCATGCACAGCTTGTATCAATTCCTTTTTCAGCTTATAGATAGGTAAGCTCTCTCTTTGCTCCTGAATCGAGAGCTTCGACCGTTGGCCAAAAGTTACTGTTTTTCCAAAAGCTTCTTTCTTCCATTCGGGCATGTCATAAGCTGAAAGCCCTACACCTCTAAGTTCTTGTGCGAGATGTCTCTCACCTGTCTCGGGCATAGGATCCTCCCATGGACGATTAAGATCCTTTGGGATGGAATCAAGCATGGTTCTTTGCTGCTGTTCTCGCATTTCTCTCCTTTCTTTTATAAGTGCAGATTGAAGGGCTGCTGCACGACTCAAAGATCCTTCTGGGTTTTTAAAAATCTTAACGGGTGACATGTCGACAGAGTATCTAGTCTGGCCTTGCAAAAACGCAGGCTCATCTTCGTTTAACTCAACCTCAAGCTCCTCTTCAGCACCTTCTTCTTGATAAAGGAACCCATCACCTTCTGCATCGTACATAGGAGACTCCTCTACCCTCATGACACCTGAAGCAAGAAGCTGTTTCGCCTCCCAAATCTCAGGCGAGCTCATTCTCTTTAACGGCCTGCGTGACGGAACGACATCACTTTCCTCGACAATTCTAATCCCTGAAAGCCCCGTCCTTGAACTTGGGCCATCCCTCGAAGCCGACGGATTACTTCTAAAGGATTCATCTTCTGAACTCTTTTTCAACGGAAGCAAATCTTTTCCAGTATCCTGATCCACATCTCTCATAGAAAGGCTCAACTTTTGACCAGAAATCGATATCACCTTCACATAAACCTCCTGATCTCGCTTTACAACATCTTTTGCATTACTAACCCTCCTGCTCACAAGCTGCGAAACATGTACTAAACCCTCTTTGCCTCTAAAATCCCTTAACTGAACAAAACATCCAGCATCCATTACTCTTGACACCCTTCCCTTATAAACCTTATACAGTTCAGGCTCAGTTGATTGGGGCGGCACATCACCCTTCCTTCTCGTATCTTCACCATCCTCCCTTCTATCTCTATTCTCTTCTTGATAGTCATCTCTCCTATGCCTATCTTTGTGTCTATCCCTTCTCCCATCACTATCTTCATCGCGGCCCCTATCTCGATACTTCTCTCCTCTATCAGATCGTCTATCCCTTTCTCTATCGGTCTCTCTATCTCTATCTCTATCTCTATCTCTTCCTCTATCTCTATCTCTATCTCTATCTTTATCTCTACTCTGTCTCTCTCTTTCCCGATCAGCTCTAGCTTCCTTCTGCTTCTCACGGATTTCTAATTCGATTTCCCTCTCGAGTTGCTTCACTCTTTCTTTACCGTCGGCAATAACTTTGTTGGAAATTTCACTCTTCTCCTCCTCCGACTTATGTTTTGGCGGAAGAATCGCGTGAATGATAGTCAACAGAGTTCGGACAAAGTAATCAGGCATTTCGGCCCCATTTTCCTTCAACTTGGTATCGAATTCATTTTCAGTCTCACAGCTCCTACCTAGCTCGGTGATAAATTCAGCTAGAACTTTATCTGCTGTACCTAAATGCGTTTCCAATTCGGTACATACTTTCGAAACCAGAGACAAATATTCTAGCTTTTTGATTCCATCGTTGGAGACAGACATAGTGTATAAGAGTTTGAGAAAAACAAGAAAGGTAACTGAGAGTGTCGGTAAACCTGAGTAAAGCAGCGAAAGGAGCCGACGGCGCAGAGACGACGGCCGTTGGGTAAAGGTGACAGTGGAATCCGGCGAGAAATCGAAAGAGAGATTGTAGTAGCTCTTTGATTTGGAAAAATTACTATGAAATCGAAGTTAGACAGATTTACAAGTCGGCTATCCGTTGGACAACCGGGTAGTAATCTAGGCCCATGCAGTGTTGGGGTTTGGACTCGTTTTACTATGAGTAGTACCCAATTAAAAATTAAACCAACAAATTTCTCAATTATCCACAGTGTAAAAAAGAAATATCCTTTCATTTGCAAAAGCGTATATATTAGTATATAGTTGTATACAATGTAAAATAATATTCATCGAATATTATAAGTATAGTTTTGGATAGTGTAAATAAAACAATGTAATTTTATTGAGGAATTTTAGGTTTATTTTTATTTTTATATCAATTCGGTATATTACATATATTTTCTTATTATAAAATTTAATTTCTTTTATAAGTTTAGTTTATTTTTCAAAAAATTGGTTATATATTTCTCTTAAATAAGTAAAAATAAATTTACAAAAATATAGAAAATATTTATAAATTTTTTGTTTGTTATTTATATAAATATATAGAAAATTGTTGTTTAAAAAAATATATTTTGGATAGTCATTAATGACTATCTTGTTTAAAAAAATTATATAGGTTTTCAAAATTGGTCCAACATCTAGCATTTAGCATTTACGTCTCGCATTTAGCATATAGGTTTTGCATCTAACATTTTTATTTTATCATGGTGTCACGCTAACATCTAACATCTAGGTCACACAATTACAATCTACCATTTGGTCTCGCATCTAGTATTTTTATTTTACCATGGTCTCGTATTTAGCAAGACGTTAAATGCGAGATGCGAGACATAAAGCACGAGACACATACTCATTGGGAAAACTACCAGGATCAATGAGTATTCTTTGGATTTGCTTCATGCTATTTTCACTCCAGTCACAACCACATCTTCATGAGGTCCAACAACATTCTTCAAATCATCATCATCGAGTAGAATAAAAGGTAAATGAATCTTCCCATAAAGATGAGTTGAAATTCCACCAACCAACTATGATGTCAAACTTACAATGTGTCTTATTTGAGAGCTATAAATATTTCCATCCATAGTATCACCTCCAAAAATAGCTATCGACTCAAAATGCCCACATAGACTTCGAACCCGGCTCAACGACTTTGGCTTATTAACCACCAACACAACTCTCCGATATGGATTATGATCAAGGTACTCAGTAGATACATCGAAACCATCCATAGATCCAGTTATTATCATCGTATTTTTTTTCTTAAAGGACACATTCACTACCCAACTTGCTTTTTAACAAAAGTTGTCAGTTTTCCATTCTCAATCAATGTCTGGATTTCCTTATGTAAAGCTATACAATCCGTTTTATCATGCTCATATAGTATTTACAAACTTTAGTATTTATATCCTCTTTGGGCTTAGTTATAGATGGAGGATTTCGGAACTGAACTTGATTTTTGGTTCTTTTGAAAATTATCGCTACATAACATAATACTTGGGTCGAATTCATTGGTTTGACCTAGGATTTTGTTGTTGATAAACTGAAGTTATCACTTGGGATGGTCCGAAACGAAGGGTAGATTATTTGGAGCCGTGGGTTCGAAGGAACATACATATTCTTAGCTTTCTTTTCCTTTCCAGAAGAACGGTAACCTTAATCCATCTAAAACTGAACTTCTCGACAATTACCTCTTCTTCTAAGAATCTCTCCATGAGTCTTGTCAGAATGACCAAACCCTCATTCACCATTTGAACCTCAGATCAGACCCTTTATAGTCTAACTAAAAAAAATTGTTCCATATGTAATAACTGATCATTTAACTCAACTATTTTCTCTAATAATCGATTCTTATTATATTTCGAATCAAACTATCTGCGTTGATCCTCCAACCATGGATCGATTTAAACTTCCCATCCTCTAATACCTGCCTCTACTACTTCTCTCTCTATAAACACTGGTGGATCTACTTGCACTTCAGAATCCATATAACACACTGATTCAATCATATATTTTTAATAGTTTTTTGTTTTAAATCTGATATCTAAGTATGAGCATACCTCCGATTGTGGTTGCCACTGATCACTTAAGATATTATCGAGAGTGAAAAGTTGATATTTGGTATAAAAGTATGTTCGTATGAATTAAACGAATTGCTAGAGATAGAAAGTGTCAAGAATATCTTAGAGAGAGAAAATAACAAGTGTTAAAGTTGATGAGTCTGGAAATATTCACCACTCACTATAGAAACCGGACAGGGGCAATTCGAACAAAAGTCACCCACTGAACCATCCAAACAAGACAAAAGTACTAAATAACTAATCACCTTTTGACTAAGTTAATTGCTAATCTGCTTAATAAACTAATGGGTTTTCGAACTCGACTCGGTTTCATAAGTTTGACCCAAAAGCCCATATGGTCTATAATTAAGGGTATAAATACCCAACCACTTTCATTAATGAGGGTAATGAACATTTAATACAACCAGACAGCTTAAATCTCTCACTACAAAACACTTAAGCATTTAATACCTTTGAAACACCGCAAAACACTTGACCAAATTACCCTCAGTCGAAAATAATCCACATCAAATTGGCGACTACAGTGGGAGGAAAAGGTTCCTGAATTTAGCATTCGAAACCATCAAGAAAAACCAGTTCGGATGAATCCGGACGAGCAGGCAGTGCCACCAACTTTGGCAGAAGTGGTGGGAGAAAACGATGAATATACGATCGAAGAGTGAGACAGGTTGAAAGCAGAGATAGAAGCCTTGAGGGCTGCTAAAATGGTAGAGATCTGTTTGAAAGAAAAATAAAAAGTGTTAGCCGTTCACCACACTGACAATGTAAGGAAGCATGACCGATCAGCAAAGAACCATGTAAGCACTAAAAAGACTCATGCTAGCTCAAAGAAGTCTCATCGGTCTAAACCGGTGGAGAGCTCAGATTCAGATTCAGAATCTTCTAGTAGCTCCTCGAACGAAGATGGAGTTGAGGAGTCCCTGTCATCCAGCAATGATGAAGGTCGTTCTAAAAAGAAGCAAACGTTGGTAAAAAAGTATTCAAGAAAGAGGGACATGCATGAAAGGTTGAAAATGCATCTAATTAAAGAGTCATCTCATAGCCACAGCCATGGCCGGAGACATATAGACCAGCTGTTGATAGATCATTTCGCTTTTCATGAGGAACCAGGTATCTTTGCAACTCCCAATCAAGAGACTGTGTTTAGTCGTGGCCGGAACTGGAGACAATCTCCATTGTCTTCCAAGATACTTTCCAGAAACCTTCCGAAGAGGTTTGACAGTACAAAGATGGAAAAATACGATGGGAGCAAAGATCCAGATAATCATCTGGAGCAGTTTAAAAACTTTATGATGAATTTTGACGATGATGATAAGTTGCTTTGTAGAGAATTCTCCCAATCTTTTACGGGGAGCGCTCTGAAGTGGTATATTAGCCTGCCACAGGGCTGCATCAGAAATTTTGATACCTTTTGGGTTACCTTCCGGAGGCAGTTCGTTGGAAGTAAGGAGGTGAAGGGCAATTGAGACACTATTATCCATTGTGCCTAGGAACCGAATGAATCATTGAAATAATATATAAGTCGCTTTGTGAACACCAAGAATGGATTAGCTGATTGCTTTGAATAAGTAGCAATAGCTTCTCTAGGGCAGGGTTTGAACCCTGGCAATTTGGCCGATTCGGTAACCAGGAAGAAGGCCATGACGTGGGGCTGTTTACTGAATCAGGTGGGAAAGAAAATCAATGTGGATGGAACGAAGAAGACCATGGTTCATATGAAAGTGAGGTCGGCCCCAGTTGTACCAAATCAAAATCAGAATCAGTCCGGGTACAAGGCTAAAGAAGCCGGACATGGTCCCAACAGGGCCAAGGCTCAATCCCACCCAGCACCAGCTCAAAGCCAATAATCCAGAAATAAGCGAGGGCCTTGGGTTCAACCAGAGTGGTTTTCTGAATTGAAAGAAAATGTGGCAACCATTTATGACAAAACAAAAGATAAAGTATATTTCAGGAAGTCAGTTGCGCTTCAATCTCCCAGGGAAAGTCGTAATAATTGTTTCTGTCAATATCATCATGATATTGGCCATAACACAGAAGATTGCATCGCTTTGAAACAAGAGGTGCAAAATTTGATTGAAAGAGAAAAATTGGGTGCTTACGTTAAAAGAAGAAGTGGGAATAGGCCTGATAATGCTCATCGGACCGGCCCAACAAACAACGCATGCACATCGGCTCCGGACGGGGCTATAGTGATAATTGAAAGATTCGATGTGGCGTCAGAGTATTTGGATCCTGATCCAACCCGGAATAAGGTGGGCGTTATCACAGAACACACCAAGACGATGTCCGGGCTCATAAGTTTTTTTGAGTCACTTACCATATTTGGAGGCGACACCATGACTGCACCAACTGATTCTTCAAGGAAGAGGCATGTTCATACCCTGGCTGCTCAATTGGAAAGAGGCATAACTTTCTATCAATCACAAATTCCTTTCCCTTTATTGTTTTTGATGAAGATGATTTGAGGGACATAGCTGGTCCCCATGAAGATGATGTGGTAATAGGAGCATCCATTGGGGCAATGAAATTAGAGGAATTTTAGTAGACACTGGTAGCTCAACCAATATCCTCTTTTTAACTTCCTATAAACAAATGAAGAATCTAGCAGTGATTCAACGTTTGAACATGTCAATTGCGGGTTTCATTGGAAGCTCTGCGGACGTGATTGAGGAGTTTGAGGAGGAGGTTTAGTTGGGTAATGGCCCTTTTAAGAAGATGGTCAGAGTACTTTTAATTATGGTGGATTGTCTCACGTGCTACAATGCCATTTTGGGAAGGTTTTGGCTCTCTAGGATGCATGCTTTGGCTTTAACAGTCCACCGATGTCTAAAATACGATGTGCAAGGACAAGTGGGAGTTGTTCGGAGTAGTCAGAAGATAGCAAGGGAGTGTTATGCAACAGCTCTGGCCCCTAGAACTTTGGGGGCTGATGCCTTTTGGTTTAAAGAATGTTAGGGCTACTTATCAAAGACTGGTGAACAAAACATTTGCTGGTCAGATTGGAAGAAATATGGAAGTCTACATTGATTACATGATGGTAAAGAATGTGATATAAGAGTTACACTTGACAGATTTTCAAGAGACTTTTGCCAACTTGGTAAAAGTTAATTTAAAATTGAATCCAGAAAAATACGTTTTCGGAGTGCAGTCCGGAAAGTTTTTGGGGTATGTGATAAGTGAGAAAGGGATACAGCCTGATCCAGACCAGCTTAATGCTTTACTGCAGATGGAGCCTCCTCGGAATATTAAAGAAGTACAAAGACTGACAGGAAGGTTAGCTGCTCTAAACCGTTTTATCTCAAGGTCTTCGGATAAGTGTTCCCCATTTTTTCAAAATTTAAAGGGTGCCAAAGAATTCAACTGGTCTCCACAGTGCGACGAGGATTTTGATGAAATAAAAAAGCACTTATCCTCCCCCAAAATCACTATTTAAACCTACTGATGGAGAAACAATGTACCTATATTTAGCAGTCTCCGAATGTGCCATAAGTGCGGTACTAGTAAGAGAGGTGGATAATTATCCTCGTCCGGTGTACTACATCAGCAAAAGCCTGATGGATGCTGAAAAGAGATATTTAAAACTTGAAAAACTAGCACTGGCTTTAGTAATTGCTGCTAGGAAAATGAGACCCTACTTTCAGTCTCATTCTATTATTTTCTGAATGTCTTTTCCCTTGAAAAATGTTCTTCAAAAGGCAGACGTATCAAGCAGAATGACCAAATGGTCAGTGGAGTTCGGGGACTATGATATTGATTTTTCCCCTCGAACTGCAGTCAAGACTCAGTCTGTTGCTGATTTCCTAGTTGAATTTCATCCGGACAGAGACACTAAACAAGCAACATGTGAAAAGACTAAGAAAGTATGGGTTGTCCGGACTGATGGTGGATCAAGTACCATGGGTTGTAGTGCTGGGATATGTTTAACTTCTCCGTACAACGACAAGCTGTACCAGGCTAAAAGTTTTGCTTTCAGAGCTTCTAATAATGAGTCTGAATATGAAGCTGCTACAGCTGGTTTGAAGTTAGCCCTAATTTGTGGAGCCAAAAGGGTCAAGTTAATGAATGATTCTCAGCTTCTTATCCATCATGCCCAAGGCCAGTCTGAGGCCAAGAAGTAGAAGTTAATTAAATATTTATTCATTCTTAAAGAAGTGGCAGTTAACTTCAAAAACATCACCTATGAGCACATTCCCTGAACAGAGAATACATTGGTAGACTCCCTGGCAACCATAGCCTACTCTGAATCCTACCCATGGATTCATGTGCAGGAATTCCCATCCATTCAACTCAATCAGAGCAAGGAAGAGGAGGAATTTTTAAATATTCAAGTGGGTCAACCTAAAGACTGGAGGTTTCCTCTTTTCCAATACATTTCAGATGGCATTTTGCCTTTGGAAAAAGCAGTAGCAAGAAAAATGAAGTATATGGCTCGTGGTTTCTTATTCATAAGAGACATCATCTACAAGAAGTCTTTTAGTAGACCTCTCTTGCGTTGTTTGGGGACTGAAGAGTCCCAAGTGGTGTTGTCTGAACTGCATGATGGTGAAGGGTCAGCACACTGTGGTTATAGAGCTTTAGCCCGAAGAGTCTTGTTGGCCGGATACTACTGGCCTTCCATAATGGAAGATGACAAAGAATTGGTAAAGAAGTGTGATCCATGCCAGAGATATGCCAATGAAATCCATATTCCAACTGTCCCTTTGGAGTCTATTTCTGAGCCAATACCCTTTGCTCGTTGGGGGCTAGATCTAGTAGAACCTCTACCTATGGCGTCCGGAGGGTGCAGAACTATCATTGTTGCCATTGATTATTTCTCGAAGTGGATAGAAACAGCCCCACTGGTAGGAACTACTTCAAAAACTGTTATAAAATTTATCTTATCTAATGTTTGCTGCAGATTTGGGGTTTCACAGAAGATAACCACAGATAATGGGTCATAATTCGATAACAAGGATATGAAAAATTTCTGTGCCTCTAGAGGCATTCAACACTGCTTCTCCTCCCCCTTCCACCCACAAGTGAATGGTCAGGTAGAGGTGGCGAACATGACTATCCTGTCCGGTCTTAAAAAGAATCTAGAAGGGACTGCTGGAAAGTGGCCAAGCTATCTACAAGAAATACTATGGGCCTACCGGTGGGGCTGCTACACATGAATCCCCGTTTGCCTTGGTATATGGTATGGATGCAATTTCTCTTATAGAGGCAACTCTTCCATCATTCAGAGTCCACAATTTTTCCAAACAGGCCAATGAAGTGGCAATCAAAAGTCAACTTGACTTAATAGAAGAAAAAAGAGTTAACGCTCATTTTAGAGCCACCCATTATCAGGGATTGCTGAGAAGCAGGTTTGCTTCCAGAGTCAGAAGGAGGGATCTTCAACTAGGGGATAAAGTGTTGAGAAAAATCTTGCTACATACTAAGGAAAAGCAGTTCGGCAAGCTAGCTCCAAATTGGGAAGGACCCTATGTGGTCATCGAAAAGCTTAAGCATGGGACATACAAGCTTCAAGATTAAGATGGAAGAATCCTAAATCACCCCTGAAACATTGAACGTCTCTGGTTGTATCTAGAATAAAAGTTGTGTAAATATTTACTTGTTTAAAGTCCATGTAGATATTAGGGGGCATACTTTTTCCTACCCATCATTCAGAGTCCACAATTTTTCCAAACAGGCCAATGAAGTGGCAATCAAAAGTCAACTTGACTTAATAGAAGAAAAAAGAGTTAACGCTCATTTTAGAGCCACCCATTATCAGGGATTGCTGAGAAGCAGGTTTGCTTCCAGAGTCAGAAGGAGGGATCTTCAACTAGGGGATAAAGTGTTGAGAAAAATCTTGCTACATACTAAGGAAAAGCAGTTCGGCAAGCTAGCTCCAAATTGGGAAGGACCCTATGTGGTCATCGAAAAGCTTAAGCATGGGACATACAAGCTTCAAGATAAAGATGGAAGAATCCTAAATCACCCCTGAAACATTGAACGTCTCTGGTTGTATCTAGAATAAAAGTTGTGTAAATATTTACTTGTTTAAAGTCCATGTAGATATTAGGGGGCATACTTTTTCCTACCCTGGTGGCGCTGGGAGGTTTTAATGAGGTGTCCAGGTTCTTTAATAAAATTTGATGCCTTCTTGAAAAAATCCGGTGTGGTTTGATCAATAGTTTCTTTAAAATTTTCTAAGTATCATTGACAGATTGGATTGATCTGGTGGAATGATGACCATTTAAACATTTGTCAATTAAACACTCTCACCTTAAAATACTTATAAAATAACTAGGGGCTATTTAAACATCAGCCAGGTGCAAAATAAAGCTGCCCGGCTAGCACCGGGAAATGATATTAAAATATGTTAAAATGCCTTGGCCATCCAAGGACTTTGAAGTTTAAAAAGAAAAGGCTTGTCCGGGCACAAGCCAGACACTATTACAAAAATGCCTTGGCCATCCAAGGACTTTAGTCTGACATGAGGATAAAATAAAAACAAAAGATATTTAAAATTTTAGGGTTCAATGTATTGTCATAAAGTGTCGAGCGTTACCTTCGGGAATGTTCTGTGGAAAAGCAAGACCATATCGGATTTGACTTCGGCACACCTCTCTTCTTGGGAGTCAATCACCTTGTTGATGTATTCATCGATCTTGGCCTGATTTGTCTTCTCCTGCTCCTTTGTCAAATCCTCTTTCTCCTCGGTGATTTTGGACACAGCCTTTTCAAGAGAAGTCTTATCGCCGGACAAGGTTTGGATGACGTTATCCTTGGCCTTCACTTCCTCCTTCGAAGTGGAGAGATTCTTTTCCAAGCCATAATACTTGGTTTGGAGTTCTGTGTTAACCACCTCCAAAGCGGCCAGCCTGGTGGCCAAGTCCTCTTTTCCCTTCTTCAACTCCTCGACCTCTCTCCTTAATGCCTCAACACTCTGATTGGCATTAAACAGATCCTTAGATAATCTCTCTTTGTTTGCATTGAGTGTGTTGATGAGGGTAGATTGGCTTCGTACTTGCCTCTCTAGGTTGAGCACCGGTTGAATGTTGCTCAGCAAGGAGTGAGTCACCATGTCATTCTCCCCTGAAACAGAAAAACACTTACCATTGAAGGTAACCATGTTTGAGGAGCTTGGAGGGAGGTAGGGGCCAGCAACGTCGTATTTTTTGAGGTCTCCAAAGTAAAGGCCTATGTTTTGGAGGCCACTGATATCAACTCCATCGATATTGATATCCCCTCCGGTACCCTCTCCGGTGTTAAAGTCACTTGGAATTTGTTCTGCCAAGGTGGGATCTGTTGGGTCGGCCGGATGAAGAGACTTAGAAGGCAGAAGAGCGACTTCATCCCCCGAGGAGATTTTCTTCTTCTTGGCTTCTCTATCTCCACCATCATTTGGAGGTCCACCTGCTTCTTTGATACTCTCATCTTCAACCACTTGAAGTAGAGTAGCATCGATTCCCCCTGGCCCTGCACTTCTTGATTTGCTGGGACGATCTCCTCAGCACCACCTTGAGCAACCTCAGTTGCATCTCGTTTCTTCTTACCCTTCTTGCCCTTCATCTTACTTGGAGCTTTTGCTCTGGCAGGCAAGGCCAACTTCCCATCCTTCTCCTCCGTCCTTTGCAGGATGACACCCGGAGGAGGTAGGATGGTTAATTCCTCCCAAGTTAGGTCTCTCCGGCCAGTTGTGTTCCAGAGATGAGACCTCACTAAATTGACGGCAGTAAAGCAATTGTGGAAACGATTTCCCTATTTGTCAGCAGCCCAAGCATTCAGTTTGGCACAAGTTGTCTGCCCTCCTTCAAGTAGTTGGATAACTCATTCGGCAACACTACCCAAAGAAAAAGAAGAGCAATTTAGTAACAGATTTTTTATAAGGAAAGAAAAAAAACATGATGAAATTTTCATATGTGCTTTTCCATCTGCTGGTGAGCATGCTAGGGTTGACACCAGCCTTGATTTTCCTCCCGTTTTCCCAAGTTCCACTAATAAACAAGAATTGGGTCTTCCAATTCTTTTCCGATTCAAGAAAATCATCCACCACCTTAAATTTATCTCCCATGTTGTAGTGGTAGAAAGGGATGACGTGGTTCTTGCAGAGGCTAGCCACAACATCAAATTTCTCCATCGGAAGTGGTATTCCAGAGAGCCTAGAGGCCATGATTCAGGCCATGAGGATGCACCAAGTATTGGGACTCAACTGCCTTGGACAGAGCTTTATCAGATGAAAGTATCTGATGATCTCTGGGTCCAAGGGAAATCTGAGCCCCCAGATGAACAGCTCTGTATAGATAACAATCTCGCCCAACTTACAGTCCATTGGGGTCTCCGGGGTGACCCATATCCTCACCTTGGCAGACTCAAGGATCCCCCACTTCATCCGGATCCGGCCTAACTCAGCAGTGTGAGTGTAGACGTAGTTGATGTTCCAGAGAGCCTAGAGGCCATGATTCAGGCCATGAGGATGCACCAAGTATTGGGACTCAACTGGCTTGGACAGAGCTTTATCAGATGAAAGTATCTGACGATCTCTGGGTCCAAGGGAAATCTGAGCCCCCAGATGAACAGCTCTGTATAGATAACAATCTCGCCCAACTTACAGTCCATTGGGGTCTCCGGGGTGACCCATATCCTTACCTTGGCAGACTCAAGGATCCCCCACTTCATCCGGATCCGGCCTAACTCAGCAGTGTGAGTGTAGACGTAGTTGATGTTCTGCATGGCCAACAGATACTTCACGTTTACCTTGTGGAAGCATGGTCCCACTTTGCCTTCCAGGCACTCCGAAAGGTCCGGATGCTTCAAGCATAGTTTCTCTTTACCCTTGCTTTTTTTGTCAGTAGCAGCTTCTCCTGTCTGTCCGGAGACGTCGGTCTCAAATGCAGCTTCTTCTATGCTGTCCTCCATCACCTCTTCCATCACCATGGAAGGTTTGTCAGTTCTTGTTGGTGGGGGAGTGCTGGTGGCAGGCTCAGTAAGCTGTCCAGATGGTTGAGCATCACCCTCTCTTAAGGGTCTGGTGTCCGGCTGGGGCTCGGGTCCAGAAGGCTCATTTCGAGAGCTAGTTCCAGTGGCCTCCGGACCGGAGGATTTATCCTTTCGGACTCTGATAGATGCCCCTGATTATGTAGTTTTGTCCTTGGCCCCAGACTTAGAAGGCCCTGTTTTCGGGGACTTAGATTGTGAAACGACAACTTGGCCCTTCACTAAACGACCTGTTCGGCAAAGTGTAACCTTTTCTGGGAAATTTTCAACATCTGACCCCATGACTATAAATGGAGAGGGTCTCCTTGTGCTTGATACGGCTTTTTCCCATTCAACAGTGGGTTGTGACTCCTGAACCGAGGAGCCTGATACAATGGGCGAAAGACTTGGTTGAAATAACCTCCTGGGTTTGGAACTTCTAGCAGAAGATGAACCTCGATCGGCCTCTGAAGATGGTGTTTCAGGCTTGTCGTTTGGAGAAACTGGAAGACCCGCAGCAATGCGCCTTTCTCGCTCAACCCTTTGCGCTTTGTCTAACTCCGAAAGATTAAGACACCCACCTTTTACCACTGCGTTTCTTGCCGTGAACATGAACCTACACCAAAAGAATTTTGAGAAGAGAATTGAAAAATTTGAGATGAAAGAATGAGAGAGTAATAAAGATGGTAAAACAGAGAAAAGAAGCAATTTATACTCGTAAAATAAAAAGAGTTACTAGAAACCTAGTAGAATACGAAAATACAAAAGTAATTATTAAAAGCGGCGCTAACGTCATGGGTATTAAATGAAGAGGTTACTTTTTGGGATTAGTAGGAGCGTCGTTCTAGGAGAAAAACGGCTGGTGAGGCAAATCAAAAGATGACACGTGTGCCACGATCCATAGCAGAACTTTTAAACTTCTGAGAAATATTCAGTCCGGATAAATCCTGAGTTGAACACTTAGACAGTCCGGATAATGTTGCAAGTGCCTAAGAGGATTTTTTAGGTCTTGCTAGAGGTCTTCGACAAAACCTAAAAAAGGGCTATTGATGAGTCCAGAAATATTCACCACTCACTATAGTAAAACCGGACAGGGGTAATTCGGACAAAAGTCACCCATTGAACCATCCGAACAGGACAAAAGTACTAAATAACTAATGACCTTTTGACTAAGCTAATTGCTAATCTGCTTAATAAACTAATGAGTTTTTGAACTCGACCCGATTTCATAAGTTTGACCCGAAAGCCCATATGACACATAATTAAGGGTATAAATACCCAACCACTTTAATTAATGAGGGTAGTAAACATTTAATACAACGAGGCAGCTTAAATCTCTCACTACAAAACACTTAAACATTTAATACATTTAATACACCACAAAACACCTGACCAAATTACCCTTAGTAAAAAATAATCCACACCAAAAGTCACCACGTAATGATTCATCTATTTATCATGAAAAAGTACATCTATTTATAAAAGTGGAAAGTTCCGTGTAAGAAAAATACACTAATCCTATTAGATACTTCACCTTATTATTGTACTAAGTAAAAACATACTTGTTATACATTGCACTTTTAGTCTATTGCTTAAAATATTCCATATATATTATTTATTCATCATTTTTTTGGCTGAGATTAATTTCATTCTTATCAGATTGATGCCATCAACTAGTTTAGTAACATGTTTCTTCACCCTTTTTTGTCCGTCTCTTTGTTCATAACCTTTTTTGAATTTGATCTTGAGTAATTTTTTATTCTCTTTTAACACATAACACTCACAATTATGAGCACCACATATAACTTTTTCTCAACTTTTTGTACGTGAAAAAAATCACTCCTTATGTGCTTTATGCATTTTGACAATGACAACCCAATTGTTTTTATGAGTATTTTGTTTATATCTTTAATTTGTTGAAACCCCAACTTTAAAAATATCCAAGATTATAAGATTAAAACCTAAGTTAACACCACCATTTATGCTCAACAAGGTTGATCAATCTGCAATTCGAGGTTTAGCTTTATGTTAAGATTTTATAAAAGACCTTATTGCATTCACTTCTAACTGTAAAAAATAAATAAATATAATAATAACTTACATTCCACATTCATATTTTTGAGACAAATGAAACCATCAAATAGTATTTTGGGGACAAATGCAACCATCAAATAGTATTTTTGGCACGAATACGATGAACACATTGAACATAAGGATAAAAAATTGTGATTCGTTATTATTCGATTCACTTTCATTGTCATATAACAAACAACATTTTATTTTATTTATATTTTTTATATCCAAATTCAGCTAAAAAGCTAAAATGTCACCTACAAAATTTAATAAAAATTAGTTGCATTTATTTTAAAAGTTAGCATCAAACTATAAACTCTTTTGTGAAGCAAAATTTTATAGTAAAATTACTATTTCATCTTTATAAATTTTATCATTGAATTCTGGATGCATTTTATATTGACATCAACAATCTATTTTTGAATACTTACATCAAATTTATTATAAAAGAAGCATCAAATATTTCAGTCTATGAACGAGCCCTTATGATCTATTTTCTCATCTTAACAAAACTAATACGTCGAACACCATATATTTTTGAATTACTTATTTATTTTACATGATAAATGATTAAAGTTCCTCAAACATACAATTGTATTCAAATATTTTTTGATTTAATGATAAAAGAATATCTCATGAGCAAGCCAAACGTGACCATGACCGACTGATCGACAATGATTAGACAATGTCTACCTTATCAACATGTGTTGGTAAGGCATACTCGACGTCGTATACTTCTCATTATTTTTTAATCTCTTGTGGATTCATACAAAATTGATTGCATCATAAATGTAATAATCACATCATTGACCTTCCTAGTCGAAACATATCAACTACGACCATTAACAAAGAAACTTAATTATTAATTCTAAAAATACAATATGATGTCAATTATATTATATGTTAGTTTTAGCAGATAATACCAAAATAATTGAAAACACAACATAGTTTCTAAAAATCAAATAATAATCAAAACTATTATCGCAAACAATTAAAAAAACTAGACCAGATAACTTGATTAACCAAATAAATATTAGTAAAAATAATCACAAATATTTACTAATAGACTAAAAATAGATAATGAAATAAAATAAAAAAATATATAAAACTAAATATTAGATCACCTACCTCATAATAGTTTAAAAGCTAAATAATATCCTCTTCTTTCTAAAATAAAGCTCATTTGAAATGATATTCTTTGCATCATATACATGCATATGAACGGGTTACGCACTGATGATATGTGATATAGACAAGTGACAAATAGATATAGAAAGAAAATATGAGATCAATGATTACTACTTAAATATATAACTAATTATAACGTTACTCGTGTATATATAATATCAAAATTATTAAATAAATTCACTAAAAAGTAGGTAAAAAATTTCACTACCAATTGTCTTTATACTTAGTTTTCATAAAATCATCATTTCGTACAACAATTACTGTTTTAGATCATTAGATTGCGATATATCAAGTAGTTTTAACGATCTATGTGACCTAGATCACTTGAGCTTCAATTTGTAACGAACGCGTGACTTGGAATCTTAGTGTGTGTTTGTACATACAAGAGGTTCCATTGATGGAACCCGAGTATGAATGAGTTCAGGAGATTGCTTGTATTGAAGTATTCTCAAGTTTGGAAGTTGATGAGTATGGATTTGAGTACGATGCATGCACCAATGATTACAAAATTTTGATTGTTGGTGTCAATATGAAAAATTGCTAGTGATGTTGTCATCAACATTTTCACTTTGATAAAAAAATTAACTGAAAATGTTTATGAGATTCTCAGTGCCTTAATCATGGTATGTATTGTCTTTGGGAAGTTTTATTGTATGAAGCGATTCATTAGGCTTTTAGAGAGAAAACTCTTACTGTTATAATGTTTTTTGGGTCAGCTTATAAAATTGATAAGAGACTATATAATCCAGATATTGAAAACATTCGTGCATTGGAATTTGAAGACTATCGGTTAGGTGTTCTCGATAATTTTATATATCTACTGTTTATACTACTTGGGTTGGTCGTACTCATAGTACTTATATGACGATGTTTTGACTATCGATTCTCCATTATGTTTGGGGTTAAATTTTATTCAGATGTGAGGGTTCGTTATCTAACTATATTAAAACATAGCCTCTTAGAGTTCAATATAGAAAAATGAAAAACCAGGTTAAGTTTTATTTAAATGTGAGGCTTCGTCATCTTTCTATATTGAAACATAGTCTCTCAAAGTGCAATATCGGAAAATGAAAAACCCTCACATCTGAATAAAATTTCACCCTATCATCTAGAACATATAGTCAAAATATTGTCATATGGGTCATACATAGTGGTTCACTTTATCCAAGATAACCTTACACCATAGTCCTTCATCATCCACCACGTAGTATAGGCACAACCAACCCAAGTATTATAAACAGTTAGACAATTTTTTTTATCGAGAACACCTAAATGATAATCTTCAAATTTCAATGCACGAATCTTTTATCTGGAATATATAGTTTCTTAAAACTTTCATCAACTAACCAAAAAACACTATAATAATAAGAGTTCTTTCTCTAAAATCCCAATGGATAGTTTCATTCAAGAAAACTCTCCAAAAACAGTATATACGATGATTAAGGTATTCATAATCTCGAAAACATTTATGAGTACATTTTTTTTCAAAGAGAAGATGTTGATCCCAACATCACCAACAATTTTGTTTATATTGACAACAACAATTAAAAGCTTGTAATTGTTGGTGAATGCATTGTACCAAAGTCCATACTCAGCAACTTCCCTAACTTGAGAATACTAATATTTGGACACATTCGTATTTGGGTTCCATAAATGCCATATGATATTTTATAAACTTAAGTATTTTGAAACTTAAACAAACTCTCGTTTGTGTCTCGCTTGTTGTAGTTGCAGTAGTCTCGCATGTATTATTTGTTCAAGTATCTCATGTAGAACTTTCAATAGTCTCACATATTTTAGTTACAATTTTCCATTATTTCATATTTTACACTAGTCTCGCATGTTGTTGCTGTAACAATTACTTCTGTAGTGTTTGTTTTACAATATCATATGTGGTAGTTGTAGTTTTCATACATGTAGTATTGTATGCTGAAGTAAAAACACCTCACATACGGTTACAAAAATTTAAGATTTTAAACCTGTATTTTGTTATGAACATAAATTCAAATATTAAAAAACACATAAATCGCTAAAACTACTTGATGTCTCGCAGTCTGAGACAGTAATTGCAGAATCAAACAACATAATTTTATATAAATTGTTGTACGAAAAACAAATCCCCGTTCTTGTTCTAACAGATTTTAAAATCACTTTGTGTTGATAAACGTTTACAAGTGAATATATCCAGTATATGATATTATACTGAATTTTATGAAAAATGATATTATACTGAATTTTATGTAAACTAAACATTCGAGAGATGCTAGTGAAACTTTGTTTCCTATTTTTAGTGAATTGACTTCGGAATAACGTTACAATTACTGATCTTTTTCTTAGATTTTCAATTATTATAAATATTATAAAATAGTTTTTTACTGTATTTTCTATACCCTTCCGAGATTACTAAAGGGAATAAAGTCATTTCATTACTCGATAAGATCATTATACAACTATTGAAAATAAAGAGAGTAAACAATACAGTTAAAAGGTTAAGATTATTGTATAAAATGAAGGTAGACCTGAATTTTAAAATAGCAAATATACGGATTTCTCAAAAAAAAAAATCTGGATGTATACGAGCGAAAAAGGTACAGATCTATCGACTGCAAAACCGAACCAGAAATAACGAAAACAAACACAAAATGTACTGCAGTCGATAGCATTTTTGACAGAAAACACAGGAAAATACACCCCATAAACACTAACTGCTAATCTCTCTATCAAGTTTCACTCTTTTTGCACTTTGCCCATCAGAATTGTTATAATTATTATTATAACTATTAGTAGTTTTACCCGGTGGCTGATGCAATACATCATGCTGGTAAGAGCAGTTTGCGCCATGTAAGCATCCCCTCGAACTGTTAAAATAAAGACAAGGCTTTGTCATTCTCTGCTTTGGTCTAGAGATATTCATTACCTCATGATTTGGGGCAACTTGGTAATTATACCGGCCACCACCGAATTGTTGAGGTGGTGGAATCTCTTGCCTTTCGCCTCCATGCTGCTGAATCAAGCTCTTGTAGTAATTGATGTCTTTTTGTTGAGGTGGAGCCGGAATAAACACAGGTGGTGGAATATGCAACGCGTTCGAATGAGGATAAAAGGATCCACTTGAAGTAGCTGCTAAAGAAGCCAAACTGGTTTCGAGTTTATTACTATGGATGGATGATGGTTCTTGAAACGTTACCGGTGCTGGTGGTTGGCTTAAAGGTGCAACAAATGAAGCTGGGTTGATTTTGTTTGAAACCGAAGGAGCGGTTGCATTATTGACACCTAATTGCTCGATTAATTTTGGGTTACTAAGAATTTTCATAAGTAGGTCGGGGTCGATTAGGTTTCCTTGTTCATTGCTTTTTGCAATTGCGGTTAAAGCAGTTGATGCAGCGGCTAACATATCTGGTTCGCAGTTAAGAGCAGACCCAGATGCATTTAGGGTGGGAAATCCAGGAGCACCTGCATAATCGGATGATGAATCTGGCACGGTGTCCTCGTCTTCGATCGGGGTAAGGGGTATGAGAGGAATCTGCAAGTTGGATTGAGTAGAGTTGCTTGCGTCAACTGAAACAGACGGGCTGCATAGAGATTAACGAAACATGTAAAATTATTAGTTATTATTTATTAGTTGATGCATATTTTATTTTTTGTTATTATTTGTTAGTTGATGCATATTTTAATTTTTTTTGTCAAGTAACTTATTTATCAAAATTAAAGATACATATTATGTGACGATTTGTGCAGATCTTTAGTCATGCCCAGAAAAGAAAGTAATGAAAAATACAAGAGTAAGAGTATCGAACTTTGGAGGAATTGCAGATGCGCCCGGATAAAATGCTTCAAGAACTCTCCTCTCTCTCTGGTTCTGAACTTCTACCTCTCCACTTTCATCACCAGCAACCACTTGCCAGTTCAAGATCAAATGAAACTGTGACAATTCTAAGTTTCAGCTTTCACATGAATACTGACGAGTTGTTTGGTATTGAGAGTATAAACTAAATAGCTAGTTAATAAACTGTCGATAAAAATTATATTTTCAGAAAGTCATGAGTTGTTTGGTGCACACGGAAAAAATAAGCCAGCCCCTTAAGGTTAAAAGCAAGGTTATAAAGTCTAAAACAAGAACTAAAATTACGATAAAACGTGTTTAGCAAAGAAACAGCTTATAAAATTTCAGGAAATAAGGTTAAATGTCTTAAAGACCAATATTTTTTACCCTTTATAAACTTAACAAGTTAGTTTGTTTAAGCTTAAAATAGCAAACCATCTATATAATTTTTCCGCTTTTAAACCAAAAAGCAAAAAAGCCTATCACCTCCAACCGATCCTTAAACTGTAAAGTAGAAGTAATAGGCAATTTGGATATTAGAAACACTAAGATAAGAAGGAAACAATGAAGAGATGCCGTAGAGGAAAACAAGATGTGAGAATAAAATTATTTCCATAACATTTCATTTCCAGTTGTCATAAGATTTCCTAACAAATTATTTCCATGCTGCCATAAGATTCATAATAATTTTTTTCTTGTCAAGCACTAATAGAGTTATTCCAATGAATTTTACTCATGGAGAGAAATGGTACGTTACTCACCTTGGGAGGGCGTTTCCAGTTGATCAGAGGAATTTCTGAGACAGCAGTTTGTAAGTGGTTTTCAGGATGAGCTTCTTCAAATCCAGGGGGTAGAGCATCATCGGTTGTTCCACTTGAGTGAGCTAGCCATGACGATTTTGCTTCAAGGTGATCCTGAGGACCCGATCCAACTTGCGAAGGAGAATCCTCGGATAGAAATAGCCTGACCTGTTAAAAATTGTTATTGTAAATCATCATTAAAACAGAATTTGGTAGGTATAACTCATGCTAAACCACGCTGGGTTGATTCTACAAGGATCTAATATGATGTACTGTTTAGTGTACGGCAAACAAAAGTCGGAGGGACACATTAAACAATACAAAAGACTATGATATGACAGACCAAACTCACACTTCAAAACAATGATTGTTTTCAAAAACCTTTATGATAGACCAAACTCACACTTCATATTTCATTGCATGTAATCGACGACTATAAGATAGTCCAACACAATCATTCTTTAATAATTGAGTCGCATATGTTATAAAGATGGTCTTATATTTACTTTAAGTCCTTCTAGACTAACCAGTTATAGAAGAAGCTAAAAAACCTTATGAATGTAGGTTAAGCTCCAAATGTATTTGTTCTTCGGGTCCAGATGGAACTGGTTTTATTTCAACCGGTACGAATACTAAGACTGTTGTAATCCCAGAATAAACTGAACCATGGCCAATTCTACTAGTGTGGACTCTAGCAGCCAAAAAAAAATCTGAAGAAATAACTAAACCATGTAATGTTGACAAACAAACTAACCCTCTCCATTTACATGCTTATGTGTTTAAGATGCTTAATAGAGTTGTTGACTGATTCATATAACTAGAAAGCAAAACACTAGTAAAAGTTGCACGCAGAAGTTTCAATTTCTTACCGATGACCATGCAACTTACAAAATAACAGTCGCATGACAATCTACCACTCCCGATTAAGCGAATCAAAGAGGATTCATTACAATAATACTCGGAATAGTTTTTGATGCAAGAGAATGGCCAACAATGGACAAAAAGGATTCTAGTAATTAATGTTCTTTAATACATACTACGTGCAAGATAAGCTAAGTGCTCAGATGAACTACATTGTTTGTCAATTCATAGATCAAACGGGGTTTCTCATTTACGACTAACATTTTAAAATGCACACGTAAGCCACCTGTTCTTGCTTTTCCCCTATAACAATTAGGTAAAACTTGCATACAGTTCTGATCAAATACATGTAGACAAGCAATCATGAAGACTTATGTATCATGTCCAAATGCTTTAGTTTGAATTATATCGAAACTTCAACTTCCCAATGCACCGGAATCTCACATGAAACCATCTAACTCCCACATGGTATACAAAAACCATACATCACGAATAAAAACTCGAAACAAAATCATGCAATTAGTAGAAAAAATAGGCCACGCAAATCTAAACTTCAAACTATACACATACAAAGAAGATTTACAACACAAAAGTAAGTAAATCTATCAGACCCCCATTACATTCATATTCAAAATTAGTTTTATCTTCATGAAAGTAATAATTAAACCTAATGTTGATACGAATGTACTGGGAATCTCAGTCATTCATTCCCTTGCTTGTGTGTAGTAAACTTTGTGTGCAACTCATTTCGATGTCTTTATCACACACACAAACAGATTAAACACCTTTAGTGATTTCATAAAACAGCTTTTCTACTGTCATAAAATGTACAGAAGATATGAATAACTTGTCCAAATGCCATACCAAATTCATCAACCCTGATTAGAACATCAAGACTTCATAAAATGTAGAGAAGATATGGATTGTTTGTCCAAATTCACTATCATTCTAGACCGATTAGAACATCAGGATCGTAAACATAACTCTTAAACTTTACATGACACTGTCTAAGTCCAACATAACTTCAATTACAACTACTCATAAACAACATATACAACTAGATATAAAGTATCACTGTAACCTAAACTCTAAACAATAGAGAGTAATAGTGTAAGCAACAAAGATAAACGCAACAGCCAGCATAAATACATTCAATCAATAATTCATTGCACTATACGTTAGTAAAAACCAGATTATAGTTCCATCGTTGATTGTTTCGTGTTCATTTTCATGTGATTATCAAATCAATTCTACATCATAAAAAATTGTACTAATATTTTACCTGACAAAGATTAGAATCTGATGCCCATGAAATCCTTTTCGATTTCTTCATCAGCCGTTGCATTTTTTAATGATTAAAATCCTTTTCTCAACAATTTCGATTGTAACTTCAGTATATGTTATTCAATTTCGTTAAATCCCCAAATCTGTCTGTTAGCTAAACCAGTAACTCAATCCAAATTTTTTTCTTCAAAACCCTAGATTACTTACAAATCAAAAGAAAAAACAAAAAAATCTGAAATGAAATCGAGAATATGGATCAAACTGAGATTTCAAAACTATGAGAGATTTGAACATTTGTTTGGTGATTGGAGAGATTGAATTTTCTTCGTCTTCTAATTTTCTCTTTCTCTTTCTGTTTCTCTTTATATCTCCTCCTGGCCTGTCTTCTATCTGGAATGGCGAGCGGCGAGACACCGAAAATAAGTTTAGATAGGTATTCGGAAGTGTTGATCACGCGCCAGACAATTTTATATAAAAATGATTTTAGTTGGATTTAGGTCTGTGTTTTCGAATGAAATAAAGAATAACTAATAGAATTTCAAAATGGATTCGTAATAACAATTATATTTATGGTTTCGAAAAATGATGTGGACATGATAGGACCATCGAAATTATACTTATTTTTGGTAATTTAATAAGATATTTCAAAGCGAAACTAGTAGTATCATTTAATCCTTCTTTAAGTTTTAGTAATTTAATTGTGTGGTGTAAATGGTTATATATATATATAACACATTTTATAGTAGTTCTACTTTTAATTGCTAATAATGTCATTAAAATGGTTTTTATTCTTAATTGCGACTTATTTAAATGATTATTATGGTAGATTTTTTTATTATATATTTTATAATTTTAGTCGTGACATAAAAATATAATTTAAGATATTTTCAAAAATTTAATTACGGCTTATTATTTAAAAACACGTAAAGTTTTGACCATATTTTGTTATAAAAATATTTTTTATACAAAATCATCAAATAGGTGTGTTTTTTATTTCGTGATTAAACTTTTACGGTTTATATCTTTTAAACAGTAGTTTAAAAATATGAAATCGAAAGTATTATTAAATTTTGTTAAAACTAACAAAACTAGATCCATGAATGATATTTTATTTTCTCAAATTCAGTCAACTTTGGTCTACCATCTAACAACTTGCAACTACCATCTAGCCTTTATGTCTAGCATCTAACATCTCCACTTTACACTAGTCTTGCATTTAACATCTAAAATCTAGGTCTCACATCTATCATCTAACCTTATATGTCTCGCATACACCATTTTTATTTTACACAAGCTTGAGATTTATCATATAAAGATCTATCTTCTGTATCCATCATCTAGCTTTTATGTCTCACATTTGCCATTTCTATCTCACAACTATCATTTTTATTTTACAGTGGTCTTGCATATAACATCTAAAATTTAGGTCTTACATTTATTATCTAACCTTTATTCTCGCATCTGTCATTTTTATTAAACAATGGTTTCACATAATCACTAATTTGACTATTACGTCAAGATACATTATGACCACTTGCGTAGCGTTATGGTCTTTCAACCTTATGTTTGGTTTATTAACTATAATCACTAATTTTTAATTATATACGACCCATTTTCTATCATGGAGATCACTTAACTTATATCTTTCTAATCACGAAGATGAAGATCACTTGATATATAGCATTTTCTATATTGAAGATGAAGATTACTTGGCTTATAACCTTTTCTATCATGGAGGTGAAGATTATTTGGCTTATGAACTTTTTTATCATACAAGTGGAACTTTTGTTGTTTTATTTTGTATAAATTCATTCAATTTCCGTTTGAACCTCGAACAACAATTAAAGCACATGTCTTGGCAAATGTTTTAATTTAATTTCACTTCGAACGACCAGAACCTAAAATACTTGAACCTCAATCAGGTTGAATAACCCATTCGTCTTTAAGGATATCAATATTCAGAACTCTCCAATTATCTATAAAAAACTTTAAGAGTATATTGGAGAAACTTTCGAACTTACAAGGAGATGTAGCTAATTTTCATTTGTTGTATTCAAAATTTTAAACTCTTTGTTTTTTAATTTTAGGCATGTAAAGAACTTTCAACTACTTCGAATAAATAATCATAAGAATAATAATAAAGATGCACTCTCGTATATATCATCTAGCCTTTATGTCTCGCGTCTACCATTTTTATTCTACACTTCTCTCACATCGTATATATCATCTAGCCTTTATGTCACACATCTACCATTTTTATTTTACATTGGTCTCGCAACTAATATTTAAAATATAGGTCTCAAATCTATCATCTAGCATCTAGGTCTCGCATCTAACATTTAAAATATAGGTCTCAAATCTATCATCTATCATCTAGGTCTCGCATCTACAATTTATATTTTATATTGGTCTCGCATCTAGCAAGATACCAGATAAAGATTGTTCTGGAATCTAGCAATGATAGATGCAAGATACAAAACATTAGACATGAGACATACACTTCGTATTCTTCGTATAAATGTAATAAAAGTTATTCGAGAAACACATAATCGTTTTTTTTCCCAAACAATCATTAATTCTAACTATATAAGTGCATTTTAATTATAATTTTTTTTGGTTTATCCCTTTAATCACAATTTGTCAATTTACATAGGGACTAATTTATTAATCAAATTTAGTCTTGTTTATGGTGGAATTATATTCTTATCAATGTCAGTTTTGTTCATTTATAGCGTAATTGAATTCGATTTACATTTTTTAAAATCTCAGAGAAATTGAAAGAAGGAAAGAGAAAAGATATAAAATAATTAGAAATAAAAAGAATATAGAGATAGTTTAATAAAAATATATAATTTTGTAAAACAGATAGCCTTTTGTAAGTCAAGTACAATATAATTTTGGTATCCTCTTTTAAAGAAAAAAAATCATAAACAAAGTATAAAAGCATCAAGGAAAATAACACCATCTATACAATCATCAAGAGCAAAGTCTATCACTCTTACGTGTGATGTAAAGTTTCAAAAAACAATACAAACAAATGGCATGTCTATCTTTCTAAAAATGAATCAAACGTGTTGTATTTTATTTATATTAATTTATTCAAATCAAATTAAGTAAAAACTAATCATAATTATATGTACCGATTTATAAAAAATGCTAAAAAATAGTGAATTAACTACTTTTTAATTTTTTTAAATAATATACATTTATTGGTTTTAGATTATTTTATCGACGTTTATATATGTATATATGAAAATTTAAATAAAATAAAAGTAAGAAAGAAAGCTAATAAAAAGTATACACTTATATATATATATATATATCATGAGATAATAATAAGAAAATAAAACAAAAATTTGGTTTAAAATATTGTCACTAACAATTTTTTAAATTGTCGACTAGTTTTGGACAATACCAATGATCATCATCCTTAAAAAAGATCTGAATACTAAAAAAAGTTATACTATAAGCTTTATTAGTACTTGATGTCAATAAATTTGGATTACTGGACATAGCCGAAGCGGTAAGTTGACTTGAGAGTGATTGAGTTAGAGTTGGAGTAATAATAAATATGAATAACATTAGGAAGAACACAAAAAATGAGAGATATGTTAGTTTTATTAATTGACGTTGGACCTTTATATATAAGCCGTGTTACAATAGATGTTATTAGGATATTAGAGAATAATGGATAATATTTCTCTTATTGCTAAGATATGGACCTTTATATATAAGCCGTGTTACAATAGATGTTATTAGGATATTAGAGAATAATGGATAATATTTCTCTTATTACTAAAATATGCAGTTGAGTGTATCTTTGACTAATTATGTGGAAATATTTATAAACTTAGATAAGTTGATGAGTTTATTGCTTCAGTATCGAGTAATTACATTGTTATTAGTAGCCCTCATAGTCGTAATGAGAGTAATAAAGGAAGACTAGCCTAGTATTGTCTGAAGTATTCTTGTTATTGACCGAATATTTTTTTGGTTTTTATCGATGCACATATCGCTTATCCTAATATTATTTTGTCTTTGTCGAAACATATTTTATCACTTTTTTTATTGTTTTGCTTGTTTGAATAATGTTTGGTCTTTGAATTTGTAATTTATTATAAAAACTTCGACTCAGTTATTGACGATATTTGAATGGCTCCTTTATTCTTTGTGTTACGAGAATAACAAGTTCTACCACGACTAAGTCTTTAGGATTTTAGTCAAGAAAGAGATAAGGCAAAAAATGATCATTCTATTCATCGACAAGTTCTCCTTACTTATAATGTCGTGAGTTAGTGGGCAGTTACACACGTTTACACTTAATGCTGCACTAACTCACTAACGTCAATATTCCTATTATTTTGGAACAACTACTTAAAACGGTTTGACGTAAGAGTCAAAATGTGTGTCATACAATAAAGGAACGCCTGATCCGATTTGCGCCTCAAATCGAGCTAAGCCACTCCTTAAGCGCGATCAGGTATGTTCTTTCGTGCAGAGCTCCAGCTCACTAATCTCATGATAAACTTATATTCTTTGAGTTCACACTATATTTTGGTCTGTTCATCATGTCCCTAAGCTGGTCTATCAACTCATCTCTCTCCTAATATCTTCAAGCTCGATCTACCTTTTTTTTAGAGCACCTCATTTTATTCATTGTTTGTCCTAATCCAAGTTCGCGGTTTTCCTGCTCGTGCTCGTACTTGTTTGAGGGAATCCCCCCTTATCAGGGCTCCCCCTAGTTTATAGGTTTATTAATTTTTTATAAAAATATTAGTAAACCTGTAAAATAAAAATACAATGTATTATTAAATGGAAACCCACAAATAGCCGCGTGGTTAGTCGAAACGCCTTGTTGCTTCTTTTGCCAACACGTGTCACTGATGTAACTGCGACGGTTCTGACACCACCGTTCCTGGGAGACAATGGCTGGCGCTTTAGTTTTTGGCACAGATTTTAACCAATTAATGACGTAACACGCTCATTTGAAAGGGTGTATACACAATCAAACTTCTTCTGTGTTTACTCACTTGAAAGAACAATAAAAACACTGTAATCCTCTCGCTTCATTATTGCCGGAAAAACATTCATCATCTGCAACCAAGGCACACTCTGTCGCGTTCTTCAACACTAATTTGGTAAATAATTTCTTAATACATAAGTACTTCCAATTAGATACTTGGTAGAACCCTAGGTTTTAGGTTACAACTTTTGTCAGTAGGTTATTCCCCTAATGCACATATCTTCCTACGTCGAATCGATTGCCCTTGCCTGCTATAAACATGTTGATTCGTATCATTACCTCATTGCAGTTTATGTAAAAATTATGGCACCAAAAAAGGCGACGGAGGCTAAAACTGACAAAATTATGGAACCCATATATGCTTTAAAAAGCTATTTCTCACAAATAGCCCCCAAATACACTAATTTAGATGATGATGGTGTTGCCACCCTCATGAAAAGATGTCTTATTCATGAGGATGTGATTATTAAAGCACCTAGTATAAGCGAACACCCTTATCACCCCTAAGAAAATGAGACATGCATTTTTACTACCCTATTCGATTGGGGGTTAAGATTGCCACTACCCGAACTAATTCATGACTTTTTCTAACGTGCTCAGCATTTCCCCCACTCAAATGTCAGCCAGTGGTTGAAGGCTATTACTTAGCGTGGTGCTCATCTCACGCTTGCTCAAAACAGAAGTATGCTTGGCAGACTTGCTATCTGCCACTAATGTTGCCAAAATATCTAAAGCCCATTTCTTTTATACCCACTTCAAAGGGGTAAAAACAATTGTAGAGCTCCCCTCCTCTGATAGGAATTGAAAAAATTTCTTCGTCTTTGTGTCTGGAAATTGGGAGCATAAAACCACTACCTTAAACCTTCAATTAGAAAGGAAATTGAAGTGTAAGTGCTAATAAGATTATGAGAGACAAAAAATTGCTCCAATCCTTGTCAACCAATAACTAATAAATATTTATTTGTGCAGGTGAAATGTCAAATCAAAGTTGGTGGAAGGAAGAGAGACCCAAAGATTACGTAAACCCTCTGATCAGAGTTGGGAATTTGGCCTGCGAGGCATGGCAACAGGATCTCAAGCAGCTGTTTACATGATACAATTATTTGAAGTTAGGTTTGTGGTCGATTTTGGAGCTGAAGATCACAACAGACGGTGAAGTTACCATGTCAGATGGGTCAGAGGCTACCATGGACCGTATTAGGGCGCTTTTGGAACAGAAATACTGGGAGAAGAACAATGCCGACGTCTGGCTTGCGGTGCCACGCGTTGCTCGAAAGGATAGTGAAGCAGGGGATTCTTCCTCCGCTCCTGCTCAATCTTGCGAGCTGGGGAACGATGCCGTGAATAACAAGGGAAAGAAATCGAGCAAGCTGAAAAAGAAGCAACCAAGGTGCCAGAAACTGCTCAGCCCAGCAGAGTTCGAGCAGAAAGAGAAGAAGAGGAAGAAGACACAACTTCTGGCTCGCTGATTAAGCCCTGGAACAAGAAACCAAAGATGATTGAAGACACCGTTCCTTTGAGCATGAGGAGATTAAAACTTAAAGATGATGAGGGTGATAGCACGGGAGCTACTTCTGGGGAAAAAACTTGTCCCCCCACCCAAACCTTCACCGAAAGACTTGGTAAAAGGATGAAAAAGAAAGTTATTCCCCCAACACTTGCTAAAAGGATGAAAAAATGGGTGTACAAATCCAACATGAAGGATCATTCACCATCATTGGAAACCACTGAGAAAGGCAAGGGTGAGGACAAAGACGTTGGGCCTAGTCAACAAAGGTCGCATGCCATAGAACTGTTTCCCAAACAGATTATCATACCACGCCATTCTTCATTTATGTTCAAGCAGCTCCGCCGGATTCATGACTTGTCATATTATGATAAGATGTCAATTCCTGATATCTTACAGCGACAGGTAGAGCTATTCCATTGAGGTAAAAGTCTTGCGATCTCGTGGTGCTCAACTAAAAATTAAGAACATAATTCTAACTTTCTATTGATATACAGCTTCATCACATCTCTATCGTGCTGGGCTATCGAAACATGTCCCCCACTGAAGTAGTTACTATGGAGAAGTGGAGACCAGAAGCCATGATTTTTGGCTAACCTAAGACCAGTGCTACAGAGGTCATTCGTCTAAAACATGCTTACACCTCGACCAAAACCACCAAACATGAAGCCATCGATGCCAAAGCCAAACTTGAGAAGACTGTTGGAACCTTGCAAGAAGCTCTGAAATGCAGTGACGAGAGATAGAAAACTGCGAACGACAATCATAAAATGGTGTTGAGCCAAAACGAGAAATTGCTGAAGAGGAATGATGAGCTGTATGCTCAGAGCTCAGACTTGCTGGATAAAACTATTAATCAAGCGAAGAGAGTGGAGGAGCAGGCCGAGCAAATTGCAGCTCTTAATGCCGATGTTAGTAAGTTAACTGGTCAACTAGAGGAGGAACATGCTCAACTTGGTCGAGAGCGACAGTAGTGGCAGATGAATGTAGAAACAGCTGTGGTAGAAAGGGAGACTCAGGTGTTTACCGTGGCTACAAAAATAATAGCCAAAGAAAAAATGAAGGCTATAACTGAACTGATAGCCTTGAATCCTGAGATAAATCTGGGATCTTTGGCATCTCTGGTTGAAGGATCTGTACCACTTCAAAATGTGAGCATAACACCTGAACCGATCACCGAAGCTAATACTACTGTAGTAACTGATGGTACTCCTTTAGAACCTGCAAAGCTACCGCCTTCCCCAAGCGCTAAGTAACGAAAACATTTGTTTGTTGTTATGTTGTATGTATTTCATTGTTGTATGCTATGCATACCAAGACTTTGTATTATCATAAATAATTTGAAAATGCACTGAATCTATATGTGATTTACATTTTTCCAATTGATGAATATCATAGATGTTTGTGGAGAAAATGTAGAGTATGTGTTTGCTGTACTTCATGGAGATCCTTACAATCCTGAGCTCAATAAGGCTCATTGCGTATCTTAGACAATATTTTCCATAATAGCGTATCTCGCGATAAGGTCACGTGAACCCTATTGCGTAGTCTGTTCTAGACTTGGTCTTTGACCAGTTCACGAATATACCCAGTACAAAGTATATGCACAGTATGACCATTACGTAGCCCGTAGGCATGGCCAATTAGCCCATTCGTGTTTATAGACACTTAGTATGGACTCAATATAGTCCATTGCGTAGCCAAAATGGCGTGGTCATTGACCCATTTGTTGAATGTAAGGATGAAATTTGCAACAAACACATAGTGGCGAAAGCATAAACTATATTGAAAAATTAAAATGTTGTTTTCAGATGCCTTATTAAAAAACATCCTCGATCCATCAAGGAGGAAAAAGAGAGCAACAATACAATTTAAACATTATGGCGATACAACTTAGGTGATTGAAATTCCAAGGATGTTTGAGTGCTTAGCCATTTTGATCTGTCAATCTCTACGCGCCATGGTGCCTTGCAGAAATAATTGTGTACGGGCCTTCCCAATTTGGTCCTAGTTTGCCATCTGTTCCACTACTGGAGCCCTGAAACACCTTCTTTAAGACTAAGTCTCCTTCCTTAAAAGAATGCGACTTCAACCAAGTATTAAAGCGTTATCTCATCAGGATTCTATAATCTTCAGCTCACACCCTTGCTTGGTTTTGTCGTTCATCTAAAAGGTCCAACCAGGTTGATCTGGCTATCAAGTTTGTCTCCTCTTTGTAGTGCTTGATTTTGTGGCTCGGTACTATGATCTTTGCTGTAATGACTGCTTCTATACCGTATACCAACGCAAATGGTATATCTCCTGTTGTTGAGCGTGGGGTGGTTCGATACGCCTATAACACTTCTGCCAATTTCTCCGGCCATTTGCCTTTGGCTCCTTCCAGTTTTTTCTTAAGTTCTTCTAGTAGCGTCCTGTTAGTTACCTCAACCTGACCATTTTCCTGAGGATAGTAAGGGGTGCAGAAGTGCTTGAGAATCCCATATCGTTTGCAGAAGTTGGTAAGTATTGAATTTTGGAATTATGGGCCGTTATCTGTCATTAAAATCCATGGAATTCCATATCGGGTTAGAATTTGATTATGGATAAAATCATATACCTCCTGTGCGCGTGTTCGGAATAGGGCTGTAGCCTCGCCCATTTGAAAAAAATAATCGACTGCGACAATATGGAACTGTCTTTTGCCTGTGGCCATAGACAAATGACCCACCAAATCCATTCCATATTTATCAAATGGATATGGAACCGGGATGTTCTGCATAGGTTCGCTGGGTCTATGCTGTGTATTCGCATATTCTTGACACTTGTGACATTGTATTATAAGATTCTCTGCGTCACTTGCTAGCTAACACCAATAATACCCAACGAGGAGAAAACGACGAATCAGCGTTCGGTGACCATAATGAGCCCATGCTTATCCTGAATGTATATAAGCCTATATCGAAATACCTTCTGTGCGATCAAGGAAAATGAGCAAAGGTTGGGTAGAACTCTTCCTATATAAGATGTTGTCCAGGACACAAAACTTAGCTGCCTTGACTTGCAGCGCTCGAGCTTCATTCTTATTTGTTGGCAATGTGTCATAACTCAAGTACTGTAAGTATGGAGTTCTCCAATCGACATCATTCGCAATTGAATTGATGGGTGTTCTCCCGAAGCTGCAGTCTTGGCTAGAATATCACCTGCTGAGTCGTTCTTTCGTGAGATCTGCTCATATAACACACGTGCGAATTTAGATACATATTCCTTTAGCATAACAAGTTATTCTTTGATTCTTTCCTGCCTCACATAATAAGTACCCTATGCCCGATTAACCAACAACTGAGAGTCGGATTTGATCTTGATATTTTGAGCTCCGCATATCACAGGCAACTTCGTGCCACAGAGAGTAGCCTCATACTTCGTGACATTATTTGTTACCAGGAAATTAAAGTGCACAACCTGTTTGATATCCTCACCGCTTGGGGACCGTAGTATAATTCATGATCTTCTGTCCAACGTAGAAGATGCACTATCGACCTCAACGATCCACTGGTCTGATTCAATCGTTTGCTTATTGTCTGTGTCAATCTGTTGATCTCTAGAGGAGGTGAATTTGGCCAAGAAATCAGGGACTGCTTGCCCCTTGATAGCTAGGCGCGGCTCAAATTGAATTTCATACTCACCAAGCTCGATGCTTCATTTAGTGAGCATACCAGAGACATTTGTCTTCTGCAATACCGTTTGAAGAGGAAATGCCGTCCACACCGTAATTACATGTCCTTGGAAATATGGCCTCATCCGCCGAGCTGCAACAACCAAACTTAAAGCAATTTTTTCGAGGTTCAGATACATTATTTCTGCATATGTTAGTATTTTGCTCGTGTAGTATATCGGACGTTGTACGAGGGCCGAGCTTACAGCAAATGACGATACCGCAAGGTAAATAAATAGGGGCTCCTCGGGGACGAGACCAAACAAGATCTTGGGGGGAGGTGAGATATTGTTTGAGCTCAACAGAGGCTCTGTCACACTCTTTTGTCCATGTAAACTTCTTAGCACCTCGTAATACTTCAAAAAAGTGATGAATCTTGTCCGATGCGCATAAGATAAACCTTGAGAGGGCGGCTAACCTTCCTATAAGAAATTGCAATTCTTTAATATTCTTTAGTGGTTCCATTTGTAAAATTGCATTCAGTTGGACGGGGTCTGCCTCAATACCATGTTGACTTACCACATAGCCTAAAAAATTACCCTTAACAACACTAAAAGAGCACTTATCCGGGTTAAGTTTGAGGTTAAACCGCCGTAACAAGTCAAAAACAACCTGTAATGTTTCCAAATGTTACGCTTCTTCATGATTTTTAACGATCATGTCGTCAATGTATACCTCTAAATGTTGCCCTAAATTATCTTGGAAGATGTGATTTATCAATCATCGATATGTCGAACCTGCATTCTTAACTCAAAATGCATGACTGTATAACAGTAGAGGCCCCACTCGGTTTGAAAAGCTGTGTGCTCCTGGTCGGATGGGTGTAGGCGAATTTGGTTATATCCAAAATATGCATCCATAAAGGATAAGAATTCGCAGCCCGAGGCTGAATCGACCAATTGATCAATTCGTGGTAATGGGAAAGTATCCTTAGGGCATGCCTTATTTAAATCGGTGAAATCCACGCACATTCTCCATTGGTCGCTCTTCTTTTTTACCAAAACCGGGTTGGCTATCTAAACCGGATATCTTGTTTTTTAGATGTGCCCCAAACGGCTTAATTTGGTCACCTCAACTAATATAGCTGCCTATTTTTCTGTTGAAAAAGACCTACACCATCGTACCGGTTTGGCACACGGGTTGATAACTAATTCATGACTTATGATTGAAGGGCTTACTCCTGAGACATCAGCTGTCTCCCAAGAAAAAACATCTAATTATTTTGTTAATAAGGTTAATAAACGTACCTTTGCATCCCGAGACAACTCCTTTCCTAATGGAAGCACTCTACTGTCAGCTATGAACATGTCCACGGTTGTAGTATCTGTGGCAGTTGAGTCATCATTTTCTCGTGGGTCGTCCACTGGGTCTAGCGAGGTAAGATCCAGTGTTCATGGTTTAAGATCCCCCTCGCAGTTTAATTGCTATCAGAGAGGTTTCGACGGGTCCGACGCGATCGCATAGCACGTTCGCGCAGTTCTTTGGCTGTCTCGTATTGTTCCCACCAAGCTACCCACCAGATATTTGACGTATTGTCGAAATGTGCATGGCGTCTCCTCCATCTTATGCAGCTATGGTCTTCCAATTACAGCGTGGTAAGGTCTTGGTGCATCGGAAATTATAAACAGAGTCTTTAGTTTCTTCTTCGTGGCTCCATGTCCAACCTTTACCAATAGCTCCACCTCCCCAACACATTGTGAGGTTCTTCCTTCATAGCCGACCAACGTCCGCTGGGTAGGCCGATATCGGGGGACGTTCTGCATGCGGTCGAAACTGCTTTTGAAAATAATATTTTCCGAGCTTCCACTATCGACCAACACTCAAGTTACCATTACTCCTCCGATATCTAGGTGAATAGTTAAAGCATCTTCATGAGGTAGGCTGACACCTCTAAGATCGTCGTCATTAAACGTGAGGTCGACCAGTAGATCCCTTTAGTTTCAATAGGAATTTGCATCTATTTCATACACATTGAACTCGTTTTTAACCCTCTTGTTTTGAGCTACCCCTTGACCTGTGGCTGAGCTCCCCCTGATATGGTAAGAAGCCACTGTTGTTTGTTAGCTTCTATTTCTTTTCCATTAGCCGGTTTTTCATTGTTTGGAGAACGGACCTCCTCACGGCGATCTGGATGAGATCGCTTGATATACTGTATCAACTCACCATTGTCTATCAAATGTTGAATCTTTTCTCTTAATTGCCAACACTCATCCGTGATCATGATGATATGCACAATAATAGTGGTTAGATCGTTTGAATCATGGGGCGCTAATCATGAGCGAAGCTTGGTACTTTGTGCTCCCTCTTGTTCGATCATTAATCATCGAGATAGCTTCAATAAATGGGGTGAAGCATCTATTTGGTTGCTTGAGCTGTTGGGGTGGCCTACTATAATCCCTTTTAGGTTGCTCCTCAATCCTTTTCCGTTCTGTTCCGCCTTTTTTGAAATCCAATCCACGTCGCTCGGGAGACCCTTCCCGTTTGGCATCGTCGACCTTAAAGTCTTGTAAAGTCATAGATGTATCCTTTCGGCAAGCTGGTGAACCAATCCATTGCGTTACTTTAAGGGTCATTGACAATGCTCGACACAACATTGCGTCGTCGGGGTTGAACACCATCATCATGTTTCTGAACTGCTCCAAATGCCTTTCTGGATCTCATGTTCCGTCATATGCTTACATCCTGAAAGGATCAAACTTCCTCGGGAGCTGAGCTTCGAGAATCTTCTCAGAGAATGGTGATTCCTTTAGTATGTTGGATGATAATCTCGGGCGAACCTGAATATAACGGAGATCCTTATTTTTTCGAGCTCGCTTGGTTGACATCTGCTTTGCCTCTTCCCGCATACCCTTGTTACGATTCTTATCCCCGCTCTCTCCCTCACCTTCCTGCTTGTCATCTCGCTTCGACGATCGATCCGTTCTGTTAACTTTACTTGCCTCCAGACCGGACAGTTGATGCACCTTGCTCTTTCCCTTGATCTAAGCAATGAGGGCATAGATATTGTCATTCATTCCTGCCATAGTGGTGTGCATGGCTTGTTCCCTTGCATCTCGCTTGAATGCTATTTTCAGTTGCTCCTCCTGGACATTCTGGATTCTATCCTCTAGTTGGAGGACCACCGAATCAGCTGTTGGGATGGCCTTCATAGTTTCATGAGCCTCTGCTACATCTGCCGGTTGATGGACTTGTACCTCTTCCCGAGGGACAACGGTGGGCTGGATAGGTGGTTCCTCCGTCACAACCTTCCCTTGGGGTTCCATGAGATTAACCCTTTGAGAAGCTATAGGGCCGGAGTACATGACACCTTGCCCAGTTGGTTGATTCATCGATTCCCTCTGGTGGATCGTTGCTTCACTAGTTTCCTAGTTGTCTTTCTCGATTCCTGACCTTGTGACTACCATGGTAGATGGTTATGAAATTCCCACAGACAGTGCCAAATTTTTTACAGGAATAAAAAGTTCTACCACAATTAAGTCTTTAGGATTTTAGTCAAGAAAGAGATAAGGCAAAAAATGATCATTTTATTCATCGACAACTTCTCCCTATTTATAATGTCGTGAGTTAGTGGGCAGTTACACGCGTTTACACTTAATGCTGCACTAACTCACTAACGTCAATATTCCTATTATTCGGAACAACTACTTAAATCGGTTTACTTAAGAGTCAAAACGTGCGTCATACAATAAAGGAATGCATGGTATGGTCTGCGCCTCTAATCGAGCTAAGTCACTCCTTAAGCGCGATCAGGTCTGTCCTGTCGTGCAGAGCTCGAGCTCAATAATCTCATGTTCAACTTATCTTCTTTGAGTTCACACTTTATCATGGTCTGTTCATCGTGTCCCTAATCTGGCCGATCAACTCATCTCTCATAATATCTTCGAGCTCGATCTGCCTTTATTTTTTAGATCATCAACGTTGTAGAACTCGTCATTTTCTTCATTGCTTGTCCTAATCCAAGTTCACGGTCTTCCTGCTGGTGCTCGTACTTGTTTGGGGAATCCCCCCTTATCACTTTGTTTAAAGTTCTATTGTCTTTGTGAAGTTTTTAGACTTTGTTTATTTTTATTTGATTTCATTTGTCTTTGCTCTGACTTCATTTGTTTGATTGTTTTCTGATGAATGATGATGAAAAGAATATAATTTTTTCTTTTTTCTTTTCCGGAAATAATTTATTCTTTTATTTTTATTTTTATTTGAACATAACCCCTTTAGTCATTCTTAAAGATTGAAATTGAGGGGTGTGAAATTTTGTTACCTCTATATATTTAGCGAAAACAAATTATTACTAATTTTGGCGAATTATAACTTTGAGGAAAATGTTTGTGTATTAAAAATATTGTGCAGTTACTTATTTTTATTCCCAAATAACAATACATAAGCAATACATTTTTGCTTATTACTGAAGATAATTATGAAAACTGCATTTTTGTACTTAGTATACAACGAGTTTTTATTTCCAAGTAACTATACACTTTGAATTATAAAATCTCTTTTTATTTACAATTAACTGTGCAAGTGGGTTGAATTTTATTACACGTGACGGTAATGTGTTCATTGTTATGCGTGTGAATTTGTTTGAACTTCCTTAATCATTACCCTTTTTTTCTTGTTTCCATTCAAACAATATTTCCTCTTACTTAATTTGTGCATTTGTTTGGACTTTTTTAATCATTACCATTTTTTTATTTTCATTCAAACAATATTTCTTCTTACTTAATTTGTACCATTGGTTTATGAAAAGATCTATGATTGAATTTTGATTTTTTATTTGTGTTAAATATCATTTCTCTATCTCTGTCGACTTGCTTTCTTTCTTTCTTTTTCTTTGCTTTTCCTCCGAGCTCTGCTCTGTTTGTTTGTTTATTATAACAAAGTAAAAAACTTTTCTTTTATAAATTTCATAGAAAAAAATATATTTCTCAGCCCATAATCGGATATAGCTTCTTTCATTGCTCAAGCTATTATTGATGATAACTATATTTGTCGTGATTGTGAACCCAAATCAGTGGTTGGTGGCTTGTATCCTATTAAAATTTGATTTGATAGTGCGTTCTTATTCCTCATTCGTAGAGGATGGTGTTATCAAAATTGTAGAGACTGTGCCATCCTTGAATATATTGTCATGCAACATCCTGAAGAATGAGATAATTTTTCAGGATGTTGCATGAAAATATATTCAAGGATGGCACAGTCTCTACAATTTTGATAACACCCAACGGGAATTAAAACAAGTGATAAAAAATAGGTAAATAAAACAACCTCACCTACAAGCCACCAACCACTGATTTGGGTTCACAATCACGACAAATATAGTTATCATCAATAATATCTTGAGCAATGAAAGAAGATATATCCGATTATGGGCTGAGAAATATATATTTTTCTATGAAATTTATAAAAGAAAAGTTTTTTACTTTGTTATAATAAACAAACAAACAGAACAGAGCTCGAAGGAAAAGCAAAGAAAAAGAAAGAAAGAAAGTAAGTCGACAGAGATAGAGAAATGATATTTAACACAAATAAAAAATCAAAATTCAATCATAGATCTTTTCATAAACCAATGATAGTGCGTTCTTATTCCTCATTCGTAGAGGATGGTGTTATCAAAATTGTAGAGACTGTGCCATCCTTGAATATATTTTCATGCAACATCCTGAAGAATGAGATCATTCTTCAGGATGTTGCATGAAAATATATTCAAGGATGGCACAGTCTCTACAATTTTGATAACACCATCCTCTACGAATGAGGAATAAGAACGCACTATCAAATCAAATTTTAATAGGATACAAGCCACCAACCACTGATTTGGGTTCACAATCACGACAAATATAGTTATCATCAATAATAGCTTGAGCAATGAAAGAAGCTATATCCGATTATGGGCTGAGAAATATATTTTTTTCTATGAAATTTATAAAAGAAAAGTTTTTTACTTTGTTATAATAAACAAACAAACAGAGCAGAGCTCGAAGGAAAAGCAAAGAAAAAGAAAGAAAGAAAGTAAGTCGACAGAGATAGAGAAATGATATTTAACACAAATAAAAAATCAAAATTCAATCATAGATCTTTTCATAAACCAATGGTACAAAAACTTGCTTATCGAGATGCTATATCAGGTTATGAAGAAGTTTTCAAAACCATTTTTTTCATCAACTGGACATGGGGATGTTGTCTTCGGGATATGAAAAGGTTTTCGAAACCAATTTTTTTCCTCAACCGGATGGTTTCAATGTGATTTCGAATAAGGAACACTCGAGAAGGATTTATCTTATTCCGATAAGGTCAATAACAATTCTCAATGTAACAATTGAAAAAAATAAAATAAAATAATTTTGGTTGTTAATGGTGATGGTGCTGTGAATTCGAGGATGAATTCTTGTCAACGAGGATATGATGATGTAGCCTAGAAAGTCCAAACAAAAAACCTTTTTAATTTTATTTTATTTTATTCAAATATCTTATGTTTTAAACCAATTCTAATTGTATTAAGATTTTATTTTATTTTATTTTAAAATATTTATTTTATTTCCTTGTATTTTATTTTATGGTTTTGAGTAGCTCTTATATATAGCCTCGTATACCTTAAATTATTTTAAGTTTTTGGAATAATATATTTTTTATCTCTGAAAATTTCAGTCTTTGTTACCCTTAGATTAGGGTTTCATCATGTTACCCTTGAATTAGGGTTTCGTCTATCGTTTCTTCTTCTTCTATTTCTGTCGTGTCATCATAGAGTATGAACATATGAAATTTGTGCTCCTAATAGATGGTTTTGTTCCATATGATACCTTAAGCATGAAGATTCTTGCTTCCGATATGACCGATGCTTTGGTTATCTGCTTCCGTTATGACCAATGTTTTGGTTATTTGTGACGATATCATTGCCGAGACTAATTGATTTATTAGTAAGTATCATGACTTCATTTTTCCATCTATACACAATGAAAAGTTGGATATTAAACCTACTATAGAGTTGGATCATCCCGTGGAAGTTTTGATCTCTTAGCTTAGATAGAACTAGTTATTAAAAACCACCAAAATTGTTGTTGATTCTTCAATATAATCACCTGTTGTTGTGGTTCAGTTTGGCAGTTATTCCTCTACGTCTAAGTTTGTTCTTTCATTAACATCTAATGGTATTGTCACTTCTGGTGGTGACTTGAATTCGAGTATTCTTAACCCTATGGTCTCTACAACCTTTCTATGTCTTCTTCTATTATCCCGATTGATCGGATTCCTGAGGTGGTTGCTCAATTTGATGCTTTGGTCGACCAAAGGCCTTTGCGTATTCACCTTTCTCTCTTGGAGCTAGCTAGTCATCATTGGAACCTTGGGTTTAAGGTAATTACTTTTCCTCGAATATTTTTCTTATTTATTATCTTTTAAACTTATTATTCTCTTTTTGTTTGCAACTTATTTTTAATGGGTTGACTATATATCATCATGCCCAAGTGAATCATTCGACTCAATTTCAGATATTTGGGCCTTTTTCAATGGTGCTTTTGATTCTATAGATAAATGATCTAATTGGAAAACTATCTTTATATATAGTGCCGAGAAGGAGAAACGATTTCAAGCAATGTTTAATGATAGTCGAGAAAATGAGAATGTTTTGTCCCTTTAATTGCAGTGTCAGACTGATATCTTGAAAGATAATTCCCTTGTGTTCTCGCAATATAGAGATAATTTAGCGACCTACTAAGCTAGAGTTTTTGCTTATGAAGACATGTGGGAATATATTCAGAAGATGTGTTTAAATACAAGAACCGAATAAAATATTTCTACTTCGAAGCTCCAAGAGGTGCATAAGCAATTAAATTTTATATCAGTCATGTACACTATTATGTTAAAGAAATTTAATACCGAGAGTAAATCTTGATTTATTTATTTTGATAAATATAAGGTTCTTATAATTTTCTCACCATAATAGGTTGTTATGGAAGCTCATTTTATATTAGTATTGGATATTCATGAGGATCATCCCGAGATAAATATCAATCATTTTTGCTATAATTTTTTTTGAAACACAATGGTTGAAGGATATTATTTGGACTGATAAATCTCCTAAATTTATTCCTCTTTTGTTAAGATGGACTGACTGGGCAAGAAATTTTTTGACGTGCTTAAAGATATTGAGGAAAAAAAGAGTAGAGTTCAATTATTATTATTATTATGCCAAATATGACGAAAGAAGCGGTAGTAACAAAGACGTGTCTTAGGCAGATTGTACCTAACTCGATGTTATTGAATGTGGCACTATGATCACGGTTGTTACTTCACAATTTATTGCTCATTCATGATTTTTCTTATATAATGTATTTTTATCACATTCTTTTTTGTAATAACTAAGTTAACAATATATTTTTGTAAGATTTTTTATATTTTAGTTTTGCGAGTACTCTTTTTTATTTTTATAAACGAGTCTTTGTGTCTAGAATACACCTTAAATTTTCTATTTTTTCTATTGACTGATCATGTGCAACATGAAGAAATTTTTTTCTAAAGTGATTTGTTCTATTCTTGTATTTTTTTTTAATAATTTACTAAGTACATCTTGATAGAAAACTACTTCCCTTGCACCACAATCCAACGAGGTTTCTCATGCCTTCGATAATCTTATAGTTTTCTCATTTGGAAATCCCCATTTGTCCTATATCATATCTAAATCACTATCTGAATAATAATTATATGAAATATGGGAGATGGAAAGTGAATATTTGGTACTCCCCTTTTTAAAGTTGTGCCCCACATGCCAATTAAAGACTGAGACAACTTATCTTCCTCTGCTTCATTTATTTACCTTTTCAAACCTTAGATTTTTAGGTTTTCTTATGAAGATCCCTAAGGGATTTTGTATTCCCATCGGATTGGTCCTCCTTCTCCTCATCGACTAATATTTTACTTTTATTCATTGTTGAGAAAATATCGTCTTGCTTTTAGCCGAATGCTCTGAGCGAGAGCTTAAAGATGATGAGTATGCTTTACAGACTATTTTTTTTGTTTTTCTCACATATATTTTTTGGCCTTTTCTAACTTTTGGTTGGTCGATTTTATTTGAGGGAGATCTATCTTTAGAGTTCGAACCCATGGTTATAAATGTTGATTTACGTATAAGGCTAGTATATTCTTGGGATTTTGTAGGTCTCAAAGAAAGACTGACTTTTGAGATAAAATATTGAATGGTGGCTTGAGGTTAGGCTGAGATATCGTGTCTATCATACACGTAAGTGCCTTTAGAGTTGAAGGTTTGACATGTGAAAATTGGTTTCTCAGATTTGGGTAATCATGGAGCTCTTCTAGTAGTTTTCTTCTCTTTGTCTTTGTCTGATAGATGTAACTAATTGGTGAGAGCGGTGTTAGCAGTTAACATCGAGCTCTCAAAAAAACGTCGTTTGAAAACAACGGCGATGATTGGTCAGAACATATAATGAAAATAACGGTGGCAAGGATGTAGAGCTGATCTCTCTAGAGATTGAGGTTCTCTCTCTATAAACTGGCTGTAATAGGGGAATAAGGGAGGAAATATTTATAAGAGAACTATATCGAAGCCCAACAACCTCTTTTTTACAAGCCTATTAGATGTACACCTAAGGAATATGAAGAAGATCGAGAGTCTCCAACGGTTATTTTTTATGAAGAAGTGGAACCGTCTCCAACCATCTTCACGCTTCACCACTAAAAATATGAGGCGTGGGTTTAATATATTCATGATGCGTGTCCAAAAGTATAACCAAACGACAAACCCCAAAGGCCTCATACAAGAGTATTTGAACCCGTTTCCGAATCATTTCAAAACCCCCCATAATATGTTCAGCCTGAATATAATTTATATGATGTATTAAGGGATAAAAAGATTGAATCTGAATATATTTTATACATTAGTCCTCCTGAAAGCATTCATGGGGACTAATGGGGCTCTCGATGATGATATAATTATCTGAATGACAAATTAGACAAATGAGTGATTAAGCTAGTATTTATTCTGTATATGAAAAGTATTTAAATAATGAACCTTGAAGTGTATTTGGGCTTGGATAATAGACTTATGGATCTGTTCAACCCATTAAGCCCATTAGACTTAAGTTTCCCATAAATAAGCTTTTAGGTCATTAATAAGGTTAGTGAAATTCAATTATTCTAAAACTAATATGTTAGATTTTGTCTCTCAAAATTAAATCTTATCATCTAAATTATCCATTTATCGTGCATCAAAAAAATAATTGCTTTTATCATCCAAATATACGCTAAAAATTATAACTCTTCCAATAGTTAATACGTAAAATCCCTCCAAAAATTCTTGACGTGATCAACTACATCATGCAATTTTTCGAGCCAAGATCGCTCCAATATTATATTATATGAAGATTGTGCATCTACCACAATAAAAATACATGTTACATGTTTTTGAAATTCTTATTTTTCGAGGGTCACATGATTCTAATTTGTGTTAAAAGTTGTAAAAAACCTTTATAAATCATTTTATTGGTTATAAGGTTATAAAAAGACGATGCTTACTTCATCCACTGAAAGAAAATACCAAAAAAAAATCTTAAAGAACTAAAATCAAAGGTTCGTGAAATAAAGAATGACATACAAGACTACCGTATTTGATGGTAGTTATGACATACATGTAAGGGATATTGTCGGGACCTCTATCAAATGCCATTACGAAAAAAGAATGCACTTAATTTTGGAGGACTACTAGCTTAAGTAGAGTGACATATAAATTTGAGAAGATAACCAAAACAAGGATGGATGTGACACAATAACTAAAAATGAATACCCGCATACCGTCATGTGACATACAACAATGAGCCACTAACAGTGACACATGTCAAATCCAAACCTTATAATGAAATCTCCAGAAACAACAATGTTGAAGCTTCAGAACAACCAAAATACTAAAATCAAGAACAATACTCATGAGAGAATCCCACGAGCAACAATAATTACAATATTGGACGAATACATGAATGTCAGGCCAGTGAACCATACACAAAGTTGACCGATAATTTAGAAATTATCAATAAAAAAATATAATCACGTCTTGACGACCACATAAGCTACAAGGTTTACAAGATGAAGTCTAGAATATGATTTATGAAGGAAAAATCTTATAGTTTGTTACAAAGAAGAAAATAAATGACCCAAAAGATATTGCGTCTGATCGTAACCCTCCAGTAAGACATGAAACACAACCCGTAACATGGGCTAAAAAACCAAGAATCTTGGACAAAAATCCAATCATTTAGGAATAAGATTACCAATATTTAGATCGAGATCTTAATAGAAAGAACATTTGCATAATTACAAGAGAATATCCATTTTTATAGATCTCTGAGAACTCAAGGAAAAGATACATAGATTATTTACGATTATAACACTAAGGTCAAATATCACCACACCTCTACCAAAATCTATACTAATATTGGGATTCATAAATAATGATTTAAGAGGAGTAACAATACCACTCAGTAACGTCGTACTAATAACTGGTAAAATTGGTTGGTGCAGAAGTTGAATGCGTTATGCTAGACACTAGAAGGTTGACCAACATCTTATACAAGAGTACATATGATAAAATAGAAGGTGTTTGAAAACATGATTCACTCTCCAAGGATTCTAATTGGATTCACCGCTATCGATATAAATTTGTTAGGTGAACTCACTTTAGATGCAGACATTTACATGAATTTTTTTAAGAAAAAACTTCGTTATATGTTCATAACAGTAGATGCACGTTCCTTTTACAATGTAATTTTGGGAAGACCATAACTGGATAAAATGTATGTCGTAGTCTTTATAGTACATAAATGCCTTATGTACCTAATTAATAGAAATGCGGAGTAATAAGAAGGAATCAAAATACTTGAAAAAAGTTTTATGCAACTTGTTGAACCCTTAAGAAATAACAAATAACGGGTGACCCGATCATCATTAATAATATGGATCATCATTAAGAATATGTCTCAATACATTAATAAACAAAAGCACAATAAGTTGTAAATTTAAGATGCACGAGGACAAAAAAAGACAAACATTTAACTAAATGTTATGAAGTCTCGCCTAAATCATGGTATAGATTCTCTAACAACATGGTTACACAACAATATTCGTCCAAATCATCAAAGTCGTAAAAGATGTGAGGTATTCCAGTTTAATATAATGTTTGCTCGTATCTGTAAAAAAACATACAAACAAAAATGCAATAATTCATGTGTGTAACTTTCAAGATTAGATCATCTGATATATTAGGATTCGATTCGAGATACGCATCACTATTAAAAATATCTCTTAAAAACTAAGCTCTCGAAGACAACAAATTTGATTATATTTTAAACTGGTAGTTGCAAATCATACAAATCAATATTAACATCAACACTTCAAACTTGAGTATAGTACCTTTCATTGAAAGACATGTTATGGAATTGAAAATTTCCATCATGATGCTCATCTACCTAAAAATGGAAACATTTTTCGATGAAAATCTTAGTAAGTGAAATGTTTTTAGTAAAACATATAAGATAGTAAATGAGAATACCAAATAGTGAGGGGAGAGCGGGTGAAAAAATCACAAACAACGGTTTATTTGCAAATATCCAATAACAATAAATCGACATAATTCACATGGGCCTAAAATGTTTGACGTCTTTTTACGATAAAAAAAATCATTTATAAAAATATTTCAAACAATAAAAAGATAACTTACGTTTTTGTTGTATGTATGATTGACCTCGTGCAACATCTTATTTTTTTCTTTGACTTTTTATTCAGAAAACTCGTTAGAAAAAGTTATTTTTGAATTAAGTGTAACCAGATGAGTAAGCTTTATACCTCTAGTGCATATAGTTTTGTTAGTGAAAAGAAAAAATTAAAATCTTCAATTTGTTATTATGTTTGTAAAAATTTTGACTTCTTGCTATTTCCAAAGGATATGTAATTTCTCAATTACATGTCCAGACAAAATGAGAGATAATCCTCTTTGTTATAATTTTGAATTAGTGGCCATTGAAGTCCTCATATAAACACGAGTTAGAAACATAGTAAAATAAAAGTACAATTTTAATAGTTTCAAGCATATAATGTGTCACGGTTTAACTTGACAATTTGGAAGAAAATTGCTACAAACACGTATAATTCAAATATTATTTAAGTGTAATAATAAAATTATATATATATAAATTTTATATGAATGATATGAATATAAAGACATCATTCACATTTATTTTATAGTTTTTGTAAATATACATAGAATTTTAATAGTGTAAAGTTTTAGATTATCAAATAATTCAACATAATTTTATAATAAAACTAAATATTTTATTCAATTTCTCAACTTTCCTCAATTTTTTATTCAAAAGAGTTGTTATGAAAATTGTTGTTTAATAACGTGTCACCAAATTACTAAGCTTTGCAGATGCACCGTATAGATTTGTTACTGAAAATCTACGATTTTTCGATTTTACCTGTGATTTTTTTATACGTATGATCTTATCTCAACATGGGCTCGCTGATAATTTTGTTCAAACTATAACTTGTCACAAACATTTACATGTCCGACCACCATTAGGTGACGAAATATAATCTCAAGTTTCAAAAGCTTGAAAAATACAACATCTAATGTATATAATGTATGCTATATTAATAAAATATATAAAAAAGATTTAAACAATGATTTATTTTAAAGGAACATTAAAACATTAAACTCGTGACTATATTTATGGGTTTTTTTTGTTCTGAATCATGAAAGAGGAAAATGACCTATTGTTATTTATGAAGGATGACTACTTTCTCGTTTACCTTTCACAACAAAATGAGAAGCAATATTGGTTATTAAATTTTTTAATTAGTGACCATTGAAATCCTCTCATAGACACAAGTTAGAAACATAGTCAAATAAAATTACAATTTTGATAGTTCCAAACATATAAGTTGTCGCGGCGGATGTATATATAAGAACATCCTTAGTATTTATTTTATAGTTTTAGTAAATATACATAGAATTTTGATAGTCTAAAATGTTAAATTATTAAATAATTCAGCTTAGTTTTATAATTAAACTAAATATATTATTTTACAAATAAAAAAATTAAAAAAATTATATTTTTTTGTAGACTATTTGACCCATGATTTTCCCTAGATATTGACCCCATTTTATAAATCTCATATATTTAAATTTCATAATTTTTTGTTAAATTTAGGTAGTCATAACAAATATAATGTATTTTTTATTTGTTTAAAGTTAGATTTAGATATAGTACTTATAAACTAACGTATATTTTTAAGAGGAAAAAATCATGTAAATTATCAAAACGAATTTCTGGTAATGTTTTTTAAAATAAAATTTCACATTAAGTTTAATATATTTTTACAAAAAAACATGGATTATGATCTTAAAAAAAAATTATAGTTCAATCATTCATAGCCGTTGTAGTTGTTAGATGATGAGTTATAAGGGTCATTGGTAATTCTAATTTTTTTTACATAGTTGATCTTGTAAATTATGGTGTAGAAATACTATTTTAATGTTTCCCAAAGTGCCGAAAAAGACTATTTAAGATTATGTATTTAACTAGACTAGAAATTATTATTTATATGATTAGTTATAAGGTGAGTTATTCATATGTATCCAACTAATTTTCTACCAAATATAATCTTCAATTTTTTTTATATATATTTAAAAGAAAATTATATATTTCAAACCATAGGTCGGGAAAAAAAAGTAAAAGTATCATCAGCTTTGTTTTTTAAGATAAACAAAAATAGATAAATGGAAGATATTTTTTGATTTTTTTTTCTCGCCAGACTGAGTTAGGCTAGTATCGCATCTCACATTATGAAGTAGTATATGTCTCACATATCTCTATTACATCATGCATTGTCTTACATATATTTAAGAGTAAAATTCTCGCAATTCTCTATTACATCATGTCTTCTCTTGCATCTCTTCTATAACATCATGCATTGTCTCTCATCTTTCTATTAATTTATGCATTGTCTCTCATCTTTCGTCTCTCGTCTCTTGTCTCTCATCTTTTATCTCTCTATTACATCATGCCTTGTCTTTGATCTCGCACGTTGTCTCGCCTCTCTCTATCAGATAATGACTTGTCTCGCATATTTGTACTAGTACATGTCTTGCATCTCTTGTCTCTCGTCTCTTGTATTATCTCGCATCTCTCTATTACATCATGCCTTGTACTGCATCTCTCTTGTAACACATGTTTCACATCTCTCAATTAAATCATACATTTTCTTGCATCTCTTTATTACATCATGTTTTGTCTCTCGTCTTTCATCTTTTCCGGTATTTTTGTATTACATCATGTTTTGTCTCGTATATCTCTAGTTGTACATATCTTTCATCTATCTATGATATCATGCCTTATCCAACATATATCCATTATATCATGCTATGTCTCACATCTTTCTAGTAGTATATATCTCTATTAAATCATGCCTTATCTAGTATCGCTCTATCACATCATGTCATGTCTCACATCTATCTATTACATCACATTATATCTCGTACCTCTCGATTACATTATGCCTTATCTATCATCTCTCGTCTTGGCTAACGTCTCTTTCATATATCATGCGTTGTATTGCATCTTTCTAGTAATACATATCTTGCATCTCTCTAGCACATCATGTTTTGTCTCACAACTCTTTATTACGACATTTTATGTCTCACATCTCTCTATTACGACATGCTATGTCTCATATATCTCTATTACGACATGTTATGTGTCACATCTCTCTATTACATCATTCTTTGTCTCGCATCTTGGTAATGATAAAACCCCTAATCAAACACCAAAATTGTTTATAGAGGAAAATAAGACTAAAATAATGAAGAACAATAAAACAGAGAAAGAATACGGAATATAATAATGTTTTATGTATAAAAAATCATTTTTATATAATATGAGTTTCTACCCTTACTTATACTAGTTACAAATGAGTTCTTTTCATATTTCACATTTATCTCCGTCCATTACATGTTTGAAGTAATAAATACAAAATACTGTTTTTAGTAACTTATAATGTTAAGTGTAATTAAATATATACATATTTATTGTGTTTTATTATCCAGATATTATATATGGAATATAGTCTTATAAAGAGTCCTTCTAGTCCTTGAGTTAGAGCGTAGTGAAAATTAAGGACTATACAATGGTCGATAATAATATCCCGATGGTGCAATCTTCTAGTTCTTCTTTGTTTTATTTTAAAACTTGTGCTTCTGATTTTTTCAATTGTCATAGCTCTGTATTCAATTATCTTTTTTGTCGAGGCATCAATTTTCATGCTGAAGTAACAATTCAAACCATATCGGCTAGACTCCTAAAAGGCTTAAGGCTTCGTTAGTTTAATTTTCATAGCCGAACTATTATTGGAGACATCTCAAACTTGGTTCATACTTCATTGTTCCTGCCTCGTTAAAATCATTGGCCGACCAAAACCTCCCTTGAGGTGAAAAAACCTTACTTTGCCAAAATAAAAAGTACATCTAACAATTAGTAGGTTGTTATGGTTTTACATGTTTATTCAGTATGCTTTAGTTCTTTGCTAGATATGGATGAGTATCCCCCTTATTTTTTGCTGAAGGATAAAATAAAGATTATATTTATTTTTATTGCTTTTGTTTTGACTATGTTACGTTATAATTGTTGCGACCCTTATTTTTCAGAATTTACCAAACTGTTGTAAGTGACTATGTATCGATTGTAAGTAAGTATGCAACATAGTGACGTTTGTCTCTCTTATCTTAGGGGTCGGTATATATATATATATATATGACTCATGAGTCACGACATAATATGGCATATTGCGTAACCTTTACTGGCTTGGTCGATTAACGAGTTTCCTAATTTAACTGTATAAGTTTGGCTAAGTCTTGCATGACCTTATAAACTTGGTTTATTAACCAGTTCACGATGTTGACCTTTTAAGTCTAGGTTCAGTATGGCCTTTTGTGTGGCCTTATAGGCTTGGTTGATTAACCATGTTCACGAATTTAATTTTAAGTCTAGACTTAGTATTACCTCTTGGTGGCCTTATATGCTTGGTTTATCAACCATGTTCGCTTATGTATCAGTGTACACGACTCCCCATTTTGTAGCTTTTGTCATATTTACATGGAGATTATTTGACTTATTTTTTCATAGCATGAAGATGGAGACTACTTGGCATATAGCCTATCTATCATGGAAAGCAGTTGACGTATATTATGGCTAACACATGGCGAATGGCTTAACAACTTTCATAATTGAGAGCTTATTGTACGATCTCTATTTTGTTGATAATGAACTTTGACGTATAGCCACATATAGAGTTATGCATAATATATGTTCTAATTTATGTCAAATGATATTAGTGCTCTTAAGTGTATTTCACAAAGAAATAATTGCTTCCTAAATGTATGCATGTTCGTTAATATATCATATGATGTCTAATGATTGTTAAGCGGAGTAATAAGATGTACCTCTTTTGTAGGTTGTATTTTTTGAAGTTCGAGTTATAAAGTGAAGCTATTGACAAAGACTAAAAATTATTAGAATATCCATTGAGGAAGTTATAAAAGATATTCACTTTGATGGCGAGGAGTTGTGATGCTTTTGTTATATAGGTTTCAAGCTCATTTTTCAGAATGCCTCCAATGTATTTGAAAGTTGTTAATGTTGCGTGTGTGTCCCTTTTTCTGTATGTTATTGTAGTAGCTATGTGACTGCGCGATGTACATACACCAATAATTTAGACTCACATGTCATATGCATAATGATGTGTTTAAAGAACGTTAACACCTCCAATAAACTCGGTGGATTTAAAGAACGTAGCACCTCAAATATAAATAGTGCATTTAAAAATGTAGCACCTCGAATATAAATAGTGCGTTTAGAGAGCGTAGCACCTCGAATATAAACAATGCATTTAAAGAGCGTAGCACTTGAATATGGTTGTTTCCTCGAAAAGTGTTGATAATAAATGTATAACACTTCAGATTATTTACTCTTGGTCAACAACTTCAAAGATGATCAGTCTTTGACTAGTTACCAACATTATTTAAATACTTGTGTTTAAAACAACCATTGGCCAAAAAATATTTTTATCAATATTTTCGAATATTTACATGACACCTCATTAAAATCTCTCTGGGCCAACAGGGTAGGAAATAATATGCCAATTATTCAAAAATATTTAAAACAAGAACATCATTCCCAGTATAGCTTCAGGTGTTCTATATTCCAAATATGTTAATGGATCATCCCCTGCTCATCACAAAGGCGATATATACCCAACTTTATTCTCCACATCACTATATAAGGACCCTCCCAATTCAGGGCCATCTTTCCAATTCGTTTATCCTTTGTATGGAGGAAAATTTTCCTTAAGTCTTTGCCACCCACTTTAAAATCCCTTTTTCTCACCTTCGAATTATATCGAATCCTCATTAAAGTTTGATAATGAGTCATATTCAAATGAGCTCTAACTCTTTTTTCTTGAATAAAATCTAGTTCTGTTCTTTTTGCCTCTTCATTTACTTCTTCAGAATATTGAAGTACTCTGTAAGAAGGTAAAGTAGACTTTACATGACTAACAATATCTATACCATACACCAAGGCAAAATGTGTTTCTTGAGTAGCCTCTCTAGGACTTGTACGATAAGCCCAAAACACCTCTTGCAAATAATTAGGACATTTCACTGCAACACATGTTAAATTCTTCTTCAAACCCTCCAAAATAGATATGTTGGTAACTTCTACTTGACTATTCTCTTAAGGATGAAAATGTGTAGAAAACATTGTGTTATTCCCATCGAAGCGCAAAAAACATTATTTATCTAGTTGTTGAATTGAGAACCATTGCCCGTAGTGATTTTCCGAGGCACTCCAAAGCGACAACCTATATTATTCACAATGAAGTAATAACACCCTTAAGTTTTGTTCCAGATAGTGGTTCAGCTTCAGCCCACTTTAAAAAATAATCAACCGCTACTATAATCATGTGACGCTCTCTAGAAGCCATAAGCAATGGTCCTACCAAATATATTCCTCATATATAAAAAAGAATAACTTCAGATATAGAAATAAACGGTACTCCTGGTCTGTGAATAGAATTGGCAAAACGTTGACAAATATCACAGTCTCAGACTAAAACTTTAGCATCATTCATAATTGAAGGCCAATAATAACCTGCGAAAAAAACCTGAAATGTCAAATACTTGAAACCACAATAAGCTGAACCTTCACCATCATGCAACTCTGATAAAATCTCTTGAGATTCTTTCTTTCCCAAATAACGCAACAATGTTCTACTATTTTTTTTATATAACACTCCATCCAATACCACGTAACCATGTGCCTTGTATCTTAACATTTTGGGAAACTGTGGATCTTGAGGTAACATACCTCTTATTAAAAAATTAAGAATATCACATCTCTAATCACTTTGATCCAGAGTGACAAATACTTCTTTAGCATATTTACATTTCTTAGATCGTGTTAAAATCAAAGGAATCTCTTGTAAATATATCCATGGATATTCTTATGTATAAGAAATTGTTGCTAAGGAATCAACAACTGTATTATCTCCTCGGTTAATATGTTTAACAATCACTTTGTCAAACAAAAAGTCAAATTTTGAAGCTCTTATAAGTACAAAATTAAATGATCTTTCATAGCCTTGAATACACCTTCCATATGATTTCCTAATAGTTGCGAATCTGTTTCCAAACAAACTATTGTTGCTCTACAGAGATTTGCAGGCCTTAACCTAACCAACACAGCCTCATATTTAGCTTCATTATTCGATGCGTGAAAATCAAATCAAATCACATGATACATTGTCTCTCTAAAATGAGCAACTAATTGTACCCTTGCATTGCATCCCAATATGCTAGACCCACCATCTGTTCGAATCACCCACATCAAATTTTAGGGCAAGATATCTTATCTGTTTCCTTATCTGATCGGCTCGAAGGAAATTCGATGAGATAATCAGCTAAAGCTAGATCTTTAATAGTTGCACGAGGAGCCAAAATGATATCAAAATATCCCAGTTATAATGATCATTTAGTCATTCTACCAGAAATATCTAGTTGTTGTAACTCATTGTTCAAGGGAAAAGAAGTTCAAACCAGGATGGTGTGAGCTTGAAAATATGAGCGCATTTTCCTAAAATACTTTTACTAACTTAATAAACTGGCGTTGAAACTCCATTGTCTTCGCATATCAAAATAACGCTTTAGGAAAAATCAGACACTGCTATCTATAAGAACAGTTGCTTCACAATCTGGTGTCCACTCAAATTCTTTAGGTATTCGTAATACTTGGAAAAAAGGAAAACATTTGTCAGAATACCTTGAAATAAAACGATTACGGGAAACTAACATTCCAGTCAAGACTTGCACTTCCTTTATAGTTCGAGGCGATGTCATCGAAACCAATTCCTTCAACTGTTCAGGATCTTGTTCTATTCTCTTTTCACTAATAATATACGCCAAACATTTCCCTAATCGGACACCAAAAGTACATTTCGCATAATTCAACTTCAAACGAATAGCTCTAAAATTTAGAAAAGTATCCTCTAGATCTTCAAGGTGTTCACCATCTATGGAGCTCTTAACCAAAATATCATCAATGTATACCTCCATATTTCTTTCGATTTGAGGAGCAAAGTCCTTGTTCACCAACCTCTAATATGTTGCTCCAACATTCTTCAACCCAAATGGCATAAACATATAACAATGTAGTCATCGATCAGTGATGAATGTTATACTTTCCTAATCGTTTGGATCCATTTGAATCTGATTATACCATGCAAAAGAATCAATAAAAGAAATAATTTTATTCTACTTCCAGCTGATCTATTCGAGGGACAGGGAATGAATCTTTAGGGCATGCTCGATTCAAATTTATAAAGTTAAACACATATTCTCCACTTTCTGTTTTCTTTTTAACTAATACCGGGTTAGCAATGCATAAAGGATATATTATGCCTCCCTAATATGCCCGACATTGGAGAGACAATCTACTTCTTGACCAATAACCTCTGACCTTTCCACAAAAATATCTTGCATCTTCTGAATAACATGTTTTATCTTCGGATTAATAGCTAGGCTATGGTATATTATCTCAGATGAAACTCCTATTACATATTAAACAAAAACTGTAACAAATGACCACGCAAGGTTGAAGACAACAATGTTCCTATTCATAAAATTTTCCCATTAAATAAAATATGGTCTTCAATATCCTCGCTCACTATTAAATAACATGGGGTTTCCCTCAGATCATCTACTTTTTCTTCATCCGAGGTCAACCCCCTTGGTTGTTATTCATCCATTCGATCGCCAGAAGTGGAACCTCAAACCCTGAGTAATGTCGTATAACATTTCCTGGCTACTTTTTGGTCACTTTGAACCACACCAACTCGATCTCCAACAACATACTTCAAACATTGATGCACAATAAAAACAACATCATACATCATTGAAAGCCAAAATCTCCCAAAATAGCATTATAACTAGTCGGACACTCAACCACCATAAACAGAAATTTAACTTTATTTTTAAATTGGCCTTTACCTAAACATACCTCACCTTCAAATTCCCCAATCACCTTAGCTATAACACATGTAACCCAATTATAGTATGATCAGATTGAAAAATTCGAGGAGGATTACGCATTCTATCATACGTAGATTTGAATAACACATTTGGTGAACTCCCTCTATCAATCAAATTACGTATTATTTCAACTTCATATATTTATTCCCCTATAACCACTGCATCCTCATGAGGAACACTCCCTGCTATTCCCGTCAAATCATTCTCATTGAATATAATAAAAGGAGTATCATGCTTGCCATATAAATAAGTAGACATCTTTCCATCTACTTAAGTTGCTAAATTGACAACATATCTTTTTTCTGAAACTATTGGTGTTACCAGTTATGGAATCTCCCCAAAGATGGTAAATAAATCAAAATACTCACATAAAATTCGAACTCGTCCTTGCTATATCGGTTCATCCACAACCATCAAAATTAATCGATCTGGATATGCATCCAAATATTCTGAGGCTGTGTCAAACTCATCGAACTTAGAGTCTGGAACCATCAGTGCGCTTTCTTCCTTCGAATTCAGAGTTTTGCTTGTGGAGTGGATAAACTTGGAGCTTTTGATCCATTAAGTTTCCATTTAATAAAACTTTCCAACTTGTCATTCTCTATTAAAATATATATATATATATATATATTCAAAGATATGCAATCTATAATATCATGCCCAATATAATTATGATACTTATAGAACCTATTGTTGCGCTCTTCTCTTGGCCTGTTTATCGCAGATGGATTTTCAAAGCTTAAGTATCGTTTAGCCTTCTCATAAATCACAACAACATTCTCAGTTAAATCAACATAATATTTTGGCATTATCCATTGAGTTGGAATTGGTCTTTGAAATTGATAACATGTAGCTTGAGGTGGATACCCTCCAGTTCGAGGAGGCAAGTTGTTGTTATTCCTTGGACGAGGTAGCTGATAATTTGAAAAGTGTCCTTGATTACTTGCCACCTGGCCTGAATTATTTTGACTAGATCCAACCACTCCTTGAACCCTAGTTGATTCCTCCATTTTAATATGATTCTCTACTTGAGCCATCAGTGCTCAAAACGTCAAAGCTCCCCTCATTTTTGTTTTATTTGCTAAATTACCTGGTAATAAACCTAGTCAAATTGCATACATAGCCACCAAATTTTTATAATTATCTAATCCTTCTTTTGTTAACACAAAATGCTTTGTATAATCCTTCAACTTCTCTCCTACAACATGTTTACACTGTATTATAATGTCACAATATTCGCATTTCTTTACATCCTATAAATTATCGAAAAAGATGTATATAAGTCTCTAAAATTAGAAATAGATCCCCTCGGAATCCTATTGTACCATTTCAATGTTGTGCCCTTAAATGTCTGAGAAAAGGCTTTGCATACCAACTCATCATCATCTTCGAATTTTATCATATAGTTCATGAATTATTCGATGTGATCATCGAGATCTTACATCCCATCGACTGTCTCTACCTTAGAAATGTCAAAATGCTTTGGAAGAGTAATAGAACTTATCTCAGTTGTTAGAGGTGAATTTCTCCAGTGTACTCCTTGTACATACTAGTCATCTCGTCTTGTTCCCATAACATCATACAAATTTTGATTAGCTATACTTGTGTACTGATTCAATGTATTTCCTTCACACCATTCTATTTCTCTCAAACAATTAGGCACATTCTCTTTTTTGTCTATATTCTTTACGTGATTTTTGAGGTCGACCTCTTTCTTCTTTCGAAGATCCCCGATACCTCTTTTGCTTATATAATCCTTTCTCAGATTCTGAACTGCCAAATTCATCATCACTGGACGTAACATACCTATGTTTGTCTTTTTTTTTCTTTTCGTGAGGTACAATGCTCTTTGTTAGATTCAAAATATGTTTTCTTCCTATCACGTCGAATCCGATGAGTTATAAATGATCGATTAGATTGATTTTCAAGCTCACATTTTTCTTCAAATTGTCGTACCTGAGATTTTAGCCTTGTTGACTGAATATGCTCTTCTATTTGTACATATCTTTCATTCAACGCGATTATTTTACCCAAAAATTTGTTCATTTAAAACTCAATATCTGAATGACCTTGCTGTATTAGAGCTTGATTATCTTCTCCACTTTATTCCCTATGCAGATCAGATCTCACAGTTTCAATTGTTTTTCGAACCGTATGATGAGCTTCTTTTCATAGTTCAATACTGATCTAGAGAGATATTATTTTGCAAGAACTCAACAATTTATATTTTTTATACGAAAACAAGGTACCTATCGAATAGATCTCCCACTATGGTCACCAATGTTTTATGTAAAAATCTAAATTCTTGAGAGAGAAAGAGTAAACATGATTATAAAGAGAGAAAATGAAAGTAAAAGTAAGTCTTTAACTAATGAAAGTCTTGTCCCCATTATTAAGAGTCTCAACCTTTATTTATAGGCATATTGACTCGTATACTAATTCGGTTACACAAAATGTAGAATTTTATTATAGCCCTCTATGTTTACAAACAACCCAAATAATATCTACGATACAACTTATCATTCATGACTTTAGTTTATTACATTTAAACCCTCAATGTTCTATATCCTTATCGCTAGCAATTTACAGAATAAGTCAGATATTATTATTTTCTTGAAGAAAATGTTAGTAACATGGTAGTATCTTGGTTAGATATTAATATTATATGTTTGATATGATATTGAATGAATAGTTTATAAATATTCTGTTGATTTTGTTTGGCTAGTTGATCTCCAATATTAGATACCTACATCTAAACTTTCCAGTATAAGAATATCCCTTAGTTGGGTTGGGCCTTGTCATGGTTGAATTTTATAGTTGTTTTACACTTGAATGTCCATTTTGCGATCCAGATAGCATGGTTCTTTCCCATTAGTTATAGAGTTTCAGACCTTATCATAGATAGAATCATTCTATTAGTCTATTTGTTGCCAATAACATTTCATTTAAGAAGAGTTATTGTTATTTAGATGTTGTATTATATGATCTACATAACCCAATAATTCCCTTTTTGATGTATTTTCTTTTAACTAGCTTACTAAGGATATGTGACAATGGAAGACTACCAATTTTAGCAGGATTGGTAGATTCATAGCTAGTATCTAGGTTACCAAAATAATTTTAAAAATTAAAGATATTTACTAGTTCTGTAGTATGTAATGGTATATTGTTTCTTTACTTATGTCTTTAGGCGAATCTGAGTTAACAACTAAAGCAACCTGATTGGTGTCAAAACTAAAGCAATATAATCAATGAAATTTTTATTATGCCTAGTAATGTCATTGTTGATTTATATACAGTTTAAGTTCTAGTTTTGAAAAGGTTTTAAAGGTGGTTGATTTATCTTTGCTAAAGTCTTTGTTGATAACTCTTCCGTGAGATGCTTGGAATTTATATTCGCAATTACTTTTTTTGTATAATTGTCCTCAAAATTTTGTGGTTGTGTATTGTGAACAATTAATGATCTAAATTTTGGAACCCATGTTTCTTTTAGAGAAGATGGGTTCAATTTTAAGTTATCTGAGGTATTAGTGTTTGTCTAGTTATTATTGTTACGAAACCTCTTATTGTTAACTAAAGATTTTTTACATTATATATCTTTATGTACTAAATGTTTACAATCAAGACAGTAAATTGGCATATCACCATAGGTGATATCTTGACACAATGTATCTCGCTCCTTAAATCATATCAAAATATTTTAGATTAGAGGTTTGGATAAATCCAAGTCAAGCCAAACTTTAAAACAATTAAATCTGGCATGTTTTTATAGGGAACCCATATTGAGAGATGTTTACCCAAGGTCTTAGATATGTTAGATATGGTGTCCTGATTATACATATATTCATGAAATTTTGTGAATGATACTCAGATCAGAGTAATTGGTGACTCAATATTTGGGTTGAATTCTGGGTGCCATTTGAGAAGTCTGAATGAATGTTTCCAAATTGTCCATACATTATGTTTCCATAGATTTTTAAATTCATATATATGGTCCAGTTATATAAGGACATGTCTATAGTCCCAAAGAGAGTTACCAAAAAGTCCAGAGAATTTAAAGTTATCCAGAAATCTCTGGATTATTTCTAGTTTAGGCTTACCGAAATAAAAATTTACAATTAAAGTAAAATTGAAGATATATATTAAGTTTTCCTTATCTAATTCTGAGAAGATATATTCTTGTATTATCCATTGTATTGAATTTGTACCTTTTCATGAAATATTAATGTTGGCTTAATTCTGGTAGCATCGATGTGTGATATAGCTTTGTTGTCTTTGTGGAAGTTCTCGATTGATAACCGATTTGATGATGAACTGTCAAATATCCGGTTGTTTATTATTTCTTGTATATGAATAAAACTTGTCTGATTATGGTTCTTCTTTTTGTAAATTAAAGAGGGAAAATTATCTTTATATATTGATTGATCTTGATTCAAAGAACCCTTATGTTGATATGATCCTTAGTTTTGTGGAACATAGTTTAATTGGTCTTGAGTAGTTTTTAGGATGAAGCCTGATATTAGTGTTGTAAACTTAAGAGAAGGTTGATTCAGTGAATAATTACCGACCATTAAAGTTTGCAATTCGGATCCTCGGCTAGAATCAAAAGAATCTGATTAGACAAGACGTTGTGGAAACACTGTTTTGAACAATTTTTTATCTTGGAGTTTTTTTTCTTCTATTTTGAACCTAGAATATATATGAATTTCATTATCTATCTTCTTGATAAGTTTAATTTAATTTTGTTATACACTTATATATTACCATTTTTTGTAGTTGGGTAGCGTAAATTAACAACCATAATGCTCCATATATTTCTCTTTCCCCACCAGCTCAGTATTTGAGTTTGTCATCGGGTTTTTCATCTGATGACTTCCTTGGATCACCTAAAAGTCCTTCCACATGGTTTTCATCTGTCAACTTCCTTAGATCACCTAAAATTCATTCCTCTGAATTGAACGATAAGACCCACAACCGTTTGAGTCTGCTTGCCCTAAGTATTGCACGTGAATATTCAAGTTCCACTAAGGAAGTAGTTGCACAAATCCGGGTTATAATGATTATTCACCTAAATGTTACATGTCTGGAGGAGAATATTTTATGGACCAATGTTCATGTTTTACAAAGGTAGATTCTTCAGATATATTTTCCATGCAGGTTAGCAATAACTTAGGTTCCAACTGTAAGGGTGCAGATAAGACGATGAAAGAAGTCATTTTGCTGCAAGTGAATGCAATAGTTATACAGAGACTTATAATCTTATACCCGATTTTTTTATTAGTCAACTTGTTGATGAGGAAGGAAAGAATAAAACTGTAGTTGAGGAGTTTCCAGTTCCAGTTGAAGAGAAAAAAACATAATTAGAAGCATATAATTTTTTACTTAAAGAGGGAGAAAGTACAAACGTGTCCCCCGTCTCTAAAATAAAAAAAATAAAAAAAATTTCAAAATGAGGTTGAAGAAGTTGATTTCGAAGAGAAGAAAAAAGAAAACAAAAAAGGTAATAGGAGATTTATGAAGAAGAAAAATATGAATTGCAAACCAATAAAAAAAACAACAAATGAAGATTAGTTGGCTTGATCTTTCTACGAACCATTTAAAGTACTGGATTTTATTAAAAAGTATTTGAATATCAGAGACTTAGCAATGAAACTATCCGGACATAATCTCAATAAGATTCAGTATGGGGAACAATACCATTATTTATGTGCAAAACACAAATTCAAAGTGATATATGCTCTTTAATTTGGTACACATATTTCCTAATGGAGCTATGCTATGCAGAATTGCAAAAGGGGATCGGTACACCAAAAAATTCAACGAGAGACAAGTTAGTGCCTTGCTTAAGGCAACTTGTAAGTGTCTACATGAAATAGAATACTATTAAGCATATAAGAGAGAATACCATTAAGCATATTATTGTAAGAAATTATTATAGTCAGGATAAACTGGTGAGCAATGAATTTGGAATGGATGTGATGAATCAACTTGTTGTGTTGGAGGCCCGACTTCTGAACCCTCGCAAACTTACATACCTTAATAGTTGTCGTCCCCGCGATGTTACTCCCCCGACCTGCAAGTGATTAATGATGGAAAATTACATTATTGGACGTATACTAATTTCTCCAGAAGCGTACATATTGATCAAACCTCTGATTTTTGCTACAAATCGGTTAAAGTGTGCTGCAATAGATAAATAATACGAGTTTCCTTTTTTAAAGCTAACTTTTGCTTCTCGGAATTATCTTATTTTTTATTCATATAAGATGTTGTTTTACTTGAAGAGCGCAGAAATACAAACTTATCCAACGCCAATAGAAAAAATAAAAAAGAGAAGAAAAAGTAGGTTGAGACCGAAAATATTCAAAAGTTGAAAAAGTTGATTCAAAAAAAAAGAAAAGAAAACAACAAAAAACTGATGGAAAAAAACATTAATTGCAACTTGCAAGCCCATAAGAAAAATAAATAAAAAGACAATAAATGAAGGTTAGTTGGTTAGATTGGATTATGAATTTTTTAATATGTTTGACAATGAAAATATTTTTTTTTTTCAGTTCCAAAAATTCTTTATATTTGAGAGGATATTTAGTTGAGAATCACTTTATCATTTTTTTTTTTGAAACATTGATGTTTTAATTACTAAATTTTGAGGTTGAGAAACATGTTTTATTTTGTAAAACCTATTTTCCCACCGTCTATTTTTATTAGCTATCTAATCTAATTTGTTTTTATTAAAAAATTCTATTCAAATGGATGCCGTTTATATTTTTTTTAATTTCTTTTATAGTTTACTCGATCCACATATTTTACACCTAAATTTTTTATTTTTTATTTTTTAATTTTAATTTTAATTTTAATTTCAGCATTAGCGGATATTCTAATTATTTCAGCTGTTGGTAAGTTTGGTTGGTGGAAGAGAATTAAACTACCGAGATAAACCCAATCTTTTTGAGAAATCAAAACCTTGACTTTCGATATCTTCTTTTCTTTCGGTAATTGTCGTATTTGCATAGAATATGATAATGCAAGATGACTGTGTTATTTTTAGAATGGATTTAGGCTATCTTCAATTTGCTTTAACTCAGGGAGACTTTTTTTTTTAGTGTTAAAGCTGATTTTTTTTTTTTTTTTAAATTTCAAATAAAAGAGTATGAAATGTGGAACGTAAAAAGTGGATAAAATAAAATGTGAAATACGAAATTAATGTTAAACTGGATTTTTTAAATATAAAAATATAAAATCAAAATATAAAATGCAAAATCGGTATTAAATTTGATTTTTTTAATTAAATGCGAAATAAAAAACATAAAAATAGAAACAGAGTAATGCCAAAACCGTATTATATGTATGTTGAATGGCTTTGTATACCAGAGTCTTTTTTAGTTAAATATGAACCCAAATAGTTATAATAACTTGTATTTTTTAAACAGTTACAACCGAAGCAATACCATAAGTTTGATTAGATCAATGCTAAACTGATATTGTCAAATATTTATTTTTAATTTTTTTATAGACTAGCTTATCTATCCGTGTCTCGGTGATTATAAAAAATTTGCACTTATAGACTTATGCTGATAATTATATTAAACTGCATACAAATTGTTAGGAAAAACAAAAGATACAGTTTGATTATAGTGGTTCATGAATTAGTGGGCCTCAATTATTCATGAGAGGGTTTCTAATTAGCAGCACTCATGATTTATCATAATGTCTAAATGAATTCTTGAAAACACCCGAAAATATTACAAGACTTGATTCATGATATTTAGCTTTCCAGAAACAAAAAAGGTGGATGGAGATGTTTAAATTTTGAAACATGAAAGCTGATTAGATCGAACTAGAACAAGACTACCACATAATACCACACAGCTATAGAGCTGATCCGGGAAATAACTCTACAGGCTCCCCTCTTCTAGTCGATACTCACTTTCTTCTCGATGCTCGATTTACTGAGTATCAGAACACCAACTACTATAAGAACCGCACCTACGAACCACTGTCCAAAAAAGATTATATCGTCAATGTCTAATATTATATTGTAAGCAAATTAAATATTCGTATCTGCATAAGTAGTACTCATCAGTCTAAATGATTGGACCGAGTCATGTTATAATAACTACTTAGTTCGATACACATTCTTCAGCTCACACACATTTCATGCACAAGTATCATATTTCTATAATCAGCATTGTAAATTACCTGAAAGCAAAATCAGAAACCCAGATACTTTCACAAACATTTCATGCACTACTAGGTCTGTTATCACTTAGTGTTTCACGTGATTTAGAGCACATCAACGAACGAACTAACCAAGAAAATTAATAAAACTCTTATCTCTCTACTCATCAAGCTACCCAAAGTTTTGTGTTTCCAATTTTTTTATATAAAAGAAAATCCTATCCCATGACAAGAAATCATAAAATGACATTATTGGCATTATCGACAAACATTGATAACAAAATTACCCGAAACGGTAATGCTTCCTCAAACAAGAAGAATCCAGCTAGACCAGAAAAGAGAAAGTTGGTAGCAAAATTAGTGACTGTGGCTTGTAGAGACGACAGAGCTTTCAGGCTGTTAACGTAGCATCCCCACATTATCACATTAAACGATATTACAAATCCATACTTGACCAACTGCGGCATAAAAAAAAGATGAAGAAAATTTAGAAATTAAAAGGTATAAATGTAAAAGAATAAGAAATTGTATACAAGTAAAGTTTCACACATGTATTTCACTCAATCACGATCGAGGTTTGTTCAGTTCGTAATATCGTAAACCCAAATCAGTCAACTTTTCTTTCTTCAAACTCTAGTACATCTAAAAATTGCTTCTTTGCTATTCGCCTAACTGTAACGATTATTTGCATATAGATTCTCAATATAACGATTAGTTGAAGGTTGTTAATTTGGTAAACATACTTAGGTTGTAATCATCGTTTTTCTCATGTGTAGAGAGTAAGACACACTCAAACAAATCAATATTATACCGGAGCATGAACTTGATTGATTCTGTCCTCATTCTTTTAACTTTGTGGTTGCACGCATCTTTCTTTATCGATAAGCTGAACTACGCTTCAGTTTTTATGATTTCTATTACATCAGCTATTTCAACATTTTTATCAGAAGATTCACATCTTACATCAGCAAATTTAGCTGAACATTTTTGTGGTCTTACTTTCTAAAGAGCTAAAAATTTAGTCTTTATGCCTTTGCTTGAGTGTGTCTTCCTCTCTACAGAGGAGAAATATCTACGGGATTGTGTGGTCGATTTATGGGCTCCATGGTTAGTCATCGGAGTTGGTCAACTGTTTCAAAACAGCCACCAATGTTACATTTGTATAGCCAACTCCGGTGACTAACTATAATTTTTAGCCTCGTTTACGCATCAAAATAAGCTACTCAAGATCATATTCCACAAGTTCTGGCTTTCCTTAATAGCAATTTTTCTAACTAGTAAGATCAAGCGTTCTCGATAAGGAAATCATTCAACAACTAGATTCATTTCATTTTTCTACTTTACAAAATGTACTAATTCTACAAACATGAACACGATTTCTATCAAATACGATGTAAAATCGTATTGAATCCTTCTACAATCGACAAGTAGATTTTCTAATCTTTATTCTCGATTACTGGATTTAAAAGAACCGACCTACTTATTAAATCTGAAAATCGAAAAAGTGAATGTATTGATTGATAGTTGTTACCGGAGATATGAAGAACTTGGCCGAAATAGCAGAGAGCGCAGCGGTGATACCGGCGAAGATCGCCCACGCATAGCCTTTCCTTTTGGTGTTATTCTCCATCGCCACCGTCGACGAGGTTTTGCGATGTTTTTGGGTTTTCCCATCCTAGCATAATCAAACATGCGTGCCGGTTTAGTTTTTAACTTAAAGAGCGACAAATAAAAACGTCAAGAAGTGTTTTTTATTTTCTAATAACATGATAGAAATTGAAATGGGATTCTATTTGGGCTTCTGGTTTTGGATCCACCAAGACCAATGCTTAATGTTAGTGGTTAAAAGCTGCTTGGCTTTCAGAACCGGACTCCGGCCGTCCTCAAAACAGGTTTCGTTTTTTCATTTGGTTAAAATTTTAAAACATTTTTAATAAGCCTACGTTGAGGAGGCTGCTTTCTGTTATTAAGGATAATAGTTCTAAGATTGTGTCAATTCAGGAGCCTATGGCTGATTCTTGTAAGTTGAGTGGTGTTGCTGAGGTTCTTGGCTTTCAGAACTTCTTTTCTAACTGTTCGAATAAGATATGGGTCTTCTGGAAGGATGATGTTGTGATTGATATTCTTGAAGATCATGTTCAGTTGGTTAATATGATGACATTTTCAGTTGTATTCCCAATATGGTTAGCCTGGAGGATAGTAATTCTATCATGAGGCAGACTAATAAAGATGAGGTTTGGAGTATTATTGTAAATATGAAATCTGATAGTGCTCCTCGGATGGATGGTTTTAATATCTTTTTCTTCAAATTTTGCTGGTCTATTATTAATACTGATTTGTGTAAAGCTCTTAATTTTTATCTTTTAGGGAATGACATTCCTGAAGGTGTCTTTGCAACTGGGCTTTGTCTGGTTCCTAAGTGTGCTAACCCTACTGATTGGAAGGCTTTTAGGCCTATTAGTCTTTGTTCAATTTTTAATAGAATTCTTTCCAATCTAATAAATTCTAGACTTTCTATTATTTTGCCTAACATCATTTCTAAAATGCAAGGTGCTTTTGTCAAAGGAAGGTTGATCCATGATAATATTTTAATTACTAAAGAATTGGTGCATGGCATTGATAGGAAACCTAAATCTGGGAATGCTATTGTTCAATTAGATATGTCTAAAGCTTTTGATAAGCTTTCTCATGCATTCATTCTTAGAGTTCTTAAATGCTTTGGTTTTGCTGATAACTATATTGAATTATTTCGGAAAATGATTACAAAGGTTCATATTTCTCTGCTTATAAATGGTTCTAGCTATGGTTACTTCAAGCAGAATAAAGGTATCAGGCAAGGAGACCCTTTGTCTCCCAGCCTGTTTATCCTAGTTGAGGATGTTTTGCTTCGTAGCATTTACAAGCTGTTTGAAAATAATAAGCCTATTCACTATGCTTCTAGATCTAACTTACTGGTGCCTTGTTTGGCATTTGCAGATGATGTCTTGATTTTTACCAACTGTAAGGCTGTCTCCATTGCTTTGCTTGGTAGCTTGTTTGATAAATATCATCTTGTTTCTGGTCAGCCTGTAAACAAAGAAAAAACCAAGGTTATTATTTCTAGCAAAGTTAACCATGCTGCTGCAAATAATATTAAAATTCAAGCTGGGTTCAATGTTGATTTCTTGCCTTTTAACTACTTAGGGATAACCATTGCTAGTAGTAATAAAGTGAAGTTTTTCAGCCTCTTTTGAATAAGATTCATGATAGAATTATGGTCTGGGATCTTAAAAACCTTTCGTTCGGGGGCAGGTTGACTCTTATTAATTCTGTTTTAATGCCTATTGTCTTCTATTGGATGCAGAATTCCTTTATTCCTATTAACATTATTAAAAATATTGAAGGTTGCTTTAATAGGTTTCTTTGAAGGTCTAACTATAATGTTAAGACTATCCATTGGGCTTGGTGGTCTCAGTTATGTAAACCTTATGCTGAGGGTGGTCTCAACATAAAAAGTCTTTGTGATGTTCAAACTGCTTTCTCCTATAAACTATGGTATCTTTTCAGGAAAAATAATAGTTTGTGGGCTTCTCTAATGCACAAGACCTATTGTAATCACACCCATGCTCTTAAAGTGGTTTGCAAAAGCACTGACTCGGTTGTATGGAAGAGGATTTCAGTGATCAAAGACTCTGCTAATAAGAACATAAAATAGAGGCTGGGTCAGGGGTTTATTGATTTCTGGCTTGAAGACTGGCATGACAGGCCTCCTCTGATAAGTGATGCTAATTCTTTTAATTGGTTTTTAAGTGCTAGTGTTTGTTCTTTTTGGAAAACTGATAGTTGGGACTATAATGTTCTTCATAATATTTTGCCTCCTGATAGAGTTAATCATATATCTAATTATAAAATTGACTCTAATAAGGCTGATGATATCATTTGGAAGCTTTCTACTATTAAGGATTTTGATTTAAATTCTACTTGGAATAGTATTAGGCATTGTAATCCTAAGTCTGGCCTTCTCTCTTGTATTTTGAATCATTCTACCCCTAAGAAGTACTCTTTTTTGTGCTGGAAGCTCATTAAGGGCTATATCCCTCTTGATTCTATTCTTATTAGAAGGCGTGTCTACATGGTGTCTAAGTGTCAGTTTTGTCATAATTGTGAAGAGATGAACCACCTCTTCATCAATTGCTGCTTTTCCTGGCCTGTTTGGAACTATTTTAGCAGCTTATTCAGGATTAATGTTAGAAGGCATATGACTCTGGCTCATGTTTTGCATATATGGTTCAGTTTTTCTAAATCTAAGTGTCACATTACTCGCATCATTCCTCAGGTGGTTTGTTGGGTTATCTGGAGAAACAGAAACTTGTCAAAGTTTGGTGATTCTCCAGATAATGTTCAAAGGGCTATTGACAGAGTGGTCCATATTATTATAAGCCTGGATTTATCTAATGTTATTTCTTATAAACATTGGGCTAATGTAGGCTTTTCTGGTATTTCTCTAGGGTCTTATTCTATTAATAATCGAAAGGTGCCGAGTTACCTGAGATGGATCGCCCCGAATCCAGGGAGGATGAAACTAAATATGAACGGCTCGTGCAATAGCTTTGGTGAGGCCATCACTGGAATTTTGTTTCGAAACTCAGAAGGTGATGTCCTTCTGGGTCGTGGTACTCTTCTGGGTAAAATTAACCCTCTTTTCGCTGAATTTAGTGCCTTAGTTGAAGGTTTGATTATCTGCAAATAAAAGAAATGGGTTAACATTGATGTAGAATCTGATAATATGGTTCTCATTAACTTATTAGCTACTAGAAAAGAAGCCTGGTACCTGGTTGATTCCCTGAATATCTGTAGATCGCTTATTCACTCAAGAATGACGATAAGGCATGTATCACGCATCCAGAACCAGTGTGCAGACTGGATTGCGAAATTGGTGTTGAGCTCTAAGAGGAATATTCAATTTGATACTCCCCCTGATGATCTTCGATCGATCGTTGTTCTGGAGAGTCTTGGGGTTGGGTACATCTCTTAGCTTTCTTCAATTTTGGCTGATGTTGGTGCTGTTTTAAGTTAGGGTTTTTGGTGAAGCTGTTTTGAATCGACTGATTCATCGGTGCACTCACCCGTTCTAACCTTTTCTCTGAAAGACTGTTGTGATAAGGTCCTGTAAGTGGCGTCGACCTTGAATCAAACGATCTTGGTTGAAGATTTGTCTGATTCTCTGGTGCTCACACTCAGTTCACTTACCATTTCAGCCCATAGAGAGAGGGTCCGGTAGGTGGCGTCGACCTTGAGTCAGGCGATCCTGTTTTGGCTTTGGTTTCATTTTTGGGAGGTTTGGCTTGGAGAAGTTGAAGATGAGGAGTCGTGAGAGAGAAGCTGTGGAGGAGCTAGGGTTTGGCCTGAAGCTGTGTCGATTAGGGATGGATTGACTGCTGCAGTCAATTTTGACCCTAATCGTTTGTTTAATTTTGGTCTTTTTCTTTAAAAGACCTTGAGTTTGTATAAACGTTTCGATTTGGTCCTTTTTAATATAGTATTTCTCTTTGCTTAAAAAAGTTTTTTTAAAACATTTTCAATTTAAAAGTAGAAAATTAGTTTGATTTATAGATTATATTTTTGGAACTATCGCTTATATTAATGGTTATTATCGCTCAATAGTTAAAGCTTTATGTCAATTGAATTTTTATTGTGTTTTTTTTTCATCCATTCGAAAACCGAGTTTTTTGTAACATCTTTTTCAAAATCAACATTTCGAATCACTTTTCGTTTCATACAAATAACCAAACCCTATTTATTTATTTTCCAAAAACAATTAAGGTTTAACAAATTTCTATAAATTAAAATTTCACAAAAAAATTTAATTTTTTAAAAAAGAATTACAAATACAAAAGCAACATTTCACGGAGAAGAAACTCAAGAATTTTCTTTTTCAAAAGAGAAAAAAAAATACATACTATATTAGGTATTGTCTTTGGTATTTCTGTGTTTACTGTGTTTTCTCATAATATATTGTTCTACTAAAAAAAAGGAGACATTATAATATATTGTCTTAGTTACATAATTAGTAAAGGCATTATAAATTATAGTATACTGGTCTATTATATTAGTTGTAGAAAAGATATTTTAGTTATATCATTAGTAAAGGTAGATATATTATAGTTTATTGTTCTACTGCATTAGTTGTAGAAAAAGTAGGAGAAATTTTGATATATTATTTTAGTTACACCATTAGTAAAGATAGACAAATTTATAGTATATTGTTCTATTGCATTAGATATAGAAAATGCAGGAAAAGTAATAGTATATTGTCATCATTAGTAAAGGCAAAAATTTTATAGTATATTACTCTACTGCATTAATTGTAGAAAATACAGGAGAAGTATATAATATATTTTCTTAGTTACATCATTAGTAAAGGCATAATAAATTATAATATATTGAGAAATTATAATATATTGTTGTACTGTATTAGTTGTAGAAAATATATTGTTCTAAATGCTCTCCTAATCAGAAATAGAACCCCATAAATAATGGAATCACTTAAATCATGAGTGTTATCCTGAATGATAGAATGACCCAGATATTCAGAGTAAAACTTAACATTTTTACTACTCAAATCATCAAGCGAGAACATAACACTACTAGCAAAAAATTTAAGTCATGATTTCTTGAGGGATCTAACTTTAAGCGCAACATGCAAATTTTTAGCTTTTTTATCCCCATCTTCCAACAACATCATCCGTGATTTATATCTATAAAAGGGGTTTCTCCCACCTAAGAAGAGTTGTATGCAAGTTAACACAAGAATGCTGAAACCCAACTTCCATACCATCCCATACATCCTCACGTTCCTCTATAGTTTTGATTTTAAATGTAACTTCTTCTAGCTATTTGAAAACATTCCCAAAAATATTAAAAAAATTTGTAGAGCCTTATGAGTTTGATCTTCAAATAAAACATAGAGGACCTAAAACAAGGTTGTTCCCATGAATGTTTAACCGTACACATAAATGATTTATGCTCAAGCCATATGGACATAAATATGAACTGAGAATACTTTTTTTTAATAATATGAGCAAATTGAATCAATAAAAGAGTATAGTCAAATTATTTTCTAGATAAAGGAGAGACATGGATGTTAAACATATTAGAAATCAAAATATGAAACAAAAACATTCTACCCAATTTACAATAAGTTTGAGTCTCTCTAAACGATTATTACACGCAAGTAAAACCAGCATCAAACAAGCCAACTTGTACCATAAATTCAACAAAATCATCAACATCACATATAGAAATCTCACACTTAACTTTTTTTTCTCCTATACTTTAGAAATAACATTAAAATCTTCCTCAACCAACCAAGGCAACACCGAACTCCCACCTATATGAAAAAGATTATGCCACAGATGTTTCATCAAATCTTTATCACATTTGGTGTAAACAAAACTAGCCAATAACGAATTTCATGCCGCCTTTATTAAACATGTAATTTATTGCCAAGAAATATCATATCGTGAAACATTGATGGAACTATCTCATAAAAACTCTATGTAAGAATTAACATCTCCACCATCTAAATACTATAAAACTTAAGCCATGTAGCAGCAATAAAATATAATATGACTTATCTTTATGTTTTAGAATTACAATCTGACTTATTTGTTTAATACGTTTGATCCTCATTGCATTAAAAAATAACCAAACTAATAATTAAGACTTGAAGATGAACTATTTGGCCAACTTGGGAATGAGATATTGAATCAAACCATGACGTGATAAATTGATATTCTAAAATGTTTAAATAATTATTCATACTATTGAGTTTCCATTCATAGTCTATATTTCATCTTTGAATATTACTTTAATAATGTAACGTATAATCAGTTGCAGTAGTGATACCATGACAATAAGGAACAATAACCTTAGTATCTATCTCTTTATTCGTACTATAACTATCAAGTTGGATATTTTTATATTATCGTTACATAGTTTATTCTAGATAGACACAGAAGGTGTACATTTTTTGGATAAATTATACAATTTTAAGTGTCTTTCCTCTCCATAATACACAAAGCTTCCATTGATAGCAAAATAATCATCATAATTGGTTTGGTTTATTTTGGGCCGGGGGTAATTTGGTAAAGTGTTTTGGTAAGTTTTAGGTATTTTGTGTTTAATGTGAGGAGTAGTGAGATAATTAAGCAGTCTGCTTGTATTAAATGTTGATCACCCTCATTAATGAGAGTGGTTGAGGTATTTATACTTTCAATTAGTAACCCATGGGCTTACCGGGTCAAGTTGAGAAACCGGGTCGAGTTTAATGACCCACTTGTTTTTAAGTAGATTTGCAAATATCTAAGTCAAAAGGTGTTCATATTTGTCATGTTCGGATTTTATAATGGAGTGATATTGTCCGAATTACTCCTGTCCGGATTAGCTGGTATGATGTGTCTGTAATATCTGAACTCATCAGTAGCACATTTTTCTAAGCCTTGCAAAACATATTTGGAAGGGTTAAAAAATTTACCAAGTCAAAGTCACCATCAATTTAATGATCCGTTTATGTTGTCCGATCTAGGAAGTTTATTTTCAATACCAACCCAGTTCAAATTTTGTCAGGACTGATTTTTTTCCCAGAATTCTTAGAGTTTCTTCTTTGATCGTCAGACATGTATCAATATTTGGTTCGACCTACCAGCCGTTATTTTTCCTAGACCGGCGCACCCACTAAGCCTAGAAAGTTACATAGACTTTGATTTTTCACACGTTTGTGCAACCCTTAATCATTGCAAAAACCCCTTTCAACTTCTCCTTGGTAACTGTTGATTTTTACTGTTATATATATACCTTTTTACTATTCTATTGTCTTCCATACTCAAAGCTTTCCTAGAGAGAAATTCATCTTTACCTTCAAACTATTCTTGAGAGATTTTATGTTCACAGCCAGAAACGATTTAGTTAAAGGTGGTTGGTTGAATTTTTCAGAGTTAGAGAGAGCAAAAAAGGTAGAAAGAGAGAATCGCATCGCTGCCGGCCTCTCAGTTTCTCCAGGTGAGAAAATCAGTCAGCCAACTTAGGACGCCGATCAAGGGTTATCCTCTTCCAAAAACCCTAGACCCAAACAACTTTCATTCAAACCAAACCTTTCATCCCTCCCTTCTGGTTCTTCTGTTCAAGAGTCTTAACCTTCTGTGTCTAAGGAAAAAGTCGTTTCAAGTATCAGAAGACCCTCTCCATTTATAGCTACGGGTTGTGACACATAAACGTCTACGGAGAAGATAACCCCTCATCGGACGACTCGCCAAACCAAAACCCAGCAGCTCTGAGGGCCAAGCCCTCCGGATAACAACCTTTACCGGACACTAGGATTTTAGAGGCAACAAGTGCTCAACCACCTGAACAGCTTTCAACACAAGAAACTGAACTACCTTCTTTTAAGGCAAATGACAAACCTTCCACAGTGATGGAAGAGATTATGGAAAACAGCATCGAGGAAGCCCCCTTCGAGACCAAGGCATCAGGTCAAACGAGAGTTGCTGTTTCTGATAAGAAAGGCAAGAGTAAGGTAAAAGTCTGTATGAATCATCCGGACTCTCTTCCGGAGTGCTTAAAGGGTAAGGTATGCCTGTGTTTCAAACACATCAGCGTCAAATACTTGTTGGCCTTGCAAAACATCAACTACATGTACACCCATACTGCTGAGTTGGGCCGAATCCGAACCAAATGAGGGATTCTAGAGTCTGTAAAGGTAAAGAATCCTATTACTCCGAAGACCCCTATAAATTGCAAACTAAATGAGGTGGTAGTGTTTACCGAAGTGCTAAACTGGGAACTCTGGTTCCATTTAGGCCCTGCGATTGTTAAATATTTTCATTTGATCAAGCTCTGCCCCAGCCAGTTAATCCCCAATGCCTGGTACTCACTCATTGTCTGTATCATGGCATCCATATTGTCAAATATCCCTCTTTTGATGGAGCAGTTTGCTGTTGTAGCAAGCTTGTGTAAAAACCATCAGATTTCATTCTACCATCACAACACGGGGAATGACTTTAAGATTGTGGACGACCTGTTGGAGTCCAAAAAGAATTAGAGGACACAGTTCCTATTTGTTAGTGGAACGTGGGAAAATAAAAGGAAGATTAAGGCCAACACCAACCCTAGCTTGCTGACTAGTAAGTGGAAAAGCACAGGTAACTTTCTTTCTTTTCCTTGTCCTACACATTTTTCTTCTTACACTATAAGCTTCCTTATTCTGACTAGTTTATTACTTCTCTCTAGTTTTACCGAAGGATTTCACCGACCACTTGGAGGAAGGGCAGAAGACCCGTGCAATGCTTAATTCATGGGCTTTGGGTCGCTGGAGGAATGCCTTCCATAATTGCTTCACATCGGGAAATTTTGTGAGGTCTCACCTGTGGAACACCACAAGTCGGAGAGACTTTTCATGAGAAGAGCTATCCATCCTTCCTCCTCTTGATGCGATTCTCAGAAGGACAGAAGCCAAATACGCTAAGTTGTTCTCACCTTCCAGGGCTAAGGCTCTCAGCAAGATGAAGAACAAAAAGAAGAAGGCTACAACAGAGTTGGTTAAAACAACTACATAAGGGACTGGTTCGGGGAATCAAGGGGGATTGATGCAACTCTACTCAAAGCAATAGAAGTTAAAACAGTGAGGGAGGCTGGAGGGCCAAAGAACCCACCAAAGCCTCCTCAAAAGGACATAAAGCGTAGGGCCAACAGTGATGAGAAAGCTGCTAAGAAGAAGAAGGTCACCCTGGGGGAAGAAATAATTCTTTGTCCTTCACAAATTCAACCATTAACAGCCCCTAATGACCCTACTTTGCAAGAGGAGATCCCAACAGACCTTCAATCTGGAGAGATTTCTAGCGGAGGGAACAATAAAGTAAACATCAGTGCCCTTCAAGATATTGGTTTGTACTTTAATAATTTTGAGAAGGATGATTTTGCAGGTCCTTATCGGCCTTCCAGTTCCTTCAACATGGTGACCTATAATGGAAAATCATTCTCCGTATCCGAAGAGAAAGATTTTTTAAGTCACGCCCTCCTCGGTTATATCCGGCCAGTATTTGATCTGGAGAAATAGGTGAAAAGTTAGACCAACTTTATCAACTCCCTTACTTCTGACAAACAATCTCTGTCAAGTAGTCTTCTAAGCGCTCAACAGAGTATAGAGGAACTGAAGAAGGAGAATGAGGTTTTGAAGAAGGAGAAGGAGGATTTGGAAACTAAGCTAGCCACATCGGAGGCAGCCAAAACTGAGCTCCAAACTAAGTACTTTGACTTAGAAACTTCTTCTTCACAAAGCCTCACAACGTTGAAGGAGCAGTTGAAGACTAAAGATGGTTCCATTCATATGCTGACCAGTGAAAATACTAAGTTAGAAGACATTATTTCGGAGATGACCAAGGAAAATGAGGTCCTGAAGAATCAGTAAGAGCAGGCTATCAAGGCAGGTATTGAGGAGTATGCCAATAGAGTAATAGACTCCTTAGAAAAATGAGACGACGGGGTTAATTCTGACATGGTGCTATTGTTCCATGAGACCTTTCCTAAGAGGACCCTTGGTCCCTTATGGAAATACGTGGATTACGAAGACCTCCCATTTCATACTATGGCAGATGATGATAAGCACAAATACTCCAGTGGAATAGATTCCACAACTGATGATGAAGAAGGAACATGTGCGAGTTCGAATGTCGATCTCAAAAGCCTTAAAAAAGGTGATGGTGGTGGTGAAGGAACGTCCGAAGAGAACAAGCCCTAAGGTTTTACCATGTATAATTTTTTGTCTTTATGAACAATCAAAGTCCTTGAATGGCCAAGGCATATTTTGTATTACTATTTAGTTGAAGTCCGAATAAGTCTTTTGAACACCCAAGGTCCTTGGATGGCCAAGGCATGTTTTGTATTACTGTTTGGTTGAAGTCCGAACGAGTTTAATTTATCAAACTTTCTTTTTGTTTAATACCTTTCCTTAAAACAATTCATGGCTAATGTTTAAGTAGCCCCTATAATTTCAGAAGTATTGAAGTGAGAGTGTTTAATATCTCCGATGACATGTATTTAATAGTCATCACCAACCATCAAGTCTATCTGATCCACTAAAGACCCGAGGTATTGAACAAGTGATTTATACTTGGATTTAATTGTAGTAAAATCACTCCAAATATTTTAAGAAGGCATTATATATTATAAAAGACCGGACACCTCGTTAAAACCTCCCCGCGCCACTAGGGTAGGAAAGAGTATGCCCCATAATATTTACATTGGTATTTAATAAGTAAATATTTACACAAAAACTTTCCATGGGTGCTTCAAAAACTCTCCCTTCTTTGTCTTGAAGTCTATATGTCCTAGGTTTGAGCTTTTCACAGACCTCATAGGGGCCTTCCTAGTTCAAAGGAAAATCTGCTCCTCATCAAACCTTGGTAGTAAGATGTTCTTAAGTGAGCTTTAACCTTTATTTCTTCTATCAAGTCCAATTGATTCCTAATTGGTATCTCATTAGCTTGTTCGGAATAATTGTGACTCTATATAATGGTAAGGTAGCTTCTATGGGGGTAATTGCATCCATCCCATATACCGAGGCAAAATGAGACTCTTGTGTAGTAGCCCGATGAGTAGTTTGGTAGGCCTACAGTACTTCTTGTAAATAGCTTGGCCAATTCCCCGTAGCACCTTCTAAATTCTTCTTTAATCAAGACATAATGGTCCTGTTGGCAACTTCAAACTGGTCGTTTGCTTGTGGATGGAAGGATAATAAAACAATGTTGAATACTTCTTGAAGCACAAAAATTCTCCATATCTTTGTTATCAAACTGTGGCCCGTTGTCTGTAGTAATCTTTTGAGAGACCCCAAATCTGCATCATATGTTGGATAAGATAAACTTAATGATAGCCTTTGATGTGGTCCCTGCCAAGGGAGCTGCTTCTATCCATTTTGAGAAGTAATCAATAGCAACTATAATTGTTTTGCACCCTCCGGACACCATAGGTAGAGGTCCCACTGAGTCCATTCCTCATCTGGCAAAATGTAATGGCTCAGAAATAGACTTCATAGGTACTGCTGGCACATGAATTTCATTGCTATACCTTTGACATGGATCACATTTCTTTACCATTTCTTTAGCATTTGCCATTATGGATGGCCAATTATCGGGTTAGCGCTTTGTACCCACAATGTGCTGAGCCTTCCTTATCGTGTAGTTCGGACAAAACGACTTGAGATTCTTCAGCCCCAAACAATGTAGTAGAGGTCTACTGAAAGATATTTTATATAAAACTCCCTTTATCATAAAAAAACCCATGTGCCTTGTGTTTAATCTTCCTTGCCATAGCTTTGTCTGAAGGCACAACCCCATCAGAAATATATCGACGAAGGGTATATCTCCAGTCTTTAGGCTGAATCACATGTATGCTCATACTTTCCCCATCTTCTTTGTTTAAACTTGGCTGTATGGATGAGAATTATTTTATGTGAATCCAAGGGAAGGACTCAGAATATGCTATCGTTGCTAAAGAGTCTGCCAATGTATTCTCCGATCTGGGAATATGCTCAATAACAAACACTTTTGAAGTCTGTCGCCACTTCTTTCAAGACGAGTAAGTACTTGATCAGTTGCTCCTTCTTGGCCTCAGACTGAACTTGAGCGTGATGGATGAGCAGTTGAGAGTCACTCATCAACCTAACTCTCTTAGCCTCACACAGGAAAGCCAATTTAAAACCAGTTATATATGCTTCATATTCAGATTCATTGTTAGAGGCCCTGAACCCAAAGCATATAGCTTTGTACATCTTATCACCATACAGAGAGGTTAGGAAAATTCCAGCTCCACAATTCATTGTGCTTGAACCACCATCAGTTCAGACCACCCACTCTTTCTTGGTTTTATCTCCTGAAGTTTGTTTGGAGTTTCTATCCGTATGGAATTCTACCAGGAAATCAGCCACTAATTGAGCTTTGGTAGTTGTTTGGTGGGCAAAATCGATATCTTATCGCCCAATTCTACCGACTACTTGGTTATCATGCTTGATATATCGGCCTTCTAAAGAACATTCTTTAGTGGGAAAGATGTCCGGACAACAATGGAATGGGATTAAAAATACGGCCCCATCTTTCTTGTTGCAATCACCAAGGCTAGTGCCAACTTTTCAAGCTTTAAATACCTCTTCTCAGCATCTATTAAACTTTCGCTAATGTAGTATACCGGACGAGGGTAATTGTCCACTTCTCTTAACAGTACTACACTTATAGCACATTCTGACACAACCAAGTATACACAGAGTGTTTCTCCTTGAACAGGTTTGAAAAGAGTCTTTGGTGAGGATAAGTGTTTCTTTATCTCAACAAAAGCCTGGTTACATTGTGGAGACCAATTAAAGTCTTTAGCATTCTTCAAGGTTTGGAAAAACAGAGCACACTTATCCAAAGACCTTGAAATGAACCGGTTCAAGGCAGCCAACCTTCCGGCGAGGCTTTGGACTTCTTTAACATTCCGAGGAGGATCCATTTCCAATAGGGAATTAAGTTGATCCAGATCGGGTTGGATACCTTTCTCACTTATCACATAACCCAGAAACTTTCCAGATCGGATCCCAAACACATATTTTTCTGGATTTAATTTCAAATTCACAACTGCTAAATTAGTACATATTTTTTGAAGATCAGTTATGTGAAAATCCTCCTCCAAGCTTTTAACCATCATGTCATCTATGTATACTTCCATATTTTTTCCAATCTGATCAGCAAATTCTTTATTCACCAACCTCTGATAAGTAGCCCCAACATTCTTTAACCCAAAGGGCATTACCTTGTAGCAATGAAGACCTCTATCTGTTATAAAAGTAGTGTGATCTTGATCCTTCAGATCCACCTGGTTGTACCCAGAGAAATCATCCATGAAGGAAAGCAACTTGTTTCCAGATGTAGAGTATACCAACTGATCTATCCAGGGGACTGAATAGAGATCTCTTTGGCAAGATCTGTTAAGGTCAGTGAAATCAATGCACATACGCTATTTCCCGTTCTTCTTCTTGACTAACACCGGATTGGCAGTCCATAAAGGATATTGGGATTCCTTTATGTGTCCCATCTTGGTAAGACGATCAACCTCTCGAACTATTACATCTGTTTTTCCTTAGAAAAAGCTCTTATTTTCTGTACAACAGGTGCAACATCACTTTGGATGGACAACTTGTGTGAGATAACACTTGCATGTACTCCGGTTACATCACTATTGCACTAAGCGAAGACATGCTGATTGTTTGGCGAAAATACAACAATTTATTTTTTAATTCTGGTGCCATCTTGGAACCAATCTTTATATTTTTACCTTCCGCAAGGGAGTGGGTTTCAATTTCTTCAAATAGTATTATAACATTACGAGCCTCTCTGGGGTCATCAATATCATTCTCTCCCTTAGAAGGCTCCAGTAACTGCTAATCTGCATTAACCCGAACTACCCCCAAAGTTTTAGGAGCAAGAGCAGTTGCACATCACTCCCTGGCTATCTTCTGACTACTTCGGACAATACCTACTTGTCCTTGAACTGCATACTTTAAACACTAATGGACTATTGAGGCCATAACATGCATTCTGGAAAGCCAAGACCTCCCAAAAATTGCATTGTAGGATGTGGGGAAATCTACCACAACGAATAGTACCCTCAGCATCTTTTAAAAAGGCCCTTTACCCAACAACACTTCTTCTTCAAATTCCCCAATTACATCCGCAGAGCTCCATGTGAAGCCTACAATAGTTCTGTCTGAGTGTTGAATAACAGCCAGATTCCTCATCTGTTTATAGAAGCTTAAGAAAAGGATGTTTGCCGAATTGCCTGAATCTATCAAAATCCTGCGTATATCATTGCCCATAATAGATGCTCTTATAACCACCACATCCTGATTAGGCCCAGAAATATTCCTCAAATCATCCTCATCAAAAAATATAAATGGGAAAGGGGTTTGGCACTGATGGGAAAACATTCCCCCATCCAATTGAGTGGCCAAACTGTGTATATGCCTCCAAAGATGGTAAATGATTCAAAGAAACTGATCAGTCTGGACACCTTCCTGGTTTGTTCTGTTATGACCCCCACTTTATTCCGAGTTGGATCAAGATCCAGATACTCAGAATCAACGTCGAATCTTTCAAGAATCACCATTGCCCCTTCTTGAGAAAATGTTCCAACATTGTTTGTATGGCCCATCCATGGAGCATTGTCAGGCCTTTTTCCGCTTCTTCTTTTGACATAAGCTCCCAGTTTTCCTCTTTCAATAAGGTTCTATACTTCTTGTTTCAATGTTATGCAGTCTTGAATGTTATGGCCTATATCATTGTGATATAGGTAAAACATGTATTTCGGCTTTCTCTGGGAGACTGCAATGCCGTCGGCTTTCAGAAATGGACCTCATCCTTAGACTTATCATAAATTGTGGCCATATTTTCCCTTAATTCTGCAAACCATTCCGGTTGAACCCAAGGACCTCTTTTACCTCTTGACTGCTAGCTCTAAGACTGATTCTGGTTGGATTGAGTTTGTTTAGTCCGGTTGGACCCTTGTCCGGTCTTCTTAGTCTTATATCCGGACTGGTTAGCAGCCAAAAGAGCTGTTGTGGTGGACCTCACTTGACGATGCACCTTGGGTTTCTTGGTTCCTTCCACATTAACCTGTTTTCCCACTTGATTCAATATGTCACCCAAGGTCATAGTTTTTTTCCTGGTTACAGAATCAACTAGGTTCCCATGATTCAAGCCCTGTCTTAGAGAAACAATTGCCACATGTTCAAAGCAATCTGCTAATCAGTTCTTTGTATTCACAAATCGACTTATGTAGTCCTTTAAATACTCATTTGGTTCTTGGACACAATGGATAATGATATCTCCATTGATCTTCACCTCTGTACTTCTAACAAATTTCCTTCGGAAGGCAACCCATAATGTATCAAAGTTTCTATACACCATTGAGGTAAGCTATTATACCACTTAAGAGCACTTCTCGTAAAAGTTTGAGAGTAGGCTCTGCATAAAAGTTTGTCATCATCATCATCAAAATTTATTATGAAGTTCTTGAATTGCTCTAGATGGTTGTCCGGATCTCGACTTCTATCATACTTTTCCATTTTAGAACTGTCAAACCTTTTGGGTAGGTTTTCGGACAGTATATTGGCAGACAAAGGTGACTGCCTCCAGTTCTTATTACGAATAAAGACTGTATCTTCATTAGGTGTTGCGAAAATACCTGGTTTAGTTTGAAAAGTAAAAGGATCTATCAGCAACTGATCAGCATGCCTGTGGGATGACCCTCTGCCCAGATGCTTTTTAAGCCTACCATGCTTATCCCTCTTTATTGAATACTTTTTTATTAACTTCATATTTTTTCTGGATCTTCCTTCATCACTTCTTGATGCCAAAGATTCCTCAAGCTTAGCCTCATTCGAAGAGCTACTGGAGAACTCAGAATCTGAACTTTCAACAGGCTTAGATTGATGTGTCTTCTTAGAGCTGAGATGAGTCTTTTTTTAACTAAGATGAGTCTTTATTGATACATCATTCTCCCCAGGATTATCAGTATGATGAATGGCTGACGTCCCTGATTACTCTTTGATACCATTCTCTGCTTGTTTTATGGCTCTTAGTACTTCTATCTCTGCTCTCAACTTGTCTCGCTCCTCAACGGTGTATTTCTTGTTTTCCCCAATCGTTTCCACCACATGAGGTGGAGTACCTTGCTCATTCGGATCCATCCAAACAGGTTTTTTTTACTGGTTTTGAATGTAAAATTCAGGCACCTTCGTACTCCCACTGTGGTCGCCAATTTGGTTTGGTTTATTTTAGGCTCGGTGTAATTTTGTAAATAATTTTGGTAAGTTTTAGGTATTTTGTGTTTAGTGTGAGGAGTAGTAAGATAATTAAGCATCCTGTTTGTATTAAATATTGATCACCCTCATTAATGAGAGTGGTTGGGGTATTTATACTTTTAATTAATAGCCCATGGGCTTACCGGGTCAAGTTGAGAAACCGGGTCGAGTTTAAGGACCCATTAGTTTTTAAGTAGATTAGCAAATAACTTAGTCAAAAGGTGTTCACATTTGTCGTGTTTGGATTTTATAGTGGAGTGATATTGTCCGAATTACCCCTGTCCGGATTAGCTGGTATGTTGTGTCTATAATATCCGAACTCATCAATAATAACATAAGTATAATTCAACTTTTGAAACTCCAATACCATAAAATTATGTATATCCTAAAACTGTTGGAGTATGATGCTCTTTTAAGGAAATAATTTCAGTTTCCAAAAGAAGAGTTGTATCATTTTTAATTATGTTTCAAACCGACTGGTAGCAAACAAATTTACAACAAGACTACTCATAAAAAATGTACCACCTCACCATAATTTTGTTTCTCTCCCGAGGTATTTTTACTTTTTTCTATATTTGAAAGAACGTTGAAAAGATTAAAAACATTAGAAATTGATACCTTAAAGTTGGTAGTTTTCTTTCTTTTCCATTGAAAAAACTATTTATGCACTTGCCAAGTAGTATTTTTTGGTTCCACTACAAGTAACGACTGGTTATTAGTTTTATTAGAACTGGTTATTAGATTAGTGATATACCTATTAACTTCATTATCTACCTTATCGATATTTCTTTCGATAATTGTCATAAGTATGCCCATATAATCCACATTAAGAACAATAATTCAAATTAGACTCATAAATCACTCGTTGCCATAAACCCGAGTTCTCGTTAGTAAAAATCCAAAATATATCAACTTTAGGCACTGTTACATCTAATCCAACACAAATTCGTGCATATGAAAAATGAGTCAGAGCCAGAGTACGACTATTAATTCGTAAAAAATATCTTATCACATTCCCAAACAAGACTAATATCGTAGCATTAAACATTCTTACCGGAAGTCTTAGTAATTAAATACAAGTGGGTGTACGAACCGATTCACGTTTTGGATCAAATGATGGAGTCCATCTAAAATTTCAAAAAAAACAATTATCAACATTGTTAAAATCCTTTGCTAGAGCTTTAATACAATCTGATTATGATTGGGTGAATACCAAAACATGACGAGGATCGATTAAACTAATCGAAACTTGTATATATAGAATTTATTCACTTTTGATGATGTGATCCAATTTTTCGAATAAAAAAATCCCATTAAATTTTTTAAAATTATAATATGACTAAATTGATCATCCATGGATTTTAAATCTTTAAAAGTAAAACAAATTATTGGATACCAATCACTGAAATAAACTTTGTTTGATAGAGTAGGAAGAGCGGCAAAAAACAGCCACATCAGTAGATGGTGAAGACCCTTTTCCAAATTTTAACACATCTGTAAAAAAAAAACTTAATTTAAATTTGGCTACCCGTTAGAACCATCCTTACTTAAAACTAAACAAACAACCCTTTAACATTCCCAATAATTTCCATATGTAATCCTAGAACAAAAAGAACCCTTACAGATCTCGAGAAATAACACTAAAGAAAATGAGCACTTATAGATCTCTAAATATAGTGGTAAAGGAAAATAAATATACTTTATCACGGAGAATTTTAATTAAGGAGAGTAGAAAATGCAATTCTGCAAATTTGAAACACAACCAGTCTTCCTTTATCAGATCCAACGAATTTATTGAAACTCGACATAAGTAAAGAGGAGCTCATCCATAGTTTTTTGTTTGATATTGCCGGATAGTTATTAATCCTACAAACCAAATATATCAAAATTTTATGAAGAAAGCCTAGCCTACATGCATCACGACATCGATTTCACAAATATTTTCCCAATTATGAAACCCCCAATGGTTTCCTTCTTCTCCTAGGACAAAATAGAATAAACCATATGTGTTATCTACACTTTCTTTAATATAGATTCTAAATTGATATACATGTTCTCAATTTTTTTTGGTGCTCTGTATATCGACGGTGCAGTAGACTGGATCAAATCGGCGATGGAGTAAAAAAGATAATTTCGATGGTTATTCTTAGAAGATCAACGATGACCCCTTGATTAGCTCTATTATTATTTCTCAAGATTTTTCCCATTGTTTATACTAATCTTAATTGAAAAACAAAGAACATAGGAGAAAAATGAAACATAAAGAATGTGATCTCACTAAAAGTTGTAGCTACTGTTAGGAATATAGGTACCACATATTCCGTCTCCGTATATAAGTAAGAACAACCGATTCCACACTAGTACGAGAAAAATGAAACATAAAGAAGGTGATCTCACTAAAGGTTGTAGCGACTGTTAGGAATATGGGCACCATATATTCCGCCTCCGTATATAGGTAAGAATAACCGATCTCTACACTAGTATGATATAGTGTGCTTTAGGCCTGAAGGTCCACACAACTTTACTTTTCGTCCACTTCCAAAAGTCCTCATAGTAGTTAAGATATGTTCTTACTTATATACCATTGATCATTCCCATGTTTAACTGGTGTGGGATGTGGAACTTTGGTCGTCAGCCTAAAAAATCCTCCTCTCGAATAAAGTACCACTTTAGCCTCTTCTCAATTAACTTCCATCCGCCCACTCTAATAAGGTTGTAGACTACCTGAATTATAGAGGCACTACGGATGTTGCTACTCACCTCTTATTAGACCATTTCATCTTGTTCCTTAGCATTACTTCCCACTCAAATCAAGTATCACCACTTGATGAGCCACATGCGCTCCGAAGTAGGGTCTCTAGAAGAGAATTTTCACCTTGAACATGACTACTGGTTCATCATGTTCGACTTCCAAGAATTTGACCACCATCACATTCTGTCTGGGCCTGGAGCTCTGATACCATTTTTTGGGAATATGGGTACGACTGTCTGGGCCTGGAGCTCTGATACCATTTTTTGGGAATATGGGTACGACATATTTCGTCTCCATATATAAGTAAGAACAACATGATCTCCACACTAGTATGCTATTATCTGTTTTGGTACCTAAAGGCCCGCATGACTTTACTTTTGGTCTACTTCCAAAAGGCCTCATACTAGTTGAGATATATTCTTACTTATATGTTACTAATCCTTCCCATGTTTAACGGATGTGGGATATGGGACTTTGGTCACCACCATAACAAATCCTCCTCTCGAACAAAGTACCACCTTAACCTCCTCTCAATTGACTTCTATCTGCCCACTCTAATTAGGCTACGACTACCTAAATCATAGAGGCACTACGGATGCTGTTGCTCACCTCTTATTATACCACCACTTATATTGTTCCTTAGCGCCACTTCAATCAAGTACCACCATCTTAATGCAATCCAATTAAGCCACACTGCTTAGTGAGCCACAGACGCTCCAAACTAGGATCTCTAGAGCAACTCATTCACCTTGAGTTAGGCTTGTTGGTTCATCATGTTCGTCATCTGAGAATTTCACCACATCGCTTTCTGTCTGGGTCTAGAGTTCTAATACTATTTGTTGGGAATATGGGTACCACATATTTCATCTTCGTATATAAGTATGAACAACCGATCTTCACACTAGTATGATGTTGTCCACTTTGAGCCCGAAGGCCCGCACAAGTTTGCTTTTGGTCCACTTTTAAAAGACCTCAAATTAGTAGGAATACACGGATCCCACAAAAAGTTCAAGATCTGTTCCGTTTATACCATTCTCAAACAATGAGTGAAGAATCTACAAGAAAAAAAAATATAGGAATACAAGGATCCCACTAAAAATTCAACCAACCAAGTCTTTATTATTAAATAAAACGTCAAAGATAGAAAATATTAATTAATATAGAAGACCCAATTGTTAGAAAGAATCTAATTAATATAAGAAGACCAAAATAGGAGACCTAATTAATATATGACACTATCAAAACAGAATACTCCGCTTTGGTCCAGCTGTTGTGTTACGTTCCAGCTCGCTTTAGATTAGAATGCTCAAGAGCAACTCGTTTTGGACCATCATGCTTCAAATCAGCATGCCTCGACTCAGCACGTATCTCATTTGACCCAATGGTCACCAGTTTTCGAAAGCTTGTCGCAACCCTTAAGAGCCAATAGCATATTTGCTACTAAGTCATGACGTTAGCTTCACCTAAAGAGGTTTCAACATTTATTGCGTAGTACGTGTCACGACATATCCAACTATATCCATGTAGTCATACACCATTAACTTTATTGACGAGTTACTTCTAACATACGTCTAACAGATTTTGTGAGTTGGATACCCAATGGTCACCAGTCTTTGAAAGCTTGTTGCAGCCCTTAAGAGCCAATAACATATTTGCTACTAAGTCATGACTTTAGCTTCACCTAAAGAGGTTTCAACAGTTATTGCCTAGTACGTGTCACGACATATCCAACTATATCCATGTAGTCATACAACATTAACTTTATTGACGAGTTACTTCTAACATATGTCTAACAGATTTTGTGAGTTAGATACCCAATGGCCACCAGTCTTTGAAAGCTTGTCGCAGCCCTTAAGAGCCAGTAGCATCTTTGCTACTAAGTCACGACTTTAGCTTCACCCAAAGAGGTTTCAACAGTTATTGCCTAGTACATGTCACAATATATCCAACTATATCCATATAGTCATACAACATTAGCTCTATTGACGAGTTACTTCTAATATATGTCTAACAGATTTTGTGAGCTGGATTATAGTTTATTGCATATTTTCAAACTTATTTAATAGAAGATGTCGCAGTCTATTGATTGTTAAAACCAATGTTTAGGTGAAACATCATTTCGTTAACGAAATGATAATACATGTTAAAACCAATGTTTAGGTGAAACATCATTTCGTTAACGAAATGATAATACAAGTTTGAACATCAAAAGGTATGAGGAATTTTTATTATGCGTGATCCTAATTTTTTTTAGATTAATAGCTTTTGAATAATTAGTACTTTTTTTCAATGAAGACAAGTTGAAATAAAATAATTTTATTAAATAGTAAAATTTTTGTTTCTGCCCGGGATCGAACCGGAGACCTTTTGCGTGTAAAGCAAACGTGATAACCACTACACCACAGAAACTTATTGGTACTTATGGGTGCTTATGGATAATCGAATCAATTTTGCATTCAATTGCCATGGTAAAATGTTTTGCTTTTACACTATATAGAATTTATAAATTTATAAATTTATTTAACTGTTAGATCTATTGTTTATTTATTAGTTATGTTTAAAAGTATAAATTTATTTAACTTTGGATAGTGGAATACACTATATATATATATATATATATATATATATATATATTAAAAATTTGCAAGATTATACCCGTAAAAGACCTATAAAATTAATACTATTGATTTTTTAATATATATATATATATATATATATATATATATTAATCTACTAATATTAACGGAATATTTTGATCTTGATCTAAAAATATTCTATAAACTATTGATTTATTTATTGTTTTTTTTCAACAACTTACCTGTTTAATTTTTTTATTGGGGTTAAACATATTTGCTTATTTTATGTTTATAAGACAAAGACATAAATCCAAAATAAAACACTTTCAGTTACTAAATACTCCGGACCTAATGACAAGGAAGATATTAAATAAAAATAACTAAGTTAAATGGAAGTATTATAATTTCTTTTGTTAATTTGTGTGGTTCTTTATGGAAAAAGGATCTCTATATTTTAGAGGATTACATGGTCTATAGAACAAAATACCAAAACACAAAAAAAACTCTGCTTTCATTAGATGATGTCTTTTGCATTTACCATTTGTGTGTTCACCGGAACTAAAGAACATTTGTGTGTTTGGTCATAAAAAGAAAAGAAAAGAAAATGTTGTTCTACTAAACTAATCTCACATTCAAGAACTGTTTTTCATGAATAAACAAATTGTTGTCTTGCTAAACTAATCTCACATTCAACAACATTTATATGTTTGGTCATAAAAAGGAAAAAGCTGTCTTACTAAACTAATCTCACGTTTAAGATGGTTGCAATGCTATTAGAAGCTTTGAAATATAACTTAAAACATTGAAAACTTTCAATTAGAATCATAAAATTAAGATTTCAAAGGATTAAAATTGTTTTTTTCAAGTTGCCAAAGAGATAGGAAGAGAGAAGGAGGAAGAGCCGGAAAGGATCCAGTTCATATCGTGTTTGATCTACTTTTTAACAAATTTATATTTCGGTTACCTGATCTCGTACAATCATGACTACATCAAAGCGTCTTGCAGTTAGGAAGGCGGAGAAATTCGAGAAGAACGTTACAAAGAGTGGACCTGTACCTGAAACCACTGCGAAAAAAGGGAAGGATTATCTTGTTGGACCTATTTACTTGGGTTCTTCATATTTGTCGTCATTGGGCCATCTTTGTTTCAGATCATTAGGACAGCTACCGGTGGAGGCATCGGATAATTCTTCCCAGTACTAATGGGAAGAAATGTCATTTATCTTCTAAACTCATGTTGTGTAGAATCTGAATATTAAATAAAGTCTCCACTTCTCTGTAAAATAAAAAATTGTACATATGAATCTAAAACTTCATATATCAACACTATTTCATCTATAAGATACAAAAAAATATAATTTTGTTTTAATTTATCCATCATCTACTTAAAAGTAAAATTAACATCTATAAATAATATATATAAGTTTGCAAACAGTTTAGATGTTTATCATTTTAGTTAAAAAAAAAGTGTATTCAAAGGTATATAACTCAATATTTATATGATTTATAGTTATTTTTTTTAAGCAAAATATTGAAATTTTATTACTAAAAGGATAAAAAAGAGAATTGATCCGAATTACAAGGATTTAAACCAATATTTATAACTATAACAAGCTTTTCTTTCCAAACTCAAACCCTAAATTGCAAAGTGCATACAGATAGTGTCACCGGACTAGCATTTGTCCAAGTACCAAACTCTATCCTCCATTTGCTTCAGAGCCTCCCTCTTCCTGAAGAAGTTCGACGAATTCATTTTTGAAGTCTTCACAACAGCAACATAGAACTCCCTCTCTTCCACAAAAATCGCTCAACACCAACTCAGCCCTTTTTCATCTTTCGCCTAATTTTCAACCACTAATCCAATATGTCTGAATTAGATTTTCTCGACAAAAAACAAACCCTTAGCCAAAATTTCAGTCCTAATCGAAGAACTTTAACCGAAATCACGAAACAAAAAAAATAAGCAGATGACTTATAGTTAAAAACATTATAAATTGCTTTATATTATCAACATTAAATACATGAGTAATTCTAAGGATACAAAAATTAAACCAATCTCAGCAAATCTAAACATCACCGTGTATACAATATGATAAATAATTTTACCGAGCCAGCCTATTTTCTTCCTGAGGCATTCGATCTGGCCGAATTATATAAAGAGATGGCATCCAAATAATTAAGACACCATGCACTGTCTCTATATATGGAATCAAAAGCTTAAAAAGTCCAACTATAATTCGTATATATTTACCGAATTAAGTTACTGGAAAATGAAATTAAATCATTACAATTTATAAAAATGAAATATATATTATTGGTGATATATATTATATAAAATGAATATTGTAGATGTTGTATAGGATCCAACAATGCGGTGGAGACGATGATAACCAATACCAAAAGTGAAAGAATATATTAGTAGTTAGTGACGTTCCATCATTGACTAGTATGAACTTTTTTAGGTGGTTGTTTTATTTTATATTTGATGGATTTCATTTTAACATTTTACCTATAACTTTAATATAGGTAACGAGTTCCCTTTGTCGTTAAATTAATGTTGCTGGTAGACGACAGTAATTTGGATACATCGAAGAAAAAAGATGTTTAGAAATTTTAGAATCTTTTAAGAAGATAGCAGTAACATTTTGTTTGCTGTCCTTTTCTTTAGTGTGTTCCAACAAATTGTTTTTTTTTATATACTTTAGATATTAATTTCAGTTTGTTTTAAATAAAATTTTCTTTTTCTATCCAGAATTTTATAGAAGTTTTTTTTTCTAAAGCTCTCAAAGTTAGTCTTTATTGCAAGTTGGTTTGGGTATGAGAGTCGTTTTTATTTATTTGCGATTTTTTTGTTATGAAGTATGATTTTAATGCATGTGGTCAGTTAAGTTTTGATTTTTTTTATAGATAGTTGTTTTTTTTTTAAAAATGATTTTGGATTATTTTTAGAATTTTGAATTCTAAATAGATTTTCGGATCTTAATTTATGTTTTTATGTATTCGTCTTATTTATATATAGACGGTTTTTTTATATATATTTATTTTGGTTGTCGTGATAACGGTAATATTAGTTCAATGGTAGTAATTGTAGCCCTTGTTGTAATTGTTGCTCGTTATTGTACGGTCGATACAACACATCGCTAGTTTAGTGCGTTTGTCCGTACCTCTAAATTATTCCTTAATCTTTCTCTTTTCTTCCGAATTTTTCATTAACCGTTTTTTTTATCTATGCACACATGCTTTCGTCCTAGTTTGTAATTGTATTTTTTATATCTCTTCGTTTATAGTGTTGTTTTTTATTTCTTTAATTATTTTCGTTAAAACCGGATATTTTCAAATATTTTTATATATTTTTATTTTATTTAGTTTTGTGGTTTTTAAGCTTTTACGGTATTCTGTAAATTTATATAATATATTTATTTATGTAATACTTTAAACTAATTTTTTTTTATATTATATTTATTCTAGATTTATTTTATCGAAAATTCATCTTTTAGATTATGGTATGATTTTTTCGGAGAGTTTCTTTTCATCGCATCGTCCACCTCGATAAATTGGTCAACTCAAGCAAAAAAATCTCATATATTTTCAACTAGAAAAATTTACCAGATCAACATACAACTTAACCTGCATGTCGAGCCCTATCTTTAACGAGGCAACACCAATGTTTTTTGTCAAATCAGGGAGGGTGTTCATGGCATGGACGAACCGCTTGACGAAACTTTTCAACGACTAGCCTCTTCTCTGATAAAAGTTCATGATGGAGTCTGCATCTAGCCTCAGCTCCTTGTTGTCGAAAAACCTGTTTCTAAACGCACTTCATAGTCCTACAAAATTGTAGATAGAACCCTTAGGTAAATTACTGAACCAATCCATGACATTACCTTTGAGTGTCATAGATAGGGCCCGACAGAGCATGTCATCATCTGGATTGAGCGCCATCATCATGTTTATAAACTTCTCTAAGCGCCTCTCTGCGTCGTTTGTACTGTCGCATGCCTCCAAGCGGAAATGATCAAACTTTCGTGGGAGCTCTGCTGCAAGGACCTTTTCCTAATGAACGAAGATTCTTTGAGCACGTATGCTGGCATTTTTGGACGTATCTGATCATACTAATATGCCTTATCCTATTGGGTTCTTTTAGGAGATGCTTATTTTTCCTCCTGATGGTGTTCTTTCTCTTTCAGACGTTTATGACCGCTGATTTCGCCAATCTCTCGCCACATTTTTCACGTTTGAAAGATCGTTCTCTTCTACCTGCCCGAGTAGTTACAACCTCTAACATTAGTCAAACATGACCTCCATAGCAGATTTTGGCTATCAACACATAGATAGCGTCGTTCGTCTCTCCCCAGGCTGCTTTGACGGCCTGATCCTTGGCCTTTTGATCGCAAGAGGACTTTTGTTGAGCCTGCTGCATTAACTGGATTTGCTGTTCTAATCGCTGAATTTCTGTGCCATTAGCGGGGTTATTGGCTCCTATAGGTGGATCTTCTAGCTCTATAATAATTTCATCTAAGATTGGCACGACTAGGGGATCAACTAGTGTGGGGAGGGTGCCCACTGAAGTCTCTATCGCTCCCAGAGTGTGATCTTCCTGGAGGTTCACAGTTGGTGGTCCGACATTTCTTGGTCTAACAGCTTGTTCTTGCACTGGAGTCTGGTTCGCAATCACTGATGCTTTCTAGTGGAAGGTCGATTGTAGGTCAAGTTCTACGATGCCGGCTAAGACAAGTTTTGTTGATCCCAAAGGATACCTAAACCAATTCCCCATCTATGTTAGGCCTTTTATAATGTCCATCATAGACTTTAAATCCGATGGCCACTGCGGGTATCGCTCGATTGCGTTTGCCTTGAACGGACAACAAGGTTGGTGGAGGTTGATCAGGGATGCCCTATCAAACAAGCTTATGGATTACACATCAGTGTACGTGAAGATATTTACAAACATTGAGGATTTGATAGATATTGCAGAATGTGTTTTCATTTTGGAGTTTGCGATTTTGTCGGAAGCCTCATGTGCAAGGATACATCCTTGTTGCCTAAAGCTGCATTAACAAGAAGCAAAAGGTTGGGCATTACCGATTCTCTCTCGTTGCAAGAGATACATAAAAATAAAAAATTGTACCCTCGAAGTAACCGATTTAGCGGCTTTTGTTTAAACACTCGGTCATTGTAATATATTTACGATTTGTCACGTTTAAAAGTTGTACATTTTGTAGTTAATGATGGTGTTAATTTATTAAAAACATTAACATTGAATTCTTAATTTGTTCACATTAATTTACAATATTACATATTCACTACACATGCAAACAAAATAAATAAATAGATAGTAGATAAAGTTGACATAATAGACACAGTTTCATGATAACGGATAGTTCCATTCATGCTGAGAGTGTTTCTTGAAAGGATATTCCTCATCCTTGCTACATCCATCAAGAGTTGGGTTATTTCTAACACCAGCGGCTATTGCGTCTAATAAGGGAAAGAATATAAATAATAACAAGGTTTATTATATTAAATATAAAAAATAAATTCATATATTTAGTGATCAAGTACTAAATTAAAGCAAACATAAGAGATAGATGGGCTAAATGATATATCTTTAGAATTTGTTTGTAAAAAGTAAAGGAGTGGGGTGAGAAATCTACTTTAACAGTGGTAATCGTGTAATTTTACTATTCACCTCATGCACTATATACATGACATTCCTTTTTAAGGAAAATGACCAACAATTAGTCAATTATTGCTACATTTATTCTTTTTGTCTCTTTCCCTCTCTACAAAACACTATTTCTCTTATTAAAAGTATCTGATACGAACATTTCTTAGACAGACACTCCCCTATGAACATTTTTATATCTGAACTAACCTAAGAATTATCTGAGTTCATCCATCGCGCCGTATGTGGGAAACTGAATGGTACCCGAAATTAACATTCCAAAACCATAAAAATAATATAAAGTAAAAAAAAACAATGGAAACTGAAGTTCGTGGTGAGTTGGCATTAAATCCGACAAATAACTTGATCGAAGTTGTATCTGGAGACCATCTGATGGAAAAGCAAGTGACAAATGAAAGAAACGACTATAATCGATACGCTGAAGAGCTCCTTGACAAGTCTGTCTTGGTTGTCATGCGAAAAAAGTTGTTGGAAGACATTGAAAGGCTAAACGCATAAAATGAAGCGATAATAAGCTAAAAAAGAGTCAAATCAGAAGTCTGACGAGAGCGCATCATGGCAGATCAGACTCAAGATGTCATTTAGTCTAAGGAAAGGTATCGAAGGATTTTTTTAGGTTACATAGTCACTAAGCAGGGTATTGAAGCTGATCCGGTACAATTAAAGGCTCTTAGTACTATGGCACCACCAAGAATAATCAAAGAAGTACAAATCTTGACAGGAAGATTTGCAGCGTTGAACAAGTTCATTTCGCGGTCCTCGGATAATTGCATTCCATTCTTCCAAGTGTTAATAAAAGAACACTATTTTGACTGGACTTAAGAATGTTCAGATGCTTTTCACCAGATCAAGAATACCTTTCTTCCCCGTAAATCTTGACAAATCTAAATCCGGGAGAGAAGCTATACATCTATTTGACAGTGTAGATTTCGTGACAAGTGCGGTTTTAATCTGACAAGAGGGAAATGTTCTGAGGCCGGTTTATTATGTGAGCAAAAGTCTTCTGGGTGCTGAAAATCAATATCTCAAGTTAGAAAAGTTAGCTCTTGTACTAGTTACATCTGCATGAAAAATGAGGCCTTACTTTCAGGCTTATTCAATTGTTGTACGAACATCTTTTCCGTTGAAGAACATATTACAAAGGCCCGATGTGTCAGGAATAATGAAGAAGTGGTCAGTGGAGCTTGGAGATTTTAATATCGAATTTGAACCTAGAACTGTTATTAAAGCACAAGTATTAGCTGATTTCTTAGTTGAGTTTCACTCTAATCGGAATGAAATTGAAGTTGATAAAGAAAAACTTGGATCAGAATGGATAGTCCGAACCGACGGCGGTTCAAGCTCGTCTGGTTGTGGAACAGGTGTGCAATTGGTATCTCTAGAAGGAATCACTATGTATCAAGCCATCCGATTCGGGTTTAAAGCATCCAATAATGAAACCGAGTACAAAACTGCTTTGGCAGGCTTAAGACTTGCAAAAATTTGTGAAGCTAAAAGAGTAAGGCTGATAAGTGATCCGCAATTTCTCGTAAACCATGTAATTGGCCGGTCGGAGGAAAAAAAATATCACTTGGTAAAATATCTAGGGGTTTTGAAGGCTTTAACTTTGACTTTCGAGGGTGTCCGATACGAACATGTCCATAGGGATGAGAATTCAGTGGCTGATTCTTTGGATAAAACATCTTACTCAGAGGAGTATCCTTGGATTATCATACAAGAAAAATCTTCGATCGATAAGGGGTTCGAATCAATTAAAAATGTGTTGAAGCCTTCCAAATTTGTACAAGAATAACAAAGGATTGGAGGAGTGAGATACACAAATTCTTGGGGAATGACATATTACCAGTCGATAAGGTGATGGTTAAAAGAATACGATTCAAGGCATATGGGTATGTTGTACTCGAAGACGTACTATATAAGAAATATTTCAGTCGTCCTTTACTTTGATGTTTAGGGAATGATGAATCACAAATGATACTTTCAAAGTTGCATGATGGGGAAGGATCAACACATTGTGGCTACAAAACATTGATACAAAGAGTCATTCTTGCTGGGTATTATTGGTCGACCCTCTCCTTGAATGCCAAGGAGTTAGTGCAGAAGTGAACTACCTGCCAAACATTTGCTAACGCAATCCATGCACCGGGTGTACCCCTCGACTTGATACCTGAGTCTTTACCATTTGACCGATAGGGCATTGATCTGGTCGGACCTTTACCGATTGTAGCAGGAGGTCAGCAAACAATCATCGTTGCAGTCGACTATTTTTCTAAGTGGGTGGAAGCTGAGCCTTTGGCAGGGATTAGAGCTAAGGATGTGATCAGGTTTATTGTTTCTAACATCTGTTTTTGTTTTGGGGTTCCAATAAAAATTACAACGGATAATGGACAACAGTTCTATAACAAAGAGATGCAAGCTTTTTACGCGTCAAATGGGATACAACAATGCTTCTCTACACCTTTCCATCCCCAAGAAAATGGCCAGGTTGACATGACTAATCAGACAATTTTAGACGGGCTAAAGAAGAATTTGGAAGGTAGGGCTGAAAATGGCCAGATTATCTACAAGAAGTTCTGTGGGCTTATGGAACAACTCCTCGGACTGCAACGCAAGAGTCACCATTCACACTCGTTTATGGGATTTACGCAGTATTACCGTCGTAAACAATGTTCCCATCATTCAGGCTTAGTGAATATTCTGAGGAAACAAATGACAAGGGAAAGTGCATAGAGTTGGATCTCATAGAGAAAAAGAGAAGAAGAGCACAACTAAATTCTTTACATTATCAGACTCTGATGAAAAGTCGATATGCGTCAAAAGTTAGGAAAAAAGAGTTCAAAGCCGGGGAAAGAGTTTTGAGGAAAGTCTTCTTTGACACGAAAGAAAAGAGGCTGGGAAAGTTGGCTTCTAATTGGGAGGGTCTGTACATGGTAACAAAGAAGATCAAGCTGGGGACATACAAACTCAAAGATAAAGAAAGAGGAGATCTTCCCCACCCTTGGAACATTGAGAACCTCAAAATTTATTTAGAGTGAATGAGTAACTATGTAAATATTTTCTTTATCAGCTTATGTAAGTATCGGTGACATACTCTTTCCTACCCTGGTGACACAAGTAGGTTTTAATGAGGTGTCCTAATAGCCGACTTATATATAAAATCCATCTGCCATCTTAAAATGACTTGCATAATGTTTGGACGATAATGTTCATTTTTTTTATCTCAAAAGACACTAAAAAAAATTTGGACAATAATGTTCATCTTTTTTAACTCAAAAGACACTCCAAAAAATTTGGACAATAATGTTCATCTTTTTTAACTCAAAAGACATTCTAAATTTTTTTGGACAATAATGTTCATCTTTTTGAACTCAACCATTCTTAAACATTTTGAATAATACTCTTCATCTTCTTGAATTCATAAGATATTCCGAAGAAAACATTCATTATTTTGAACCAAGAAAAGTGGTTAACAAAGTTTTCATCGCTTTAAACCTGGGTCAAACACTCTCATATAAAAAGATCTTTTACCTAAGAAATAAGTTGATATAAACCTTTTTTTAATATGAAAGATTTTTACCAAAATTGGAGTTATGGAAAAATTTCATGTTAAGAAACGATTTATCCGGGAGAGAACACGAGAAACGATTTATCCGGGGGAAAACATGGGTAAAAGATTTTCAGGTCAAACATTTTCATATGAGAAATTTTGCAGTATGAAAATAAATTTGAAAAGCAGAAATGCATCATCAAAAGTCCTTACAATTTAGGGTGGTATTACAAAACAAAGTCGCACATGTTTACGTTTACAGATGATCAACTAAACAAGGATAATCACGAATAACAACACTATTCAGATGCGGTATTTTTTTTACTATTTTTTGAATAACCAGATGCAGAGCAGGAACTTTATGAGTCACTGTTAGTTTCCAAGTCTTCCATAGAGACACCTATCAGGCAATATCTTTCAATAAAGCGATGCCAAAGGCTACCTAACTTCAAGTCAGGAAACTTTCATGCATCTATAACACCAGAGAGGACTTCATGTTAGCATCTATTTCTTCAAGGAGAGACGCAATACTGGCTGCATACGCATCCAAACTTTTCTTGTTTTCAGTTTTAAAGTCCTTTTTCATAGATTTATGGGCTTTTGACAGCTTTTCCTGTGACAGCCCGCTCAAAATATGACTTAGTCATCTGAAAATAATCATAAAGACCATCAACAGTGGTGTTCCTTTCGATGTCCCTTGTGATAAAGTGCTCCCTCTCATCATCAAACTTTCTTTTTACCTCGGAGAGTTTAGTCTCTAATGAAGTGATACTAGATAAGCGATCAGCGGACATCTTTGTTTCGTAGTAAGTTAATCATCAACCTTCTTCAACTGAGAATATATCTTCTTCTCCTTGACAAGTTCATCTTTCATGTTTTCCACTTCATTTTTCAAGTTGGTTACCTCAATGGTCAATCTCTTTACTTCACCCTTTATTTGGAGGACTTTATTTATGTAACGATCTTTGCAATTATATTTCCTTTCGAGGAGAGCAGCATCACGAATAATTTTTTTTACTCATTGGAAACAAAGTTGTTTCCATAAACGTCAAAGTAAGCTGAGATAGGGAAGAGATGTTCACCTTCCTCAAGAATTTATTCTTGACCAGAAGTTTGCTTCTTCTGAAGGACAAAAGTTCCTCCAGAATCCGAGTCGACTATAATGACTTTCTTTATGGGGGTAAGCTCAGACGAGTTGTATTGTCACTTTTCCCTTCACTATCGACTACATTCTTTTGCTTCTCCTCAGCAGTGAAACTCTTCGACCTCACAACCTCTGCTCTCCCAGCTGGTCTTACTTTAACTAAAGTTTTATTATCAGCATTCATCTGTTTTTCTTCCCGGACACTAGCCCGAGGACTTACCCGGATATCAACTTGTTTTCTTGTTGGACCTCTTTTGGCCTTTCTTCTTGACTTTCATTACATTGATCTCCTTGGACTTTAGTCCTTTCCTCTTTGTGGACATCATTCTCCGAGCCTGCGTCCTCCTTGGTCTATTCATCCTCCTCTTCAGGTTTCTCAACATCTTGATGACTGGGAGCCCGAGCCCGAGTGGAAAGAAGGATCTTGAGAATAATATCTTTCGGGGGGAGGGGTACCATGAGTTCGGAAATAGATTTTTTCTAACCAGGATCGTATCTCCAAATATTACTTCTTACCAAGTTCGTTTGCATGAAGCTCCGATAAAATTTATGGCTCCAGTTATCACCCGCCTAGATACTTAGCTTCTTAAAGATTTTCTTTGTAGATTTTGCATAATCTTTAAAGGGTTTGGCAATTCCTTTTATAGATATTTAAAATAAATACCTTAAGTTAAGCAATTTTAATAAGTAAAAAAGAATAAAGTATGAAGGTACATACCTCGCCTAGACCAATTCAAAGTCAACCGATGGGGAAGGTCGTCGGAATCTTCAAAACCGGTCTCCCATAACCCAAAGATAAAAATAAATTGCTGTTTCTATTTTTTGTCGGCTTCTAAGAAATCTTTGATCACCTTGTATTGCCTTGCAAAACCAAGAGAATAAAATGGGTAGTGAAAGTTCTTAGCTACACCTGAGATGGAGACGAGTTGCTCCATGCAAGATGCTGTCTCAGAAATCTTAGAGGCCATGATGCAGGCCATGAGTGTATACCACATGTTAGGGCCAGCTTGAGATGGAAAAAGTCCAATAAGATTGAAGTACTCCATTAGAGAAGGATCGATAGGCATGAGAAGTTCCTAATTCATAAGTTTGGTGTAAAGAATTAGCTCATGATTGCGAACGGATAACAACGTCTCTCCAACAATGGGAAATATAATGATAATATTTTCAGGGATCACCCATCGATCTCTAAGTTTTACCTCCTCGGTCGGGTGGAAATATTTGTATTTCACCTTGTAAAGGGCAAGTAGATGTTTTGCTACAATATCAAGAAGATTATCCCCTAAAATATCTTTTACTTTCGAGGGAAGGTTTGAGGCACGTCTCTTTTTCTTCTTCTTTTTCTTATCCCCCTTCACTGAGGAAGTTTCTCATCGTTGAGGAGGGGGGTCAATGATAATTTCCGGGGGAGGAGAAGATACCCTCTAACTTGGCACAAATGGTCCGGGAGAAAAAATCACCGCGGGGACAGTTTGTAGGGGCTGCGCTTCAACCACAACCACATCATTCTTTTCTTGATCACTGTAAGACTCGTAAAACATAATTTTCTCTTAGATTTCAGGGATGGATTTCAAAACTTATTTCAAACGAAAAATTCTTGAAGAATATTTCTAGGGGCTGACTTCAGGAGTCGTTTGAGGGGACCCTCGAGGAGTTACCTGAAGGGTTGCAGCAGAAAACGAAATTTTAAGTCTGATAGTCTTTCTAGGTGGGTGTGGGGATCTCTTCTTTTTAGCATGTTCTCCTTTATTTACTTCATGAAGCTTCTTTTTTTTTGAGTATTTATAGTGAAGCTATAAGTGATAAGGGGCAAAAAGTGAAAAGTTAGTTTCAAAGATTTCTTTGACACGTTACCTCTTTCACAAACCGTTTCAAATAGCACCGCCGACATGTAGTGGTAGATACGCGACACGTGGCCATAAGTGACTTCATTGCCTAAGTTATTACTGACATTATAACGACTAGTCAAAGACACACGAAGTTAAAAGGAATGATAGCTTAGGTGAGGTCATCATGACCAGAGCTGAGGTCATAAATTCGAACAAGTCACATACCACATAATCCGAGGGGTTTTCCAAAAGCAATTTATTTATGGAACACAAGTAATGAAGTTGTCCGATTAGAACATGAGGTAAGAGAAATCCGGGAGAAGTATAGAAGGTCATACAAAGAAGTTCAGATGTTATAAAGTTCGAGGAGGTTCGAAAGGAGAGAATAATGGCACTCATCAGCCATTCCTCATTTAGATATCTTCACAAATACTGGGGGACTACTGATTAGGGAAGAAAAATATAAATTATAACAAGTTTTATCATATTAAATATAAAGAATAAATTCATGTATTTATTGATCAAGGACTAAATTAAAGCAAACATAAGAGATAGAGGGGCTAAATAATATACCCTTAGAACTTGTTTGTCAAGAGTAAAAGAGTGGGGGTGAGAAATCTACTTTAACAATGGTAATCATGTAATTTTACTATTCATCTCATATACTCCCTCCATCCCAAAATACTTGTCTTTCTAGGAAATATTTTTTGTCCCACAATACATGTCGTTCTCATTTACCAATGCAAATTTTAATATTATTTATAATCATTTACCAATTAGACTATTTCTTTTATCTACTTTTTATGAAAAAGATGTGTAATTATGACCTTCCTTAAAACCCGTGTATAACCTTAAAACGACATGTATTTTGGGACAGAGGGAGTACTATATAAAGGACATTCCTTTTTGGGGAAAAGAGCCAATGATTAGTCAATTATTGCTACATTTATTCCTTTTGTCTATTTCTCTCTCTACAAAACATTGACGATTAATCAATTATTGCTACATTTATTCCTTTTGTCTCTTTCTCTCTCTACAAAACATTGATTCTCTTATTAAAAGTATCTGATACGAACATTTCTTAGATATACGCTCCCCTACAAACATTTCTGCATTTGAACTAACCTAAGAATTATCTGAGTTCATCAGCGTCCGCTTTCTCTTGTAGTTCTTCCATCACATGTTCCATCATATCTTTCGTAATAGTACTTTAAAACTTCATAGTGAATACATCGTGTGTTTCGGATTGGACTTCGTAAGGTAGTGACTTCATCGGTATAGTCAGCACGATGTTCAAATAAGCTAACATATCGGCCACTTCTTCACGTTCGTGTGGCTGGGGCATCATACAACCGGACATGATGCCTCTCTACCGGCAATTGAAGTACATTCTACATAAAACAACATCGACAATTCCAGGAGTCTCCTGCCACATTGTGTTTTTCACAATCTCAAAAACTTTTAAGAGCTTTGCATCTTCGTGCACATTCCAATTTGAATCACCCATTCACATTTTATCAATGTATAATTCTCGAGCGTGGTTCTACTACTTATAGATGGGTATTCGACAGGAATTCTCTAAAAAGTTAGCATGAATCAAATAACGTTTTTGTCGGGTTACCCAATTTTGGCAGGAATTTTGAAAACATTTTTTAACAACCTTCACCAGGTGGGGTGGATATTGTCAACCATCGGCCCACTAATTTTCATCCGCCGGGGTGGAAATTCCCAACTGGTTATATGTTTTTCAGTCGACGGGCTAACAACCGACTTCTTCCTAAAAGTAAGAAGTGTAATTTGGACTAGATCCCCGCCGGGTAAGAAATTGTCAACCGGCAGGGTGGAAGCCTCACTGCGAGTCAGGATTTTTAAACTAACGGGGATGGAGACCATATTCCAAAAGGCTTTGAAACTCATATGTTGAATAATCACATGGCGAGGGGAATATTTTCAACTGGCAGGTGGGAAATACCCCACCGGTTGAGAATTTTTGAATTAGCGGTTTTCCACCCGCCGGATTTCGAATCCCGCAATGACGAGCTAAAAACCAACTTCTTCAAAAATAGATGAAGTGTAATTTGGCCTAGATCCCCGCCATGTAAGGAATCGTCAACCAACGGGGATAAAGATCATATTTCATTTTACATTGAAGCTAATATGTTAAAAATTATCAACTAACGGGTAGATTATTTACACTCGGCGGGGGGAAACTTCCCCACCGATTGAGATTTTTTCAACTGCCGGACCGTGTGACCTCACCTGGTGCGGAGAGGAAATGTTTCAACCATATAGTATCTAGCAAACTTTAGCCCTCTGTAAGGAGTATATGAAACCAACAAGTCCAACATACATCACAGCGTACCAATAAATCTAACATATAATCAACATACAAACTAAAACAAAAATCAAATACAACATATATGAACATATAAAAATTAAATCGAATACAACATACATAACTTGATTGTTATGTTGTAAACATTCAAAATACCAAACAAATTGTTCAAGAAAGTACGAAACTTAACAAAAACACACAATCAGCAAACCAAGCATGATAAAGATCCACAGACTTGCGATTTGAAGCATATATCTTGCAAAAAAAATGAGCTCTTCCGGAATTTCGTCGAGAGGGTAAACACAATTTATCGTGTTAATCACACAGACCCCGGATTTTTCGTCAAGGATACTAGGTGTGATGTTAAACCAATCATATTTTGTAATATAAGTTGCATACTGAGGGGTGAATGTCCTGCGGCTTGTTGCCAACGACCGTGAATACCTATCGATCACGAACAAGTGCTCCATCCAATTGGTCCAATGCCTACCGTCAATATTATAATGCAGATCTAGTCAGACCAGATCTAGCGGCAATATGATCCAGCGGCTTCTCATGGACCCAACAAAACGGCCGCATCGCTCAATCCGGGTGGTATGCCTCGAAAACAAACATAAGGTGAATAAGGTTGCGATACAACCCTATATTCTGCTCCAGAAACGCTTGTCAAATATCAAAGTAAGGTTGGAAAATCATCTGAAAATAAACATGTAATAAATAAAAACATAAATTCATCTTATATGTAAAAATTAAAGGTATCTATAACGAGTACTTACATTCGTTTCTTTTGAGAAGTGAGGAGTTCAAGGTAGTACAGCTTCTCACGAGTGTTTGTCGTGGTAATCTTTTTGGGAAACCACAACAACATCTTTGGATCGGTTGGGCTGTAACCACTTTTCACCGTAATCTGGAAAATAGAGAAGTGGTCATACACCTAACAGTCCTGCAACACCGAGAACCCAACAAAACTCTTCAAAAAATGCTTCAAAATTCCTCATAAGCTCTTCTACAACCACGTCAATGCATGTATCCCACGTAAGATCATCAAGCTTCTCCAAGTGCTCGAGATGAGCGAGAAAATCGCACTAAATTTTTTTCTGGCTCGTGTCGGTGAATATGGTACATCCAAGAAAGAAAAAGATGTATGTACGAGCGATATATTTCTTCATCTCATCCGTAAGCGTGGTATTCGTATCGAGATACATGTCTTTCGTAAACTTTGACCGTAGCCATCAAATGCAAAAACCACTTTCATCGTGTGCATCCATCTCTTCTTGCTCTTGTCCGACCGAAACTCCCAACAACTCGGCGTATCAACCGTACATCTGATATGGTGTTTGGGTCCTGAACGGGTCAATAATTCTCCTTTTTAACCGGGAGGCCGGTAATGACAAACACATCGTCCAACGTGATCGTCATCTCGCAGAAGGAGAACTGGAAGGTGTTAGTCTCCTGATGCCACCTTTCGAGGAAGACCTCATCTAACTGCGAGTTGAAATTGAATCTCGGTAACTAGCGCATAAGAGGCCAAACGGAGTACCTTCCAAGAGAGCCTTCAACACTTTTTGGTTGTTCAGGTCTCATTGACCTAGTATGTCGTATTTATATTAGACCGTAATGCCAAAACGAGACTCAAACAAATAAAAACATAGCAATATACTATAAAATAAATTAGTTAAAGTAACAAAAAATATATTTAATTCGTAAATTAAATAACTTACGTCACCGATAAAAGTGCAGTAGGCCTCGTGATTTATGTAGTCAGGTAACACAATAATACTGTTCTGCGAAAGGAAGAGGTTCCCGCAACCTTTCGGATCGGTGGGACGTACTTGGCTACATACGGATAGCTCCGATACATCCTTTTCTTCCTCATTCTCGCCCTCAAACTCCATAAGGGTAGGATTCTCTAAGTTACGCGCCCTCACACCAGATGTTTTTTCCACGTGCAGATCACTCAGAATGCTTCGTATACTCTCTCATCTTGGGCCGATCTCTCTTCGAGACACTACCACTAGCACTACCGGCATGGCGAACTGTTTCCGGTGTTGGGACTTCTTCCCGTTCATGCCGTCCTCCATTATGTCATTTCTCATTCTCTAGCCGCGTAATTTGTTGTCTGCGATAACAAAAAAGAAACGATAAGCATTTGTAAACAACTAGATCCACGTCGGGTGAGTCTGGGCAGCCCCGACGGGGAACATATAAAACTTGCCAAAAAAATACATGCTCCCCGCCGGGGTTTTCCAGACTCACCCGACGGGGACCAAGAACAATCTACAAAAAATATATGTTCGCGTGGGTTGACAAATTCTCACCCGAAAGGGAACATGAACACCTAAACAAAAAAACCCAAAAGCTTCGATAAGTCCAACCTAAAAACTCTATTCTAACACAAAATAAAGCATCCAACATCAACCTATGACTTCAAACACTTAAATAAACATAGATTTACCTATTCTAGCACCGTAAATAGCTTAAATTTACAAAAACCGTTAAAATCTAAATAAACTAAAAAACTAAGAAAATTATATTCATACTCTTTCCTTTTGACCATTTGATATTATTTACTGGATTAGATTACTCCTTTCTTGATGAAAAACGGTTTTTGATAAGTCAAAATTATGATTTCTTTTATTATTTTGGGTTTATGTTTTTAGTGAGTTTTGTGAGGGAGAGAGAAAAAAGAGATAGGTTTAAAAATTGATACTGATTTTGGGATAATTAGGTTTGTAGATTAGGTCCCATGAGAAGTATTTTGGATAAAAATTTGGAACTACTTAAAAGGTGAAACTATTTCCTCCATCACATTTTTTATTTCCTCCATACTTCAAAATGAAAAAAAGACTTATCACTTGCTTTTACTATCTTGTCCCCATTTTACCTTATAATTTATAACTTGATGTCATTAACCATTATGAAACCCTTATATCAACAAACACATGATTTAGCCAAATTAAATCCAACATATATGATTTAACTTATAAAATTAAACCCTAGAAACAAAAAAAACTTCAAAATTCTTAAAAATTACTCATGGAAGAGGAAAACACCCAAACTAAGGATTTAACACCGGAGAACATCACCCAATCAATCAACCAACAAAATAATTTCATCTTGTTTTTTAGTTTTACATTCACGTAACTTGAGAATCTCTGTTAAAAAATACATTTTCAAAAATCCCGATTTGTGCAGGTTTTAGCGGAAAACAACTAATTCTGAGACAACACCTAGGAATCAGGTGCTTTTTTTTAAGAAAAAACACTTGATTCGAGATGCCGTCTCGGAATTAGGTGCATTTCATCTGTTTTAATAAATAATGGTGCATTTTTAATTGTTGTTGTTTTTTAAAATAACGAATGATTTCTACCTTAGACGAATTCGAGAGAGACTGCCATTTTTTTGTTAAGATTAAAAGAGAAATCGAGTAGTTGGCCATGGTTTGTTGTTTTTCAAGATTAGAAGAGAAATCTTGAAGAGGAGACCTTCTTTATAGTGGCTAGGCTAGGGTTAAGGTTTATGGGGATTGATGTGAGAAGCTCATAGGAATGGTTAGGTGTGTATAGGTTAATATGATGGAGATAGTTGGGATGGTGGTAGAAATCGATGGAGTTGCTGGAGAATCAATGAGTTTGGAATAAAAATAAAGAAAATGATAAATATGTTATTTCCTTTATGGAGGAAATAACAAAGTGGAGTTTCTTTTTATTTATGGGGGAAATAAAAAAAATTGATAGAGAAAATAGTTTTGTATACCAAAATCATTTTGGTTAAATATGAGCCCAAATAGTTATAATAACATGTATTTTTTATACAATTACAACTGTAGCAATAACATAAGTTTGATTAGATCAATGCTAAACTGATATTGTCATATATTAATTTTCAAACTTTTTATGGACCAGCTTAGGCTAAGCGTTTCAGAAATAATAATTACATTTTGTGTTTCTCCTCAGGAAACTTCATTTATTAAACTAGAGATATTTAGATTTGCCTATTTATATGTAGGAGTTGTTTTAAAATATTTATGCATCCTGTAATGACAAAGAGAAAAAACTAAATAACAACAAAATTCCAAATTAGCAATGCAAAATAAAAAGAACATTATGATTTATGCATATCTATGTACATAGATTAACCAATGTTAATCTTTGAAACTAGTGAACAATAAAATAAGACATGGAGCAGAGCTAAAATTTTGAGAATTAATAACACAGTTCAGAATATCATTAAAAATTAGAATATATGATTTATAATATCTAAATTATATCTGATTTATAACTTCTGAATATTTATAGTTTATTTTTTAATAGTGACTTCCAAATATCTATTATATTTTGTTTATTCATAGTAACATATTTTATAATTGATTTAACAGTTATGGAATGAAGCTTATTTTTCCTAAAAGATCAAAATAATAGTATTGGTTATTGAGACTCATAATAAATGGTTAAAAATTTGTATAAATTTTATAAAATTTTGTTTAATGTTTTCGTTTTGATTTATGGTTCCACCACATATATATTTTTAGTGTCATTTTAAATCTATATGTTTTTATACAAAATTTGTAATAATAAAAAATGATATTGACATCACGTGTTAAAAACTGACCGTATATAATAAAATTTTAGACAAACTATAATATTAAGACTCATCATATACAATAGAAATTTAATCAAAATATAATATTAAAACTAGTTATGTGTACAAAAAATTTAGTGAAATATAATATTTGGTTTCTATACTTATACTATTTAAATATAATTTATGTAAGTGTATCCTCAATCTATTAAATGTAATTATCTTGTAAAAAAATTTAGTAAAATCAAAATATAACATTAAAACAAGTCATATGTACCAAAAGGTTAGTCAAAGTATAATATTTGGTTTTTATACTTATACCAGTTTAAATATAATTGATGTAATTGTGTCCTAAATTTATTGAATATAATTATTATGTACCAAAAATTAAACTAAAGTATAATATTTGGTTTATATATAATTATGTCTTGAATTTATTTAATATAATTTTCATGATCTTGATCTCGTGGGTTCTCGGGTTTGATGTTTTGATGTTTTCTAATAAGCTAAAGTCTACTTGTTATTTTTAATGCTAAATATATAATATACAAAAAAGAGTGGGTCCTCCCCCAGGAACTCACCCAGCTCCGCCTATGGTTGGCATGAACTTTAATATTCATTACCTCTTTGAAGCCTCTATGGTTCGGAAATATATATGCATATAAAATATATGAGATTTATGAAAATGGTAGCCTCGGTCGTGGGTCATTCGGGTGAGAGCCGAGTATACTAACCACCTAGCCTACAATGGAATTTTTTTTATACATTGGTGGTCAATTACTTATAAAACGAATAGACATAAAAGCAAAAGAAAATGACCCAACCAATGACATATGGCATTTTTATTGGTAACCAAATGCTCTACTATACCACTGAACTATTGACCATTTTGGTTAACATATTGGTTATCATTCATCAATAAACGAAAATGAACCATAAAAATAAATAAGATTTTAGATGAATTTTCTTTTTCCGCTAGACCAGTGAGGCTATTCTCGTACCTCGTTATATTTAGTCTCCTATCTAGTATAAATTATTATTTTTCCATCGAATTGATATATTTCAATTCAACTTTGTTGAGAACATGGGCTTAAGTCAAAGTCAAACAAGAGGTCCAACCCAAGACCAAGCTTTGAAATTAATACAATTGAAGAAAACAATAATCAGAAAAACACGAACCCTAACATTTATCTTCACCCAAAATCCAACAACTCTCATATATCCTTGCAATGGAGTTATAGAAATCAGAGGAGATCAATTTATATCGAAAGAAGTAACCCCAAATCCTCGCGAAATTGCAAGAAGAAGGAGAAACCACAACTCTGAGGTAAGAAATCTATAGATGAAGAGCAACTGAGATCTAGTATAACTAAAGATTGAGATTTCGTCTCAAGTAACTCGTTCCGAATCTTTCAAAAAAAGTTATTGCTCTAAGAAAATTAAGAGCTTGCTCCTAACTGAAATATAGATCTCGATTATTTTTAAGAGTTTTCTTGGCAATCCAATCAGCGACTTCGTTTTGTTCACGATAAATATGAACCAGATTCATATTTCCAAAAAATCAACTTTCGAAAGCTGCTGATTAGAGGGTTAAGAAATCCTGGAGATATCCCATAAAGGATCATTTCAGTGAAGATTGTAGAATCTGCTTCTATGTCCAACTGAGTGATTCCTTTTGAGTGATAGAGAGCTAATCCATCAAAAAGAGTTATACATTCAGCAACAATTGGCGGATGTTATCCATATAAATGACCATAACCCAAAATAATATTATCATTGCAGTCACGAACTAGCCCTCCCCCACTAGATTCTCCAAACTAATTAGAAGCCCTGAGTTTAGCTTGAACCTGGCAGCTTTAGGTTTAATCAATGAGAGATATAGAGAAATTCGGGGGTTATTAAGATGATTGATACAACCCAAAGATAAACCTAATTTTCTATCAGACCCCCAATGCTTCCTCTTGAGTTGTAAAGCCCTATCTAGACCAGTCAAAATGTGAATTATGTAGTCGATCATAGATTTGACAGTAAAGCTCTAACCATTGTGTTTCTTCTTATTCCTTGATAACTAAATAACCCAAGCTATAATAGGAGGAAGAATAGTCATAATATGGACTATCTTGCTAGTATACCAATACCATGACCTAAACAAGTGGGTTAAGGTCATATTCTTGGTAATATGAATGTTAATAACGAAGCAAAATAAGACCAGACACCCCATAAATTATGATAGTTCACAAATATATAACCTAATATTTATGTATTGTCATTTTGAGGCTAATGAAAACTTCTCTTTTGCAGGACAGTATCGATGGGAATCCAGCTATATATGGCTCTCCAAAGCAGAAATGAGCATTTACTTGTTGTAATGGAGTTCCAAGTTTTCAAAACAAAGGCTATAGAAGTTCCTTTTCTTTCTAATAGAGTTCAAAGTAGTTTTAGTATTGAAAAAACCATTTGAAATTAGAACCCAGTTGATAGAATCAGGACTAGAGCTTAGGGTAACTTTCTGAATTTTCTGAATTTCAGTAGCAGAAACAACAGACTCCAATTTAGCCATGTTCCAAGCCCCATTGTCCCAGAAATCCTTGACCTCTCTACCCACAAATTCATATCTATCATCCTTTTTATTGAAAGAGATAAATGGTTGTGAAGAACACCATTTTTGTACCCAGACATCCATATTTTCAGTTCCTGGCAGCCATATAATATTTTCCTCAGGATTATCTCTGATTTTCCTAAGCCTTAACCAAATGTTAGAATTCTTTAAAGGTTGAGGAGCAGTAATAGGGTGATGACTATGGCAATATATTGAATATATCAGCTTAGCTCATAGAGAATTCTGGACTCTAAAAGATAGCCAGAGCTTTTGAGAGAATACTTTTAAAATATCTTCTAATCTTCTCACATTTAGGCCTCATTCCTCACGTGGCATGTAAATTTTGTACCAACTAATCCAAATGGTAGACTGATTGTACTCTTTGGAGCCCTATAGAATCCATTATATAATCTTTCTATCCTTTGAATTACAGTTTTAGGAATTAACTGAATTCTGGATAGTATAGGTGGGTAAAGAAACTAGAATAAACTGAATTAATAACAGCCTTCCACCAAATGAGAGCACACTTGAATCCCATTCAGATATCTTATCTCTAGTTTTGGATATTAAGTCATCATAATTACCGACTCTGTTGATGTTATTGATAGTGATACCCAAGTACTTGAAGGGGAGAAAGTTATGCTTGAAGCCCAGTAAGTTTTCCAAGTTTTTGATTCTCAGAGGTAACTTTTTTTCCCACAATAATCTTTGATTTATCTTTATTTATTAGCTTACCCAATTTCTCCTCATAATGAGACATGAAACTACAAATTTGGGAGATTGAGGAATATGATCCATTGCAGAAGATAAGAAAATCACCAGCATACGCTAGACGAGGTATTTTGATGTTGCCTATGTTCTTATAGTTAGTATCAGGATAGTCTAAGGATAGTTTCTTCAACCTTCGAATAAGGTACTTCTCATACAGAACAAAATAAACTATGAGACAAGGGGTCTCCCTGCCTCAAACCCTTATTTGACTTGAAGAACCCTTTCTGCTCCCCATTTATAATGATAGAGAAATATATATTATTTATAAATTTTTCAATGAGCTTTAGGAACTTAGTACCAAAACCAAAAGCATCCAACACACATCGGATGAAAGTATAATAAAACCTATCGAAGGCTTTTTCCATGTCTAACTTCAGAAGAAATTTATTGCCTATAGATTTAGGTTAATGTCACAGGACAGATCCTGAGCAATCATGATATTTTCATGAATGCTCTTTCCTTTCACAAAATCCCCCTGCTCATTAGAAATCGGATTAGGCAAAACTGTATAAAGTCTATTGTTAATTACCTTTGAAACAATTTTGTTAAACATGGTCAAAAGTCTTATAGGCCTAAAATTATTCCAAGCATTTGGAAGGTGAGAGTTGAGTGAATCTTCGTAGGAATAGGCCTCCCCTAAACACTTCTCAAATAGATTCACATAGATCACATGAGATAATAGGCCATCATTCTTGAAAAAAAACCCGTTGTAACCATCAGGGCCAGCAACAGAGTTAGGATTAAGTCCTTTGATGATATTGTAGATTTTAGCCTCAGATGGTAGAATCATAAGAAATTCATTATCTCTGTTAGATACTAGGCTAGTGTCAAAGACTTGGAGCACATTAGAATTTCAAGGGTTAGCGGTATCAGCAACTAAATCACTAATAGAATTTTGGTCTTCAAGCCATCTGGATCCAGACCAAATTCTAAAAATTCTATTCCTTTTATACCTTTTCTTGACCAGATTATGAAAAAAGTAGTATTCATATCCTTATCCTTTAACCAAGTATAATAGGTTTTCTGTTCCCAAAATCACTCATCCCTAGTAAGCAGTAGTTGGTGAGTTTATTTAGCAGCCTCTTGTAATTTCTTGTCCCCATCAGAATTAGTAGCTAGATAGTTTGACTCCTTGCAGAAAATTTCCTCCTCGATTTTCTCAATGGAAACAAATATGTTTCTAAAAATAGATTTATTCCAAATCTTAAGATAATTTTAAAGCCTTTTTAGCTTAAAACTTCTGAATAGGAGAGCCCATAATATCACCAGACCAACTAGTTTCCACTATGTAATTGAAATCAGGGTGTAGTACCCACGCATTTAGAAATTTGAATAGAGATTTAAATTTCTCTAAGTTAGAAGATATCTTGATGCTGAGAGGGGAGTGATCAGAGTAGGTTTTAGCCAGGTGAGTCATGGTAATACTATCAAATTAGTTGAGCCAGTAGTTGTTATATAATACCCTGTCTAACCTTCTCCATTTTCTACCATTAGTTCATGTAAACATAGGACCAGAAAACCTTGCATCTGTTAGGTTACAATCAAAGATAAAGTTCTCAAATCATCAATAGAATTAGTGTAACTGGAAGTGCAGTGTAGTTGATCTTTCATATTATATATTGTATTGAAATATCCTTTAATAATCCACTCTTTGACCTTTTCTTCAATAGACCCGACGTTGTTCCTAAGAACTCTACTACATTTAGCATAAACCACTGTAACCCAAAACGTTTTATCCATCTCATTATACATGACTTTAAGATGAAGAAATTTATTTTCATTAACTAATATATCAACGACATAATCTTGTTTCCACAAGACCCAAACCTTATTACTGACATTGTGGATAAAGCCATGGAAGCCAAGAATTTTTGAAATAGGTTCAAGGTTAGATTGATTGATCATAGGATATTCTATAGCCATAAAGTCTATGTTTGCATATTTTTTAAAGATTTAAGTCTAGCTATAGTTTTCCTTGTTTCCCAGTCCCCGAACATTCCAATCCAATATTGTAATAGTCATTTGGAAGGATTATATGATTTGGCAGCCCATTTAAGCTGCCTAGCTTTGGATGAAATAATACCTTAAGAGTTCAAAAGTTTCAACTTCTTTGGTTTTATATTCTCAGTTTTCTTGCGATCTTTAATAACTTCAAAATCATAATATTTTTTAATGTTTTCAAGGGAGCAGGGAAGACTTCCAGTTGTTTATTTAGTTGGCGATGAAGATTCTTGATGAAGATTTCCATACTTGTTTTCAATGCGAGACAGATAACCCATTCCAATAGCAAGGAGGGCTTTAATAACTTCAGAAATATGCACTAGATGAGGTAATAAATTTTGATCACTATTAACTGAATTTTATTCTTTGGAAACATTATTTACAAGCCCAACACTAGAGGCTTCCACAAAGAACTAAGTTTTATTTCCATGGAATTATTCACCTTGTCAATTAAGACTAACTTCAAGTTATCTTCTTGATTCTTGACAATTAATTACTTGAGTTTGTGTTGATTTTCTTGGTTTGTAGCAGGGAATGAAGGTGGAAAAGGATCATGAAAGTCTTGGGTGATGACCATAGCAGATTTCTTACAATATGTTTCAGGATGTCCAAGGTGAGAACAATTACAACAATAGCTAGGGTATTTGTCATATACTAATTCGTGCCAAAAACCTTCTTCACCAAAATAGACTCATAGTTTCTTAGGTAATGGTTTTGAAACTATCATTTCAACCCACATCCTACAAAAAATGAATCTAGAGAAATTTTTATTGAGAACCCATACCATTAGAGGAGAGCCAATGCTCTTCGCAAGCTCCAAAATTGTGTTTTCATTGTACATAAATTCTGGAAGATTGGGTAAGTTAACGTAAACATGGGTGATTTGGTTTTCTATGTTACGGTTAAAGAAATTGCCCGTTTAAGAATTCGCATAGTTTTGTTTCCAACATTCCAAATATTCATTCGCTAGATTATTTTTAAATCTTCAAGTAATTTAAATTAAATGAAGATGTGTCTCAAATCAAATTGGGAGATATTGAATTCACCCCTAAAATTGAAACTTTATAAGAATGTTTTAATAGGTTCCATACTAGGTTTCCTTGTAGCAAATTTCCCGATAACCGTGTGGTTAAATAGTCTCTCTAACTTCTCTTTATCTTTAGGCTCAAATTTGATGGTTGGTCTGAATGTCGCAAAATCGAGACATTATCATGACATAAACCATCTACTTTAGGTTTAAATAGATCAACGAAAGATTTGTTTGGTTTAGCAGGTTGAGCTAACATTTCAAATGGTGGATTATTTCTGATCTTTGAATGAATGAGGACTTCATTCTTATTAGTATTCGAAATCTGAAACTCAGATTTTTGATGTAACAATGGATATTTTCTATCAAACTCAACAAATACAGCGCGATAAGGTGAAAAGGATTCACCTTCTTCCATCAGCTCAGAAGATGCAGACGAGAAGAAGCAATTGTGAGAGATGAAGAGATGATGAGAAGTTCTTGATGTTTTCTGAAATTTTGTTTTTCATTCTTGGAGCTTTTTCTAACTATTTTTCTCCGGTTTACTTCATAAATTTAATTTATGGTTTTACATTTAAATTTAGTATTCATCTTACATTTACAATATATAAATAAATCAAATTTAATTTTGATCTCGTATTTATATATAATTTTGGTTTAAAAGAAACTCATGAAAGATTTAAGATGAATAAAATAAAATGTTGGATGAGCCTAAATGGATTCAGAAAAAAATCAAAAATATCATATATAGATCACTTAAAAAACAAAACCGATGGTACTTTCGTATAATTGTTTTCTAAATCTACTATTTAAAAATTATGGATATTAAACAAACAATAACATTGAAATATTAATATTTAGGATATCATAAAAAATACTTAATATTAATTAGAAGTTAAATATCATATCTACATATTAAATAAGTATATTTTATAATTGAAGTATCAAATAGATAAGAGTTTGATTTTGGAGTATTGTTGAATAAATCCATTTATTTATTTATAAAGTAATACATGTCGATTTACTAGTTCACATATTAGAATGACGGTAAATTCTTTATTATTTTTAACCATGTTTCAAAAAGTTACAATTATAAACATCATTGAAGTGTTAAGCTATTGTTTTACATAACTTGAGATTCGAAACTTTATAATGTTTGAAAAATAGTACAACCATTTTATATTTGTTCAAATTAACGGTGTATATTGGTTTTTTTGCTTTTTTATGTTGTTCATATTTTTTTTATTAACAAAATATATAAGGCTTTATTTATAAGTTCATCGAAATATGATTTAATCATATTTATATTCGGATAAAATAATTTAATTATGGTATATAAGAGTATTTGTTTTCTAAACAACCTCCCCTCCCTCTTTTTTGAACAAACATTTGCGTTCCTTCTTTCTCTAGACCCAAACGTCCTGCGACTTCCTCATCTTCCATGGTGAAGAAATCTGAAGTACCTCCTCCTCTACCAAATTAAATTTATGTTCTTGATTTCATTGGTTTTTTAATTAATGATTTGTTATTGTCAATTGATGAATGAATTTATTGGTTATGTTAGATTTTATGCATTTAGGTTTTATTGGGTCTAACTTAGGGTGTTCGGTGTTAATAGTGTATGGGTTGCTCTTCCTCACTGGAATCACGAGCAAGAGCACACAACGATGGTGCAGGGCCTGCACAATTTTAGTGTGTTATACATGCACCGATGGTAATGGTGTTTGTGCACCATCGTTGCACCTAGTATGCCGATGGTGCACAACACCTGCAACATAAGTGTATATCCTCATAGCTATTAAATGATTTTTATTATATCCTAACCTAATTTGGTTACTCTATTTTGTTTAAATATAGTTGATGTATAATTAGTTACTATTACTTATTTTGTGTTCATTTCAGTTATTGTTTATCTAACTTTTATTATTTGTAACAATATGTAACTGTTATTATTTGTTGATTCAGGTCGTCTGTAACAATATGTAACTGTATTTCCTTAGTTAAGTCTGTTGAGGTGACCAAGGGGAAAGATGGTCTCGAAAAACATAAACAACCGAGCATTAAAATGAAAGTCGATGAGCAGCCGAAACACACCAATAGATCTGATGCCGCATTCACAAGAGTATGAAGCAACATGTTGGTAAAAATATTGAGAAGTAGTGTGATATGAGGGCAAAGGGAGTATCATCTAGAAAACTTGCACCAGATGTATCAAATCATTATGCACCAACATCTGATCATTTTGCACCACCATCAGCTCATATTTCTCCATCATCAGCTCATCATTCACCATAATCAGCTCATCATGCACCATGGTATGATGTGTCTACTGGTAGTGATGATAGTGGTTATATATATCATGACTTATTTGAACAGGAATAAAATATTACACTCGGAGAGAAGAACCGATAAAGATATTTTCTTTATTAGAGTGGAACAAAATTTCATTATTTCTTGGTTTTAGAAAGCACGAGACGTACAATATTTTTATCGGGAGTGTAATTTTTTATTATTAAATTAAACTTTTACGTATATCTATATTGTTTTTAAGTGTTGTTTTCTTATTAACTATTTTCGTGTACAACATTGTAGTTCTCTCAAGATCCATGCACATTACTTGGTGTTGCGCATTTGGGACCTGACAGCGTAATCTGAAGTAATGAGTTATCCCGCACGTACTCTATGTGTACCTCTCATTGCTCATATGCCTAAATATTACACTCATCCAGTGCTGAATTAGGTATTCATTTAACGTTGACACCAAGAGACCAACATATTTCAGTTCAGTTTCGGGGAGATGACACTCACGCTAGATGACGTTCATGTCATTAGAGCCTCCCAATTTTCGGTAGAACACTTGAAGTGAACCAGAATGCTACGAGATAAGACATGTATACCAACTATGCTCGGTTGTTGGAACTCGCAATTTATGAGGTATGTTTTCAGTTAGAGTCTACACGAGGAGTAAGGTTTAAAGCGAAATGGCTCTACGATACATTTTCTGAGGATCAGTATTTTTTATTTGTTCAATGTAGAGACTATCTGCTAGATATCACGCGCATACCTTATGTTTTTTCTCGAGTGCACTATATTCGCGGATACCAATCAAAACAAATATGAATGTTGACTTTGTCTTAAGATCTTTTACGGGCACCACCCGATTATATAATCCATATTTTTTGCATTTAATGAATATTCTAAGATTCTTCCTACTATTCAGAGCATCACGACATTATATGTTGATAACCAACCCGTTTTATTTCTCAGTCTTCTTAACCCACTCAACCAATCCATATTGCATGTGAAAAACACACGAGTTTAATCAGTAGTGAAATTATCTCCATATCCATATGTATCATCTTCATCATGTCATTCCAAAGTATATAAAAGATAATTAGTCATTAGCACCCAAAACATATAACAACAACTATAAAAACGAACCGCATTCTAACTGGTGGTACAACAGGTTTGGACCGATCGTACAAAGGGTTCAACCCGTTAGTTCCACGGGTTCATACCAGTGGTACTAAGGGTTCGAACTGATGGTACCACCGGCTAGAATTGATGCCGCAATCGCTTAGAACCAATTATGCAACTGGTATCGCCGGTTAGAACCGGTGGTACTCAGCCTCATATTGGTGGTGCTGACCAGCAACACCACCAGTTTTCAGCTACGCACCACTGGTTCAACCTCAACCGGTGGCATGTAGTTGTATCAAGAACATCGATTTTTTGAAAAAAAAATGGTTATTTACCTTGTTTTCCAGCGATCGTAGCTCCTTCATAGACATTTTTTTTTCTATATTCACATCTTCCGATAGATGCATATCACCTTCCATTTAGGGTTGTTTTTGTTGAAATTTATTTTTTGTGAAAAACTATTCTTTTCACGAACAAAGTTTTTACGTTTAGATTTTTTTAAAAAAATAGATGTTTTTTTATCTTTAGTGATAATAAAATAGAATAGGTTTGAATGTTGAGGCTATACATAATGCGTTTTTTCATTAATTATAATTTTGTAATTAAATAAAAAATTAAGATATATTGGTAAAAAAAAATTAAAATTGGATCGATGGTTGTTTTGGGAGATGATTAGATTTAAGTCGGATGAAATTAGTTTGACCTGTATAAATTCAAAATTTATTTATATATATATAAAAAAAACAAAAAATTATTACAATACTATACACAGTATAGATCACTAAAAGTGAAGATTTTTGAAAGAAAATTTTTTTTGTAAATCTAATTATTTTAGTTCACTAAACAAATTCATAACCACTTCAAAATTTAAAAAAGAAAATAACAATAACTAGTTAGTGGCTTTTTATTTGATTGAACATTAAAGCAGGAAACACTTATATTTTCATGGCCTTCGTTTCCCGTTTCTGTGAATCTATATTCATCTTGTTTAATGCAGACCTTACCTTCACTATAACATTGATTACCTTCGCTATTGATTACCTTCACTATAACATTGATTGACTAAACAGATACTTAACCTTTTTCCTGATCCCATTATTGGATACCTGAACAAGTTATGAATCAATATTCTGTATTGGTATTTTAAACTCTTATAGTTTTATCTTTTGTTATTAATTTTCATTTTAATGCTGTATGGAATTTAACTATTATATATATATATATATATTTATTTATTTATTTATTTTACAGTTTTTATAATGTTTCATTGTTTAAACTTTGATAAGGTGGATTTTTATTTATTTATTTATTTTGCAGTTTTTATAAAATTTTCATTTTTAAACTTTAGTTATATAAAAATTGGAGCTTTTTTAAAATTTCATTGCCTAACTTTAATATTTATGTATGTATAACATTTTGTTTTCATAAAATTATATTATCTACACTTTTAAATATATATATATATATATATATATATATGATTTTTTTTATTATCTATACTTAGATAAGTGTATATTTATTTCTATACAAAGTAATTAAAAAGATTAATGTCTGCCTAACTCTAAGGGATCATTTTTAACATATTTTTACAATTTTGTGTTTTTTACTGTCTGTATAAAATGATAAAAAAAAATAACATGTCATTTTTTTACTTTAATATATAATATTTGTTTTTCATTTAATGATAATTTATTATTATTTTTATGAATTTAATATATTATTATTTTGGATTTCCAAGATACATTTTTATAATTTAGATTTGAAGATAATGGTAAACTTAATTATATAAAATGTTATATAGATTTAACCTTTAATAGACTAATTTTGATATATATATATATATATATATATATATATATATATATATATATATATATATATATATTATGTAGATATAATGGTGTATATAAAATAGTGCCAAATTCAATTATAGAAAAGATTAAAAAAGTCAAATACACTTTCTAACTTTAATATATATATTAATTAATTGAAATTAAAATAAATATAGAGCCAAGAACATGTAAAAGAAAAATTTTAAACTTACTATACTACTCTCACTCTCACATGAAATAGCACTAGTTCAATTGGACCCAAAGTAAAAATCACGCACTTTTATAGACTATCATTTTCCTTTTATCAAGGGAGATGGAGAAATACGATCAACTTAATACTATTCTGTTCTTTATTAAATGTTGTTCCTGTAATAAGTATTTTATTTTTTATATAAAATGTACTTTTTAATAATAATAAAACTATTATAAGTTAAAATTGATAAGAATTTAAGTTTTTAATTAATATGTATGTTTGTAACTTAAAAACAAAAATCAATATAAAATTTAATTTACTTTTCTTTCCAAACTAGTCAATTGGGAATTCAGGGAGTGTTCTTTTCAAAAGATCATTTCCAACTTTTATATTCGCTCACGTGTCTTTAAACTATAACAGTAAGCACTTGGTTAATTTATTTTTGTATAGAAAATTGTATTTCAAAAAAAGAATTAAAAAAATAAAAAAAATTAAATATATTTTTTTAAATAAAAAAATAAAAAAATAGATAATTTATCAATAACTATCTGAAATTAAAGTTATTCGCTAATAATAATTTAAAAGTCGAAGACATGTATAATCAACTGGCGTAGCTAACCTATCCGCGTCTTTGGTGATTATACAATTTGCATTTATAGACTTATACTTAGAATTATATTAAACTCCATACAAATCGTTAGGAAAAATAAAAGATACCGTTTGATTATATTTATTCATGAATTAGTGGGACTAATTATCTACTTCAGTGTGGATGGGGTCGACCACAGTGTTTGACCAAAACATATAAAAAAATAAAGATCTCAAATCATGCTTAAATGGTTTTGTGATAGGATACCAACTGATGAGTTACATTTTTTAAGACCTGAACCTCTTTATGGGCCTGACTTGGTAGCATAGAAGCCACAACATCTAACTGTGACGGATTAGCCCTAATGGCTTTTCACTAACTAAATATCTACGAAATTTGTTGATCGAACCCCAAACATGCACTTTTCTAGATTAAGTTTTACGTTGATAACTTTTAAGTTCTGAAAAGTTTCAACAGGATCGGAGATGTGTATTGAATCCTCGAAGATTTCACCAGTATATCATCGATGTAAACCTCGATATTCCTTCTGATTAAAGAATCAAAAACCTTGTTAATTAGCCTTTAATAAGTCTCCTCGCATTTTCAGAATAAAATACATTACCTTATAATAATGCAGGTTCCAATTGGTAACAAATGTTGCACTCTCTTGACTGATGGATGCATTTGGATTTGATTATAGCCAATATGCAAACCCTGAAATATAGAAGTTTATTTCCTGATGTCGAATCCACCAATTGGTTCATTATCAAGACCGGGAACGGGTCTTTTGGACAAACTCTGGTTAGATCTGTGAAATCAACATACACTGTCCAACTCACTTTTTTTTTCTTTACTAAGATTGGATTAGCTATCGATGTAGCATATTAAGACTCTCTAATATTGTTAAGGGCTACACATCTAATATGAAAATCAAGTAATAAAAGTAAGGGAATTGCTAAAAAAACGGCCAAAACTACTTCGCGAAGTCGCATGTTTCTGATTTTCATTATTTATAAAAATGCCACAAGGCAAAAAACCCAAAAAACCCAAAAAACCCTTCGAAGTGTAAATATTTACAAGTGACGCCATTGAAGAGAACCAAACTACTCCATGAAGTTGCAAACTTCATCTTCTCCAAACATACTAAAAATAGAAACTTAACAACCAACTAAACCCATTTTTTGAAAAATTTCAAAACCTTCACAACATGGACGGAAAAGGGTCGGAAGTGCTTCCCACGCAGAGCAGCATGGTCGCCGAGGAGGTACATTGCATTTCCCTCTTTCATTTCGGCCAAAAAATGGATTTTCGAAAAAAAACCCGTAATGGTGTTCGTCGCCAGAGGGTGGCGTGGACGACATTCCGCACGCCATTCCGAAGGCGTGGAGCACACTCCATTCGCCATGGATTGGCGTGGGGTAGCATCCGTACGCCACACGTGTGGCGCTCGGTAGGTCTCCCACGCCAAGCCATGGCGAATGGAGTGTGCTCCACGCCTTCGGAATGGCGAAATGTGGTTCCCGAATCCGGAATGCCGGTTTAATTTGTTTTTCTACTTCTTACGTATTGCAGGAGGTGAACGAATGCGATATTTCGCTTGTTTCGGACTACGCTCACCATTTCACCACCCACGACGAGTATAGCTTAGAGTCGATGACCGAGTGGGTAAAAGTTAGGGGGAAAACGTTGGGGTTTTCGATAAACATAGCATCGAAGGAGTTAGGGAAGAGGGGGAGAACACCGAGAGTGGATTATCGGTGCGAGCGATCCGGAATTTTCAAGTCGGCCGTTAAAGAGTGCGACCGTAAGCGTAAGGCCACCGATAGCAAAAAAATAAATTGCCCTTTCCATTTTGTGGGTAATCCGTTAAAAGGAGACGATAAGTGGGCTCTTAGTGTCCTTTCCGGGAAGCACAACCACGAACCGATCAAGTATGCCGAAGGGCATTTGCAATGGTCGAAGTTAAAACGTAAGGAAAAAGAGCTCGTTGATCTTTTGACGGTGAACGGGACAAGCCCGCGACAAATATTTGGTGCTTTGAAAAAGGCCGATCCGGAGAATGCTTCAAATATCCGTCACGTTTACAATCACCGTCAAAGAACGAGGATGGCCGAAACGCCGGTCGATCCCAAATGCAATGCTTGTTAGTTAAATTACAATTGCACAAGTATAAGTATTGGACACGGACGGGGAATGATGGTTCTAACGTCATAACCGATTTGTTTTTCGCACATCCGCTTAGTATCGACTTACTACGAACCTTCCCACGCTTGCTAATCATGGATAGCACATATAAAGTCATTCGTTACGGGATGCCTTTGTTCGAAGTAGTTGGGGTAACATCTACCAACAAAACGTTTTGCATTGGTTTCACGTTTATGGTGAGTGAAAAACAAGACAACTACGAATGGTCTTTGGGATGCTTGAAAACGGTAATGGAGGAGAATGATTGTGAATTACCGTGTGTTATCGTTACGGACCTCGAACTAGCCTTGATGAATAGCATCGACAAATTTTTCCCTAGCGCTAGTCACATGTTATGCGAGTGGCATATCAACAAAAATGTTAGCGGGAGAACGAAAAAAATGTTTGAAGACGGAAATGTGGCTAAAAGTTTTTTGGTGGCTTGGAACGACGTTTTTTCATCCGATACCGTTGAGGTTATGAACGAGAGGTTGGCTAAGATGCAGTCGATGTTCAAAGACCAAGATAAGGCGGTGGACTATATGGTTGACTCGTGGATTACGCCTTATAAAGAGAGGTTTGTTCACGCTTATACTAACAAGATCATGCATTTTAATAACCACACGTCTAATAGGGCCGAAAGCTCGCATGCTACATTGAAAAAATATGTTGGGTCTAGCCGATTGGATTTCGATGGGTTTTGGGATAAAGTGCATGGCTTGTTAGCGATGCAACATTCTACTATTAAAGAATCGATGGAGCTTAGCAAGTGCCGTTTAATTCACAAATTCCAAGATTTCAAACCGTTCAAATTTTTACGGGGGTACGTATCACCTATTGCATTGGCCATAGTATACGATAACTATGTTGATAAAAGCGGCGGTGAAAAATCTATGTGCGTTTGCACCGATCGTACGATCCATGGTTTGCCGTGTTCCCACGACCTTGAGGCAATCCGAAGAGTGGACGGCCACGTACCTACTCGGATTATAGATGAGCATTGGAAGAGACTAGATATCGTTCCGCGAGTTAAACTCACCGGCGAAGAAGAAGTGAAATTTAATTTCGCTAATCTAAATGCGAAACTTGAAGAGTTTGATGTTTACGAACAAAGTTATTGGCTCAAAAAATTTCAAAAATTTTTGGATCCTTCGACTACACTCCTTTGCGAACCCCTCGAGAAGGTTAAAACCCGCGGTAGAACTCCCGGACGTGTTGGAAGCCGTGGTCGTGGACGGGGTCGGGGTCGCGTTAAGGGTAGCAAAGTCCAACGTGATTATTCTACGAAAAGAGATCCTTCATATCACGAATACGTCGAACAAGAAATGTTTGAGTCCCACGATAGTGCCGCAACTCCACGAGTTGTAACACCCGCCGCTAGTATAGCAACCCCGGTCGGCACTCTCGGTAGCACCGCAAGAACGGTTAAGGCACATACTCCGACTAATTCCGGAGGAAAACCCCCAAAAAATATAGCAAAACGGGTTCAATGCGTCGGTTTAGGCACTCCGGATACGTCGAACCACATCAAGGCTATACCGTCATTCACGGCTATACCATTACCGACTAGATTACCAAATGTTTTGGACTCGAGATTTTCAAAAGACATACCTCAATATATGCGTCCTTTCATAACCCGAATTACAAATGTAATGCCCGACGGTAATTGTGGTTTTAGAGCCATCGCGCATGGTATGGTTGGTAGTGGATGGCTAATGGTTAGAGAAGCCTTGGTTCACGAGCTAAAGAGCGATCGGGAGTTTTATAAACGGGTTGCATATTTCGACGATGAAAGTGAAGTTGATAAGGAGATAAACCGGTTGACTTATAATAAAGAGAATGCACCTTACGCAAAATGGATGTCCTTGCCTAGTTGCGGAAAACTAGTTGCGACTACATTCAATTGCGTTTTCTATTGCCTCGCTCCCGGTGGATGTACGACTTACCTACCGGTGAAAAATGCACCGCCGAGCGATGGTTGTTTAAAGGAGATCGGCGTGGCATTCGTCAATAAAAACCATTTTGTTCATGTGAGTAAATAACTTTAACTTTCGCAAGCATTTAAGCATTTTATTTTGTAAACGTGCATTTATAATGAACGGAAATTTGTAGGTTGAGTTGGTTAAAGGGTCACCCATACCGACTATAGATCCTACGTGGATGAGATCGGCGAGAGAAGACGCAATTTCTTGGTCGATCCCTTTGCTAGATAGAGTCCGTGTATTTTCAAGACTACAAAATCCCACACCGACGCACTCCGTTGAACAAGATGATTCGATAGTGGATCTAACAAAAGATTGAACTTATTTTGTGTTCGGCTATGTTTTTGCTTTTTGTGTTGTAAACTAACAATGTGTTGTACCCTTTAAACCTCTTTACTTTCAATGAATTTTTTTTTTAAAATTTTTGTCTTCAAAAATTCGAGACAGCCGTTTTCGCCAGCTTTATGGCGTAACAGACGTCCCGAGCGCCAGGCGACGGCGTAACTGCAGGACCCCACGCCATCCTCTGGCGTGGGGATTGCCCCATACGCCATTCACCTGGCGTAGGGGTCCTTTTGTTTGCCTCTATCCAAAAAGAACAGAGGCAAGGCTAAGGGTTAACCCTATTGCCGCCACTGGTTGGCGAAATAGGGTATCCCTACGCCAGAGGATGGCGGCAATATGGTGCCCTTTGATTAAAATTTAATTTTTTTTCAACCTTTATTTTTAAATAAAAAACCATTTTACTTTATGTGTAGGAATAATGTTGTGTTTTAATGATTATGTATTGTTCGAAACTCATTATGTATTGAATTCACGTTCCAAAACATTAACTTATCGTAAACCAAATATATTGAACTACTTTGTTGACGCTTCCATCAGATATTGATCTTCTAACTCATTCCATGGACACATTTGTTTTAGGTTATTCAACTACAGACGAACGCATAAATTACACCGTGAAGTTGCATACATTATTGTTATCAGCCGGGACCCACCAACACAATAACTCCCGCCAACACAAAAAATCCCGCCTACAAAAACCCGCCAAAAAGTAACCCCCGCCAAGACAAATGTTCCCTCCAAGGACTCCAGCCAAAAACTCCCGCCATGGAGTCTACATCCTAAAAACTCCCGCCAAAAAATGACTGTACTATATAAACATCGACATGATACAATATTCGTAATAGAAGCAAAGAGTACACTTAAGAAAAAAAACACAACCACTTGAACACAACCACTTGAACACATGGAGTTTACAGCTGATGAAGACTACCATATGCTCAAGGCGGTTAAGGTTGTCCGCCAACAAATGGGGGAAGATAGTAGCGATGCTTTCTTCGACCGCCTCCTATGTCAGATGTATTTCAACTATGGGTATTTAGGAGCAGGAGACGTTCAAGTGCGAAGTCGTGACGAAATCAAATCAAGGTACAACTTCATCCAACCGCTCACTGCCCTGCTTTTTCAACCAGCCAGGATTAAGACAGAAGCACCTTTGGTCTGGAACATGACGGTAGTAGACTACATAAGTAGGGATATGGTGGCATTTCTGGAGGATAAGATTGCGGCACGTAATGGGGGGGATGATTCGGATGACAATTTGGGATACGATTTCGACTGATCATTTCACTATTTCCGGGAATGTGTGTTATTTTAGATAGTACTACTATTTCAACTTGTTAGTTGTTGTTGTATGAACTTGTGATGTTTCATTCCAGTATTTGTTTGACGTTTTTATTTCCTTAGTTGTTGTTATTTGAATTTGTGATTGAATGAATGTAAACATTCGATGTTTTATGTTTGGATGTTCATCTTGAAAACAGTAGCACTAAAACTGAAAAATATGTCGATTGCATAAAAACATTACAATTTAATCCGAAGCATTGCCTCTCGAAATACATAAGCAAATAACTGAAGACAAATGATAGGTGGGCTAACCCTCTGTTAACATTTCACACTTAGATTTATGGAGTCGGATAGTTCATTCCGCTCCCGAACTTATAATCATCTGAATCATAAGCACTTCCTTCGGGGGTTGAACACGTTTCAACGGCGCTTGCAATTGCGTCGGCCATTTCTTGCTCCCTTTGCTGCGTCGCATGTGACACCATCTCCGGCGTAACTGGACCTTGGGATCCCATGTTGAATACGTCTTCGACATGTAAACGGGTCTCGTAATCCAATGACTCAATCTGTACAGTCCTTGGCTTAAGATAAGCCAGCCTCTCGAACACTTCTTGGCGTCCGCGTGGTCGGGGCATTAAGCATCCTGGACATGATGCCTCCCTACCGTGGTTGAAGAACATCCTGCACAAAACCGCATCGATGAAACCAGGATTATCCTCTTGCATCGTACCTTTGACGAAATGAAATGTGCTTAGGAGGCTTGCATCTTCGTACACGTTCCAGCCTGAATCACCCATCGTTATAATTTAATTGTTTGGGTTCATAGCCAGATTCTAGTATTTATATACTCGTGCTCTGTTGGTTCATTTCTCAAAACATTAGCGGGAAATGGTGTTTTTGTTCCCGCTAAAAACTTAATGAGGCGGGAAACCATCATTATGTATGTTTTGAGGCGCTAAAAATTTGGATAACATGGAAGATACTAGGAACTAGAGAAGGCTTGATAAAGTTTTGATTAATTCTCAATTGAGAAACTGTTTTGATTAATCACTTAACTTTTTTGATTAATCCATAACCCTATTTTATATGTATTTTAGAGATATGAAAATGACTTATAATAACTCTTAAGTCTTGAAAATATGAGGTGTTTGAAAATATTCTCACTGTTATTTCCAAAGTAAAAGAGAAAGTCAGTTATTATACAAAATAAATTTCAAGTAACCTAAAACTTTGATGATAAAGAAATGATGATAAAAACTAAATCTAATCAGCTTCTTCTTTTGTAAAGAGATGAAACCTATTGGGAACAAACAACCTGCATCATACAAACCGAAACTATTACACAATCCAAAACCAAAGTATCATACAAAGTATCAAAAAACAAGAAACAAACCAAGTAAGCGACAACAGAATAAAAATATCATACAAACACAAAAAACATCGTAATGTCTATGCGAGCCTCCTGGCTGTGGACAAAACATCGTCATAAGCCCCAGCCAGACGATCGAAATCATGATCAAACTCGCTCACTCCAGGAAACAACGAGATCCTCCGCATACCAGCGCGCAAATGTCGGATGATAGCTCCCTCTCGATCCTCGTGGACGTAGTCAGCGAGCGAGTAGATAGCGGTGTTGACGAGATCGAACCAGCTAATACTCTGGTGAAGTAGTAGGTACTCACGCTCACAGAAAGACTCCATCTCGTCTGTCACCATCCCTCCTCGAAAACCACGATGCAAAGTGTTCATCTGCCGCCGGTCCCAATCATCCGGATCGAATGCATACGCCATCGTCTTAGGCTTTCTCCTTGATTTCGACTGCATGGCTAGCAGAGGATGCGCGATAGGACCCTGGACACGGCCAAACTGCCGCTGAACTCGCTCGGGATAGTATGCCTGAGAGTGCTCCACACCGCATATGACATCCCGAAACCAAGATAGCTCTTGGAACGGGAAATGATCGCGTATAGCACGATAAGGCTCAAACAAAACCTGCATGGAAAAATGGATATGATCATAAACACAATAATAAATCAATTTTGCGATCACTAAACAAAAACACTTACATCGGTCTCTCCGAGGTTGTTGACGGAGATACGAAGGTTCAACTTCGTCCGTGAGTCAGATACTGCTGCAGCTGTATCCCATCTACCAATAGTGGGGTCGCGCTCAGTGTAGGTGCGTCGAGTAACGGGCCGGAGCATGGAAAAATGATCCCGTATCCACGTGTCTACCATACCGATACATCCGGCCATAGTCCTCGTGTCGTGCAGGGAGGCCTCACCCAGATGGTGGTATGTGTAAGCGAGAACAGCACTACCCCATGAGTACCTGCCAACACCCTCCGGAGTCAAATCGCGCAACAGAAACAAATACTTGTAGTTGGAGTACATGTTGCTCTTGTCGGGGAATATGACCGTGCTAAACATATGCAATATATAGGCGCGGGCTGCAGCATCCACCATCGGATCACTCAGACCAGGGCTGTCATCGCAGAACTCTGGCCCACTAAACCTACTCCGGCGCCATTTAAATCCCAAACCAACGCCCTTGCACTTCTCAACCTCCGTCACGAAGGAAAGATCATCCACCATAAGCAATTCAGCGCACTCGTGCATGGCCAGACTCTTGTCGGAAATATAGGGAAACACAGCAAGCTCACCATCAACTGGGAGTCCCAAAATAGTGTGAACGTCGTCCAGAGTAATCGTCATCTCACCGAAAGCGAAATGGAAGCTATTGGTCTTCGCATGCCACCTCTCTAGGAAAACCTCCGTCATGTTGGAGTGTGTCTGCATCTCATAGAACGGCTCAATCAGACGACCGAACGGGGTTGCGTCAACTACAGCGCGTACCCTAGTCTGTGCAGCCAAACTCCATGCTCGATGACTAGGATAATGGGCATACAGCCGCATCTCTCGCTCCTAAAAAAATTTGTTCCCATTATCATAGGACAAAACAAAATAGCTTGAAATAATGTAAAATTTTAATTTAGATACTTACCTCTCCCATCCAAATGTGGTATGCAGCGTGGGAGGTGAAATCCTCCTCGAACAGCGGTGGCAATCTGGCCGGAGGAGGAGCTCTACGCTCCCCTGTACCCGGTGGGGGATGGCGTCGTCCGCGGGAAGCGGAAGCGGAAGCTGTACTCGATCCGGACGCATGCGGTCCGGAGACTATGGGGAGCTCATCCATCTGCACAGGTGGATCTGGCTGGCCACGTACCCTACTCCGCTTTTTAACTCTCCTCGTCCGCGAGCCATCAGCAGACAATGTATACTGTGCATCCTCGCGGTGATCCATCTGCGAAAAAAAAAAATTACTATCAGGTTTCGTCGAAAACACATATTGTAATGGTGGTACCCGTTTCAGACAAAAAATAGCATAAGGCAGTTTATAACAAACCAAATAACAAGAATAAACCGGTCCTGGCCCATTCCGGTGACCGGAGATGCCCCACGCCACCACCGTGGCGTGGGGCATGTTGCCTACGCCATCTCGTGTGGCGTAGGGTTGGACCACTACGCCACATGGATGGCGTGGGGTTCAGCTTGTACGCCAACTTAGGGTGTACATGCTGAACCCCACGCCATCCATGTGGCGTAGTGGTCCAACCCTACGCCAGTGGATGGCGTAGGGAGGGTGTTCTTCGCCCGTGCGTGGCGAAGAACTTCTTCGCCATGGCAGAAGCTTAAAGCTTCTGCCTTGGCCGAGAAACAGCCCAAAAACGGTTTTTTCCTACAGATCTACCCTAACTAGACCTATCTAAACCTAACTAGCCTATCAAACAATAACAAAATCGACTTACAGTTTATGTTCGATTTCGGTTGCTTCCTCCTACTACGAACAGACTCTCCGGCGACGATTACGGTGTATATGGGTCGTGCGGTGGTCGTGTCATGGTCGAAATAGGTGCCGGTGGTGGGTGTAGTCGTCTAGATTCCGGTTTAGGGTTGGTGCGGCAGTGGGTAATTCTTCGAACGTGCGGCGGCAGTGGGTAAGGTATAGTTTGTGTCGATTTCTGTCTTTAGATAGGTTTAGTATATTAATTTTGTGTAGGTTTAGTATATTATAATGATTAGTATAGTTATATATATAGGTATATTTAGTTTTAGTTTAATATAGGTATATTTAGTTTTAGTTTAATTTAGTTTTAGTTTAATTTAGTTTGAGTATAATTTAGTTTAGGTATAATTTTTTTTAGAGAGAAGGTAGAGGAGAGTTTGAGTTTGAGGTTTTTTTTTGAAATTATGATAACTTTGCGGAGTAAAATTGAGTATTTATACGATTTCGGAAGGGCAAAATCGTGAAACAAAATAACTTCACGGAGTAGTTCTGAAAAAAAAAATTTAAGCGACTTCGCGGAGTAGTTTTGGCCGTTTTTTTAACAATTCCCTAAAAGTAATTCTAGATGGAGAGAATGAATTGTTTTAGAGAAACGGTTGATAACCAGGAGTAAAAAGTATAATGTCTCATTCGTCATTTATATCAAAATCTACTGTTCTATTTATAGGACAACAGGAAAATAATAGAATTATTTATATAATAGGGTAAATTTTACTTTAGCGCCTTAAATCTATAGTTAATATAAATTCCATCCTTTTAACTTTATAAAGCTATTAATAATAACCCTTTTCTCTAATTGCTTTAGTTCCCTAATAATTATATCCTTATCAATAGCCTTCCTAGTCCTTATGAAGAGTACTGGATAAAGATTAAAACTTCTATGGGCTACTTTGAATTCAAACTGTAAATCACCATATTTTAGGCCGTCTCGAATCAAAACAGTCAATCCTCCTCAAAAATTGACTTTTGTTCTTTATGGCCTTAAAGTTTGTGATGATTGCTTCGAACATTCTCCATGGTTATTATAAAAACTTGTCTCGAAACTTTATAAAATCTTTCTAAATTATCTTCAAATTTATACATGTATTTTTTAATCATTCCTCTAGTGGCAGCTATAGACTCATAGAGTACGCCTAGTATGCGTGCAACGTGCCATCAACTCTGACAACTTACACGTGTCATTCTACTTTAGAGTAGGCAACTGTTTGTCGATTTATTTTCCAACCTATAACAATTGTCAAAATTTCACCTTCTCTTCCCACTTTAGTCTTCACTAATTCTACTATAAATACTCTCTATATTCCTTTATTCATCACATACAAATCCTATTGATAGATTGAGAAAACAGTATTGGAAGATTTCACTCCACCGCCACCTTCATCTGAAACATCAACTTCTCCGATTTATTTTCATCTTGTTCTTGCCTAATTTGAAGATCTTTCTTCATTTTAGTTTATGAAAAAACCAAACCCAAGTAAAAAACCCATTTGTGGCCTTTACGATTACTTCAGTATCACTAAAAGCGTTGCTGAATGTCGAGTGTCAGGCATGATAGATAATTTGCGAAAAATTTCAACTCATACCATTGTATACAGAGCCTTCAATCCTGGCCAAAGATTTTTTGGGTATCAAAATCCTTCCATCATAATCGTTGAAACTTGCCGACAATAAGCCCCTTAGCAGTCAAAAACCAAATCACCAAGAAATCCCGCACAAGCATACTCCGTCAAAGCTCTGATTCCTCCACGAGTCAATCACAAAGAGACACAAGGGAAATATTCTCGAAGAACACTAGAAACATCTTTTGCTAAAAATACAACCCCTACTCAAATCAATCGCTAAAAGACGCCTTGATTTCAGTGAGAAACTCATTCTCACCAGAACCAACTTCCTTGAAAGAGCGCATTCGTAGCCATGAGAGATTATGAGGACATCAACACTTCACAGAATCCTACATCTTCTCCTCCCCCGAAGGAGATGGTTGTGACCAACAAAGAGTCATAAGCAACTCCTTCGGAAAATAACCAACAAGCCACCACAATTACACCGACTAATTCACAAGATGCTACTAATAATATTTCCCATATTCAACTTTGAGGTGAAGATTCAGAGGAAGATGTTGAGTCAGATTCGAGGAAGAAAACTGACTCTAACATTGAAATCACAGAAAATGCTGCTGCTTCAGAGTCCGAGGACAATGTTTCAAAGAAGCCGGCTCCTAAGAAACAAGGAAAGAAAAAAGAAATAACAAGTCGAGTTAGCCAAGGAAATCGCTGCAAACTTAAGCATGAACCTAAAGAAGGTCCTTCGCGAGTAATTTATTGCACTAAATTTTTTACAATACGAGTACTACCAGATAATGTTATTGTACTAAAGAAGGTCCTTCCCGAGGTGGAGCATTTAAAAAGACAGTAGCGCCATCCAGATAATGTTATGCTTCGTCTACCATAAATGGGAGGGACTCCACTCTCTTGTGGAGAAAACGTACTTGTGGTCTACCCTGAGATCATCAATTGGGGAATTCGATTACATTAGACATAATGATAGTTGAGTACTTTGAGATCATCGACTTGTGTCTGACACAAGCAAGCCTAAAATTGTGGTTCACTCTCTTATCTTGCATAATGGGTTCAAGAATTAGCCGAATTCCCCTCTTAATTAAATAATTTTTCGCGTTGACTGGACTTTCTAAAACTACGGTTCTACCATTCTACTATCTGACGCTTAGAGATTCTTTCAAGATAATTGATGATCTCCTCGAAGCTGACAAATTCTAGAAACAATTTTTTTCTTTATCTTTAGAGAGTGGGAAAATGGGAAGGAGATTTCTAAGGAGAACCTGTCGAAGCTCAATCTTGAATGGAAAAACACCAGTAAGTGATTCAACCTCCTTTGCTTTTCTTACTTCATGTTTCAAGTCTTTTATGGATTATTGTTGTATGAAGAAATTCTGAGGCGGTATATAAAATCCACCAAAGAACTGCCAAATATACTTTCACCAAAATGTGTGTGTGGGTAGAAAAAACATGGGGCAATGAATTTCACAGCGCCTTCATACCTTTGAATTTTTTCAACAACCATCTATAGAGGATCTCTCTAGATTCTATTGTTCCAGAAGATGAATTAATTAAGCCCTCAAATCCAAGAGATGTTATGAAAAGTCTAGCAGATCCTGATGCACACATCATACTACCGGTTTGAAACATGTCACAGAGCCACCTTCCCCAAAGAAGAATGTAAAAAAAGGTACATGCCATTTTTCCAAAAATCTGAAGCCAAGGAAAACGTAAAGGAAGGCTAAAAGGAAACACAGTGAATCTAACCCCTCAATCAATGAAGAAGGAGCTGAAGTTGAACCTTCATGAAAAATAAAAAAGACTTTTGCTTTGATGAAGAAGTGAAATTATTTGCAAACCCATCCCATAGAAAGCAATGTTGATGTAACTTCTCCAAATCCGACCCCAGATATTTAGGAGACAAAGGAAAAACAAAAATTTGTTGAAATAGACAATCATAAAAACCAAGGTACTAAAAATATGATTGGCAAAGACGTCACTGGTGAATATGAGATTCAAGATATTTATAGGGACATGGACCCTGAAATCTAATAAATCCAAGACCAGATTGTACAAATTGGCAATCAAATTACAGCAACCAATTTTCCTTAAAGTGTAAGTTTGAATCCTTCACAAGCTTCCTCATCAGCTGTTCTTGCTCTTTATGAAACGTTTCCTCCTCATCTTGTTGGGGAGCCTTACGAGGAAGTATTACATACGCTTCAACCATTTTCTAGCCTCGAAGATGCAGCAAAGAATTTACGCAAAGAAGTTAAATCTGCTTGAAGCAAATTGGAATACATGGCAAAAAAATATCATCTCGTGGAAGAATGATGTTTATTATAACAACAAGTAAGAGATATATACGGCCAAAAAATCCTCGAACAATTCCAAGCCTTTCAAGCTGATAGATCTGAATTCATCAGAAGAGCCATCCAAATCAAACGATGTTTGAATGCAATCAATGATCAAGAAAAATAAAACTTGAAATCTACATATTAAACTGAACAAAGTACTAATATCTAAAATAGTTGCTCGACAAAAGTCAGGGAGAGAGGAAGAAATCGGTGAGGATTTTGAGTCACTCAAAATAAAGTTTGAAGAAGAAAAACGCCTTGTTGTAAAGTCGTAAAGGACCAAAGCAGACTGGGTAGCCTTACTGTTATAAAAAATACTGAAGAGCCAATAAAGATCACTTTTCTTTGTGAATTCCATGGTGCGTTTCCAAGAGAAAATTTATCAAAATTCTGGAAAGCAATTCCAGTAGATAGGCGCCCTAGAGATGCTTTTTGAACTCGTCCCAACTGAATCATCTGAAAAAATTGAATCAGAGGAAGATGAAAACGCCTCGAAACAAGAAGGAAACTCCTCAGAAGGAAGCTCGGACAACGCTTCCGTTGGAGGCAAAAAAGATTAAAAATATTGGAATATTTTTTGTGTTGTTGAATCATTGATGTTTGTGGTGATTATTGCTATGTTGTTACTATTTTGCTGTTGTTCGTTGTTTGTCATTCATGAGTGCTTAAGAACTTGATAGTTGACTTAACTTTTTGTGTGGTTGAAAGAAGCCTTTTGTTTCGTTGGCTAAAAAATGCCTAAGTATCAACGCCTCCTTTTGCCAAATTTGTATCGTCTCGTATTTCATATTGCATAATTTATCTTCTCAAACCATACTTGAAACGAATGTTACCATTTAATCAATACCGCAAACAATGCTATTAATGGACGTTAGCAGCTGAATATTACCACCTCAATTAATCTATTCAAATAATTCTTTAAGTAGACATTAGCATTTCGAATAATATCATCACTTCAAACAATGTTTTAAATGGACGTTTAACACTTCGAATAATATTACCACTTTGAACAATGCTTTAAATTGACGTTAGTACTTCAAATAATATTACCACTTCGAACAATGCTTTTAATAAACGTTAGCACTCTGAATATTATGATCACTTCAAATTCTGTTTTAAATGGACGTTTAGCACTTCAAATAATATTACCACTTTGAACAATACTTTAAATGGACATTAGCACTTCGAATAATATTACGACTTCGAACAATTTTTACAGTGAGTCAAATTCAAATGTGTTCTAACCCTCTTTTCTTCAATTAAATCGAGGTCTGATCTTGGTAAATTTGATTCTGAAGGGCTCACATCATCCATTCCGTATACCAAGGCACAATGAGTTTCATGAGTAGTTTCTCTAGGTGTAGTTCTATATGCCCATATCACCTCTTGTAAATAACTCGGTCATTTCCCAACAATACCTGTCAAATTTTTCTTTAACCCTTATAAAATAAACCTAGTAGTTACTTCCACTTGCCTATTATCTTGATGATGAAAACGTGTTGAAAAAAATTGTTCAATTCAACTCGAATTATAAAAGGAGGTCATTTCTCTATTATTGAACCCAGGGCCGTTATCTATAGTATTTTTTCGAGGAACTCCAAAATGACAACAAATATTATTAACAATAAACTTGATAACATCTTTAGCTCTTCTACCTGATAATGGCTCAACTTTAGCCCACTTTAAAAAATAGTCTACTGCTACAATAATTGTTTGCCCTCCTCCCGAGGCCATAAGTAATGGCCCTACTAGATCTATTCCCTATCTATAAAAGGGAACCACTTCAGATATTGAAATTAGTGGTACTGATGGTTTATGGATAGAATTAGCACATCGTCGACAAGTATCACATCCCCATACCAAAGATTTAGCATCACTCATAATTGAAGGCCAAGAATAACCTGCCAACAAAACCCTCATCGTCAAAGCCTTAAATCCATAATGAGCGGAACCTTCTCCATCATGTAATTCATATAGAATTTTCAAAGACTCATTCTTACCCAAGTATCGTAATAATAGTCTACTCAAATACTTCTTATACAACACTTTCTGAGACTCATACTTACAATGTTCCGATTTTGATAAAATCGAATGAATTTCGTGTAATAATATCCATGAATATTCCTTTGTATATGCATTATTTGTTAAAAAAGAAATTGTGTTATCTCCTCGACTAATATGCTCAACAACCACTTTATCAAACAATAGGTTGAATCCGCAAAGGTCACAAAGATATAAAACTAATTGATCTTTTTTAGCCTCAGATATTCATGTTATATGATTTTCCACAAACTGTGAATATGTCTCTAATTGAACTATTTTCCCCACAAATACTTGCAAGCCTTAAACCAGCTAAAGCAACCTCGTTATTTGATGCGTGAAATCCAAACCGAATAGCCTGATAGATGGCTTCTCCCGAAGAATTGTACCCCCGCACTTGATCCCAATATGATGGAACCACCATATGTTCAAACACCTATGTTAAAACTAACGACAATAACTCTTTAATTGTTCCTTCATTTGAGCAACTTGAGTGAAATTTAACCAAAAAATCTGCTAAAGCTTGAGCCATAATAGTCGTTCGAGGAGAAAAATTGATATCAAAATCCCCCAACTCAACCGACAATTTAGTCATTCTTCCAGAAATATCTAGTCTTTATAGTACAGTCTTTAATAGAAAAGATGTTCGAACCACAATTGTATGAGCTTTAAAATAAGGGCATGTTTTCTAAGCAGCTACCACCAAGGGCAAAGCCAACTTCTTAAGCCTTAAGTATCTTTTCTCTGATGCAAATAGACTTTAGCTCACATAATAAACTAGCATTGAAACTTTGCTTTTCTCTCTTATCATCACAACAGTGATAACAAAATCCGACACTGCTATATATAAGAATAGTTGCTCTCATATTCGAGCCTTAGATGAAAATTTCAGGCAACAAAAACTGTTCTTTAATTCTCGAAAATGTCATTTTGTATTCTGGTGTCCATTTAAATTCCTTTGGTTGACGCAAAACTTGGAAAAAAGGAGCACACTTATCAGAAAATCCAGAGATAAATCGATTTAGAGTAGCTAACCTCCCTATCAAAATTTGCACTTCTTTGAATGTCCGAGGTGAAGTCATTGATACCAAAGCCTTTAGTTGATCAGGATAAGCTTTTATTCCATTCTCACTTATGATAGATCCCAAAACAATTACATGAACTTACACCAAAAGTGCATTTTCTAGATTTAACTTTAATTGAATGTCTCTTAGATTCAAAAATGTTTCCTCTAAATATTTTAAGTGTTCACTACTGGTTGGACTTTTGACTAGCATATCATTAATATAAACTTACATGTTCCTCCCAATCTGAGAAGAAAATGCCTTATTCACCAATATATGATATGTTGCCCCAATATTTTTAAGACCAAATAGGATAAGTCTATAACAATGTAATCATCGATAAGTAATAAACGTGGTACTTTCTTGATCCTTTGGATCCACGTGGATCTTATTATAACCCGCAAATGCATCCATGAAAGAAAAGATATTATTTCATGATGTGAATCGACAAGTTGATCTATTCAAGGAACAAGAAATGGATATTTAGGACATCTCTATTTAAATCTTTAAATTCAACACACATTCTTCATTTTTCATTATGATTTTTAACTAACACTAGATTAGAAATCCAAACTGGATACTATTCTTCATGTATATGTCCTACACTAGATAAAAGATCCACATTTGCCACAATTGCATCAGATTTTTCTACAGAGAATGCTCGCCTCTTCTGAATAATGGGCATGATCTTCGGATTTAAAGCCAAGATATGACATATCATCTTAGATGAAATTCCTACTACATCTTCAGTTTTCCAAGCAAAGACATCCAAATGATAAAAAAAACTGCAACAGTTGATAACGCAAGGTAGGTGATAGTAATGTTCCTATTCGCAAAGACTTCCTATTTGGAAACATATACTCCTCGATATTTTCTCCCACTACTAAAGGACCCGAGGTTTCCCTCAGATCATCCACTCCTTCATTATCCAAAGTCAACCCCCTAATTTCTATTCAGTCATTTGGTCATTAGATATAACTCTTCGAGAATGCAAAGCTGTTGTGTAACATTTTTTTGCACTTGTTGATCATTTCAAACCATTCCGACTCGATCCTCAATTACATATTTTAAAAAATTATAGATAATTGAAACAACAACATACATTCTTGACAACCAAGATCTCCCAAATATAGTGTTATAACTGGTTGGACTTTCGACCACCATAAACAAAACTTGAACTTACTTGAACTTTCTTTTTAAAACGGAATTTTCCCAAATAGACTCCCCCTCGAATTCCCTGATAACTTGTGTTATTACTCCAGTAAATCCGATTATAGTTGGTTCAAATCAAAGGATCTTAAGTGGGTTACACATCCTATCATATGTGGACTTGAATAATATATTTGCTGAACTTCCAGTATCCATCAAAATACATCGAATTTCAATCCTAACAATATTCGCTCTCATTACCACTGCATCCTCATGGGGCCATGCTATTCGCCTTAGATTGTCTTCGTCAAACAAAATAAAAGATGTTTCTATCTTTCCATAAAAGTGGGTGGAAAATCTACCTTCTAGTTGGGTTGCCAAACTCACGACATGTCTTTTCCTAAAACTGTTTGTATTACCAGCCATACTATCTCCCCTGAAAGTTGCTAGAGATTCAAAATATTCACATAAACTTTGAACTTGTCCTTAAGCAATCGGTTCATCCACAACTAACAGGATCAAACGATCCGAGTCTGAATCCAAATATTCTGATATTGTATCAAACTTGTCAAAATGGGAATCCATAAACATCGATGTATTCTTATGCTTCAAATTTGTGTTAACAATAGGTTGTGTTGATGTGCTCAGATTTTTATGCCTATTGCTTTGTCCTTTAACGAAATTCGTTAACTTGCAATTTTCTATCAAATTTTGAATCTCTTTATTTAACGCTATACACTCTGCAGTGTCATGCCCAATGTCATTATGATAATTACAAAACTTCTTATTATGTTCTTATCTTGGCCTATGTATAGGAGTTGGTTGTCTAAAGTTAACATGACCTTTAGATGTTTCAAATATGGTTGCCACATTCTCAGTCAACTCTGTAAACTTTTATGATCTTATCCATTGACTAGGCCCCGTCCAATGCGTTTGATAACTAGTTCGTTGAAAAGAAGCTCCTCACATTCGAGAAGGTAAACTAGCATTCATCTTCAGACGTGATGGTACCTCAAAATTCGAAGTGTTGCCCTGATATCTTTGGCCAGTAAATGCATTCCCCGAATTTTTTTGAGTGAAACTTGACCCACCTCGAACTCTCGTTGATTCCTCTATTTTAATTTTTTCTTTAACCTGAGCCATCAAAGCTCCAAGTATCAATGTCATTCTCTTCATAGTCTCATTTTCTAGATCTCTTGGAAGAAAACTTTGCCTAAAACCTGCCATAACAACAAGTTCTTCACAATATGCCAATCTTGTATTTCTCAACACAAATCGCCTCGTATAATCTTTGAACTTTCACCTACCACTTGTTTACATTATATTATTGTATCACAATTGGCTTGTATTTGTTTGCTTCCTACAAATTCTCTAAAAAGAGAAGTGTAAAAAATCCTGAAGTTGGTTATATATCCCCTGATAATTCTATTATACCACTTTAGAGCTGTGTTTTTAAAAGTTTGTGAAAATTCTATACACATCAATCTATCACCATCTTCGAAATTCGTCATATAATTTTTATAAAAGCGCCTCAGAAGAGGGATTGACCTAATTTCAGTAGATAAAGGAGAATTTCTCCAATAGAGTCCTTACAGCTCTAGTTGTTCCCATAAAAGCACTAAGTTTTGGTCTGCATTATTAAAGTATTGGTTAGACATATTCCTCTCGTACCATGATTTTCCCTTCACATTTCGAGGCCCACTATCATTTTTTGATCTATACTCTTTTCGTGATTTTCGATGTCGACTTTCATCTCCCTTTGAAGAATTCCAGTATCTCATTTCTTTAAACAAATTGCACTCAAAATTCGAACTCGAAAATTCACTATCACTGGATGAGATGTATCGATTCTTATTTTTCTTTTCTTTTACGAAGAATGATTTTATTTATCTGATTGGAAGTGTACTTTTTTACGGTCTTTTCAAATTTGATGAGCTGCGTAAGACTCACCAGATTGATTTTCCAATTCGTCTTTCTCCTTTACTTGCCGTACTTCAGATTTCAATCTACCTGATTGAATTTCTTGCTCTCTTCGAATATACTCATCATTCAGAACAATTATCTTTTCTAATAACTGATTCATTCAATTTTCAATATCAGATTGATCACGCCGTTCTTGAAATTGAATCTTACCACGACTTTCTTCTCTACGCAAATCCGATTTGAGCGCCTCAATCTCCTCATGAACTGTACGAATAGTTCTAATTTTAGGCACCATCATGATATCGATCAATATCATTAACTGCAAATTATATAGTTTTTGCTTTTAGATTCATAATCTAGGTACCTCATTTTCTTACATTATAGCCGCCAATGTTAAATGCTAGATATTTAATATGAAAATTAAGTAATAAAAATAACTATATAAAGAGAGAATGAATTATTTTGTTCTAAAGAGAGAAATAGTTGATAATCAAGAGTAAAAACTATAATTTCTCATTCGTCTTTTGTTTCATAATCTAGTGTCCTATTTGTAGGACATTAAGACAAATAACAGAATTAGTTACATGATATGGTAAATTGCACTTTAACCCCTTACATCTATACTTAATACCAATTCCATCATTTTAATTTGACAAAGCTATTAATAATAACTTTTTTTCTCTAATCGTTTTAGCTCCCTAATAATTTATATCCTTATTAGATATGGCTCACACTGGACAATCTATCAGTGACTATTAATATAGAATTCTTAATGAAAAAGACCTCATCTTTTCGATACTGGCCTTACAGCTGACAACCTCTAGCAAATAATACTTAGAGTAGGGTCTTTATTTTACCAAGAAAAAACGTATAAATTTTCCGATAAAAACATGATCAACTCCCCTCTTAGACATCCTGACAGTATACTTCCGATCCTCAGCTTCTTTCATTCCTCAAAAGAATAAGTCTCATCATCTTATCCTAGAATAACAAAACTAAATGCCTCCCTAGAGTCATCCACCGCTTCAATTCCCTCACGATACCCCAAAAATAACTATTTATTTATGTTCTTCCTTGAAATTTTGATTTGATACTCCTCTGAATGTATCTTCCTACACAAATTATTAATTCCGAAAACGGAATCTCCACCAAAAATGGTAAAAAGGACAAAAGAATAACACAAATAATCTCTTGATGTGATATTGCATACAACGTGGCGGTTCGCGTCATGATCAAGATACTTACTTAAGAGATGAAACATTATCTCATCTTGGTCGATGTTAACATGTTGGCATTCTCTTCTTTAAGAAAAATGGAATGGGTCCCCGATACATAAGCTCTGGCGGACCCCAAACCGTTTCCCACCCTCATTTGAGCTCCACTATTATTGTTTCTCACAAATTCAAATAACTTACTATTGTTAATCAAACTTTAGATTCTCTTCCTCAAAGCTATGGATTCCCTGGTCCAGTGGCTATTATCATAATGGTACTTGAAAAACTTATCATTCTTGTTATCCCGAGGTTTGATTATTTGGACAGGCGACTTATACAACACGCAGTTCTTGGTTTTACTGGAGTTTTGATATGAACTCAATAAGCTTGGTGTAGTTGTTATACCTTACTCATTTATTTATTCGATTATTTAGACTTCTTACCAGAGTTTCACTTCAGATCGTAATAGATTTCACTTGTCTCTGAATGCCTTGATTTTGGGTTTGAGGTGGATGGGACTGAACTGGTAAAACCGGAGGAAAAATGAGATGATATTTTATTTGTTGTTGTACGAAAGTAACTATCATAATCAGAATAAGAGGATGGTAATGTTGGCTAGGCTGGTTGTTTGTGTTGGATCATAAACTTGATCCACTTAAAGGGTTCAACCCACTTAAAGGGTCCAACCCACTTAATAAGGTCCATCTAGAAAGAATATTATAGAAACATTTAAATTAATATTTAGTAGTGGAGGTTGTGTGTAAGACCATCCTTAGGTTGAGTGCAAGATACTCTTTGATGTTGAGTGTAAGAAACACTTTTCCCTTGAGTGTAGTGTTGAGGTTGAGTGTTTAACTATACATAAGATCTTAGATGATGGATCATTGTCTCCACTATGGTTCTATAAATAGTGGAGCTCTCCCACCATCTAGAGCATCACCAAACACACTAAGAAGTAAAGTTAGAGTAAGAGAAAAGAGAGACAAGAATGCTCTCTTGAGTGTTAGAAAAATACTTTCTCTTCTAGTGTGAGTTGTAAGAGAGTGTCTTGTAATATTTTTCCTTTTCTATCTATATCAAAGTTGTTTGTTTGTTTGTTTTAAAGAGAGTGTTGTTTTATATTTTCCGCCAACAAAGTGGTATCAGAGCCACAAGCTCTATCCAAAAATTGTGTTTTTAAATTTTCAACATATTTTAAAATATGGCAAATGGTGTATCATCCTTCCAAGTTCCAACACTCAACAACAACAACTACGACAATTGGAATATCAAGATGAAAGCTCTCCTTGGAGCACATGATGTGTGGGATGTCGTCGAAAAAGATTTTGACGAACCCGAAGATGAAGCAAATCTTGCTCAAGAGGAGAAAACAAAGAGAGACAAAAAAAGCTCTCTTCCTCATCTATCAAGCATTAGATGATGATGGCTTTGAAAATATTTTTAGCGCATCTTCCGCCAAGCAAGCGTGGGAGAAATTACAAATCTCTTACAAAAGAGTCGAAAAGGTGAAAAGGTACGACTCCAAACATTAAGAGGTGAATTTGAATCCTTACACATGAAAGTGTCCGAATCTATTTCGGAATATTTTTCAAGAGTAGCAACCGTTTCTAATCAATTAAAAAGAAATGGTGAGAAGTTAGAAGATGTGAGAGTAATATAAAAAATACTCCGTTCGTTGGATCCCAAATTTGAGCATATCTTCGTGACGATTGAAGAAACTTAAGACTTGGAGAAAATGATGATTGAAGAACTCCAAGGCTCATTACAAGCCTACGAAGAAAAGCACAAAAACAAGCAAGAGATCACCGAGCAACTACTCAAAGTAGAACTAAAGGACATGCATGAAATTTAAGGAGATGATAGAAACCAACATGGCTGAGGCAGAGGTAGAGGCCGCGGACGAGGTGGTTATCATGTTCGTGGACGTGGCTGGAATTACAACAACAATAATTCCAACTACAACTACGAGAAACGAGAAAGCTCAACACGAGGTCGTGGACGAATAAATCCGAACTCGAGGTATGATAAATCTCAAATCCAATGCTATAAATGTCAAAGGTTTGGACATTATGCTTCAGAATGTAGAGGCCCCAACAATAGAGTTGAGGAGAGGGCCAACTATGCAGAGGAGAAAATGGAGGAAAAATATATGTTACTACTAACATACAAAAACACTAATGAAGGTCAAGATAACACTTGGTATCTTGACAGCGGTGCAAGTAACCATATGTGTGGGAAAAGAAGCATGTTCGTAGAGATCAATGAAGCAGTGAGTGGAAATGTCTCTTTTGGAGATGATAGCAAAATATCGGTGAAAGGAAAAGGTAACATTCTTATTCGTGCAAAAGATGGTAGTCACCAAATGATTTCAAATGTCTATTACGTACCTAGCATGAAAAACAACATTTTGAGCTTGGGACAACTACTAGGAAAGGGCTATGATATTCATATGAAAAATTATAGTCTTTTTATGAGAGATGACAAAGGAGATTTAATTGCTAAAGTTCAAATGTCGAAGAATAGAATGTTTCCTTTGAATATTCAAAATGATGTTGCAAAGTGTCTTAAGGCGTGTTACAAAGATTCGTCATGGCTATGGCATGTTCGATTTGGGCATCTAAACTTTACAAGCTTAGAGTTATTGTCCAAGAAGGAAATGGTGAGAGGGTTACCATGTATCAATCATCCTGATCAACTATGCGAAGGATGTTTACTTGGAAAGCAATTCAGAAAAAACTTTCCAAAAGAGTCAGAGTCAAGAGCCAATAAACCTCTCGAGCTTATTCATACCGATGTGTGTGCTCCAATCAAGCCGATCTCTCTAGGTAAAAGTAACTATTTTCTTCTCTTCATTGATGATTTTTCAAGAAAAACTTGGGTATATTTCTTGAAACAGAAATCCAAAGTCTTTGGAATATTTAAGAAGTTTAAAGCAGTTATGGAAAAGGAAAGCGGAAATAAGATCAAAGCCACGAGATCTGATCGAGGAGGGGAGTTCACATCCAATGAATTTCTAGAGTTTTGTGAAGCACATGGAATTCGTCGCCGCTTGACAGTTTCTAGATCACCTTAACAAAACGGTGTGGAAGAAAGGAAGAACATAACAATCCTTGATATGGCGTGAAGCATGCTCAAAAGCAAGAAACTGCGTAAGGATTTTTGGGCGGAAGCAGTGGCATGTGCGGTGTACTTGTCCAACCGATCTCCAATAAGAATTGTTTGGGGAAAGACACCACAAGAAGCATGGAGTGGAAGAAAGCCCGGAATTTCCCACCTGAGAGTATTTGGAAGCGTAGCTCATGTCCATGTACCAGGCGAACAACGAACCAAACTCGATGATAAAAGCAAGAGTTTTATCTTCATCGGTTACAACTCAAGTTCTAAAGGCTACAAGCTTTACAACCCAAATAATAAGAAGGTTGTGATAAACCGAGACGTGATAGTTGATGAAGAAGGCGAATGGGATTTTGGGTCTCATACAAATGAGTTCACATTTTCCCCCCAAATTGAAGAAGATGAGCAGACACCAAATGAGCAATCAGAATATGTTGCTACCCAACATGTTTCACCAACAACAACTACTCATGGAGACTCGCCACCTTCATTATCGTCAAATGGTAGTCAAAATGAGAGAGAAGTGGAACGTACAAGAAGCCTTACTGATATTTATGAGGTAACCGAACCAATGGATAACATTACACTCTTTTGTCTCTTTGCTAATTGTGAGCCAGTGACATTTCAAGAAGTTACACAAGAGAAACAATGGAGAGACGCGATGGATGAAGAAATTAGAGCCATCGAGAAGAATGACACATGGGAACTCACCTCACTTCCTAAAGGGTGCAAGACAATAGGTGTCAGATGGTTATACAAAACTAAGAGAAATGCTAAGGGGGAGATTGAAAAACACAAAGCAAGGCTTGTTGCAAAAGGTTATAGTCAAAAGGCGGGAATTGACTATGATGAGGTATTCGCCCCCGTTGCCCGATTGGAAACTATTAGACTAATAATTTCTTTGACAGCTCAAAACAAGTGGAAGATACAACAAATGGATGTAAAGTCAGCATTTCTAAATGGCGTCCTTGAAGAAGAAGTCTACATTGAACAACCATTAGGCTATGAGATCAAAGGCCACGAAGATAAGGTGTTAAAGCTAAAGAAGGCTCTTTACGAGCTAAAACAAGCACCAAGGGCATGGAACAGTAGAATGGAGAAGTATTTCCAAGAGAACGACTTCAACAAGTGTCCGTACAAGCACGCTCTATACACCAAGATCAAAGATGGAGATATTTTGATCGTGTGTCTCTACGTGGACAATTTGATCTTCACCGGAAGCAGCCCAAGTATGTTCAATAAATTCAAGGAAGTAATGACAAAGGAATTCGAGATGACAGACTTGGGGCTCATGGTGTACTACCTTGGCATTGAAGTTAAGCAACAAAAAGATGGAATTTTCATCTCACAAGAAAGCTATGCTAAAGATATCCTGAAGAAGTTTAAGATGGAGAATTGTAGCCCAATAAGCACACCCATGGAGTTTGGAGTCAAAATGTCCAAGCATGAAGAAGGCGAAAGTGTGGATCCGACATTATTCAAAAGTTTGGTAGGAAGTCTACGCTATCTAACTTCCACGAGACCAGATATTCTTCATGCAGTTGGATTGGTTAGCCGCTACATGGAATCTCCAACAATTACTCATTTCAAAGCTGCAAAGAGAATCCTTCGGTATCTGAAAGGTACAATTGATTTTGGATTACTCTATTCCATTTCTAATAATTACAAACTTGTTGGGTATAGCGATAGTGATTGGGGTGGAGACATAGACAATTGAAGGAGCACAACTGGATTTGTATTCTTTCTGGGAAATATTGCTTTCACGTGGATGTCAAAGAAACAACCGATTGTCACGTTGTCTCCTTGTGAGGCGGAATACGTTGATGCTACTACATGTGTTAGTCATGCGATTTGGCTTAGAAATCTATTGAAGGAGATAGACCTAACACAGAATTTGCCAACTAAAGTGTATGTCGATAATAAGTCAGCCATTTCCTTAGCCAAGAATCCAGTATTCGATGATCGAAGCAAGCATATCGACGTTCGCTACCACTACATAAGGGAGTGTATTTCAAGAAGGGATGTGCAAGTAGAATATGTGAAGACACAAGATCAAGCTGCCGATATTTTCACCAAGCCACTGAAAAGCGAAGACTTCAAACGATTAAGGAAACTACTAAGGTTCACGGGATCAAGTTTAAGGGGGAGTGTTGGATGATAAACTTGATCCACTTAAAGGGCCCAACCCACTTAAAGGGTCCAACCCACTTAATAAGGTTGGACCCTTTAAGTGGGTTAGGCCCTTTGGGATTAATCAAAGGTGCATGGTTTCTTCAAGCTTAATTTGTGATTCTATATATGTCATTACTGCCTCAGAGGACAATAACTGTTTTTTTATAACATCCTTCGCCAAAGTCTTGAGAAGAAGACTCTCTCTAAATAAAGCGCAAACCGAATCCTCAATATAATATTCAAGGTATTAATGGGAGCTCACCAACCAAGATTTACGCGACTAAATAGGAGATCATACTTATGTAACCATGACTATACAATGGGTTGGTCACATCCTCTTCGAGAGCCGAAAACGGGTCCACATGATACATCGGCCTTTGGTAGCCATATATTGGTCCCAACCCTTGAGCCATCTATTGGAAATAGTTTGGGTAAGGAATAGATGGTTGAAAACCAACACGTGGACCGAAAGCAGGAGTATATATATTTTGTTGAGAACCAAAAAGAGGAACTAAGGATTCTTTGCATACTGTTGAGTTGTAGGATCATCCTGAATTGAAGTTGTATCTATAGCCGCGTCATGAGCATCTCTCGTCGTCCATTTCTACTCGATGTCATAGTCCATATGATACTCCCTTCTGGAACGACTGTCCTCATAGACCGAGAATGATTCATATGTCTGACATCTTCATCATTCTCTCGATGATGTCTTTGTTTGGGAGGAGAAGATTACTTTTTTATATCACAACGTTGTTCGCTTGAGGTATGAGATAAGTATCAATTTCTTACTTGATACTCATGCCTTAGAGTGTTTCATATTTTGACTGAGCTATAAGATCCCGTGAATTCTAAGTCATCAACATCGGTTGTATCTATTCCCGTTCCAACATATACTTTGGATCCTACGTCCGAATGTCTCGTAGTTAATGTATTCATCTAATCTAGGAGCGCAACTATTTTGGCCGATACCTCATTCTCGGCCTCAAGTGATGCGACTTCGACCATCAACTATCATATCTGCTCATCTAGTTGGGATTGGGTAAGTGTCAAGTTGAGAGGATTTCCCGACCCTTTCCGAATAATATCACCCCCGAGTGAGAGACATGTCTACTTCACCATAGGTTTTCATGTTATCGGAATATACTATTTGAACAAGAAAGAGTGAAAGTTTACTCCGTAGATCTGGTTTTGGAAAATAGGTTTCTATCTACTAGTAATATTAATATCATTCATATTATGGTCGCTACAGATGAGTCATACTTCGCTTTACTATGGTGTTCGAGTAAGTAATGTAGAGAGAAAATTAGCTAAAAAGAGTGAAATATTGATAATGTTAACTAGGCTTTGAACAGTAACTCGTCCTTGGACTATCGCATTTGGTGACATATAGTCCATGGACTTTTAAAACACCGTTCGTAGTCCCTAGACTATCCAGTTTGGATAAAGTTAATTCTCTTGCATGTGTTGACTATCAATCTTTGTGACAGATAGTCATTTAACTATTCATTTTTGATAAATTTAGTCATTTGACTTTCTATTTTTGATAAAGTTAGTCCCCTTAATAAACATGCGCATATGACTAAATTTATCCAAACTGGATAGTCCAGGGACTACCAACGGACTTTTGAAAGTCCAGGGACTGTATGTCACCAAAATGGATAGTCCCGGGACTACCAACGGACTTTTAAAAATCCAGGGACTATCTGTCACCAAAGTCGATTGTCCAGGGACGAGTTACTATTCAAAGCCATGTTAACTACTTTAGAATATAATTATGATTGTTCATCCAATCAAAATTGCGTGACAAGTTATATTTATAGTGACCAATGTGGATCTTAAAACTCTATTGAACCAGATAGTCTTTATTAGATTTATTTTTTATTTTTTTCGGAGGGAACCCGCAGCCACTACTCAGAGTGCAATGAGTGCGCACAGGGTAAACCCTCAGTCTGACGCGATAGCCTGCAAACCAACACCAGAAGGTAAACCACACAAGGTGACAGACTCAGCCGAGAAAGTGACAGGCTCAGCCGAGAAAGTGTATGTAGAGGGACTTGAACTCATGACCTTTTAGTTACAAGCATACCATACTCAACCAACTCGGCTACCCTTTGGGGGCGAATTACTACAATTTAACCGAATGTAAAACAAGAACTAAAATTCAACATATAATTTTATTATTATCAAAATTTACGCATTGAGAATATATAATTTAAAATTCGATGAAATAAAATGAGAGAATGATACAAAATCAATATATTTCTTTAACCGTATATACCACGTATCGGAATCCAGTTTACCGTTTTCAAATTTAGATGAGTGAGACATAAAATTTCAAAAAATATAAAAAGACAATTCTAAGCTTATATAGTTATTAAAAGCGTAGCGTTTAAATAATAATTGATAAATATATCTAGTTATCTATTCTTAGTAGATTATTTATTGGATGATTGAAAATTAACATTTTTAGATATCATCTGATATTAAATTCAAATATTTATTTATTTATGCATATTTTACGTATTTATTATATACAAAAATACTTTATTTAGTTTAATTTAGTTATAATTATTTAATAATTTTTTAATTGTCTAATAAATCTATTTCATTATTATTATGCACTTATAAGGTCGCAAAATCTTACCAAGAGAGAAGGGAAGCTTTTAGGATATAGTTAAAAGGAAAAAATGATTTTACCGTAAATAATATAATATTTTTTAGAGTACTTTTATTTATTTATTTATATATATATATATATATATATATATATATATATATATATATATATATATATATATATATATATATATATATATATATATATTAATTAAGTGGGTAATACGTGTAGATGTCAAATATACTTTTATTTATAGGTATACTATTTCTTAATATAAAATAATTTTTTATATGTATAATTACATAAATGCTACTATTTCTTTATCATTATGCCAATAATATGACCTCTTCCGGACTTTTCGTTAGTTTTTAAGTTAGATTATTAGATCAAACTCAAATACTTGCGATCACTATATGTAGACGAATATTATGATCGTTATATCTTGTATTTTTCATGCTTCATGCTTCAGACTTCAAGTTCCTCATTTTTTATAGCTCAAATTCGTAGTTATGTTCTCCATCATGGCGGCAAATACCCAATTGTATTAATACGACATTAATACTCGTCATTTATTTGTATAACAAATTTTGATGATAGATTAATCTTATATATAAAAGATAATCTAATTTTAGTTTAATCACTTAGCTCAGAGTTTGTAGATATGTTGATTTAACTCCGATCCAAGTCGTCAAGTTGAATATCTTCCTTGTTTTGTTGAATCATTTTGCAGAATAATGTCTTGCAGGAAAATAGTCATAAAGAAGATAATACATCAAGATCACATACTCTTTCGACTTTGTCTATTTCTTATTCATCCTTTAAGTTATTTAGTTCGTCATTGCTTACTTGTTTTTTGATCGTATGTATTATATTTTGTTCATTCTTCATCATGTAGCTCATCCAGTTGTGTCACTTTATTTATCTTATAACTTACTTATTATATCTCATGTAGCCCGTCTAACAGTGCCTATTTACTTATCTTATAACTTGCTTATTGTTTCTTACGTAGTGCATCCAACCGCGTATAGTTACTTATCTTTCTTATTATTTATCATGTAGCTTGTCTAACATTGTCACTTTACTTATCTTAGAACTTGTTTATTCTTTCTGATGCCCCTCATCTAACCGTGCCACCTTACTTATTTTGCTTATTATTACTCGTGTAGCTCGTCTAACAGTGTCCCTTTATTTAGGGTGTGTAGTTCACATTTTAACTCATAATCATGGCGTTAATATGTCAGGATTTTACAGCCTCTTACATGGCCTCTTGATCTTAGAAGATCATTGGTGTTACATATCGTCATGTTTATAATTGACATATAGTCGAGGCGTTTACGATCCCTTGCATGTTCATGTCATTAATGATGAATTTGTCTTATAACCAATTTTACTATCCATAATTACTAGCCCATTATTTAATGATTTTGTACATATTATCTATCACTCAAGGCTTCAAATAACTTTTCAACTTGCAATTTATATATTCCTTTTCTCAATCATTCTTTTTACTTACCAACGTTATGAGTATATAACTCTCATATTATTTAGCTTATAACAGTTCTAACTATATAAATGTTATATCCATTGGCTTATAACCTTTCAATAGTTTCTCTTATGTAGCTTGTATTTGATAAATAATTATATACACCGTGTAGTGGGGTATGTAGCCCCTCAATTATTGATTTTTTTTATAAATAATTTATTCAAATACTAAAAATTATTGTAAACATTGTAAATAACTATGTTTATCTCATTTTATAGACGCAATTTGTAAATGAGAATTTATTGGACCCATAACTTGACAATTGTTATTTTCGAAACTTTTATTGCACGAATTAATTTGTGTTGATGTTGAACTTCGGCTTATATTAAATTTATTCAACATATATGTTATACCATGTATGCCAAATTAATTGAAAGTCCTTAAATGTATGCAAAATGATGAACTATTTATAAATATATGTATGTTCACTTATATGTCTTATGATGATTAAGTTAAGTTATAAGATATACCTCTCGGTTGGAGTTTTATTGATGGATTCATAATGTGAAACTATTCATGAAGACCTATTTTTGGAATATCCATTGACGAAGTCATATTATATATTAACTTTGTTAATAAACTGTTACTTATATTATTGTATATGTTATTGACGAGGTGTTGATTATATTGTTGATAAAATAACCCATGATGACTGTTGACGTAGTAATTAGTAACAAAATATCTTTTGTCTTTGTAGTTATTTAATAACAATAAGATTGAGCATTAACCAAAAATTTATTTTTATCTCTTGCGCAGTTAATAATAAATTGTAATCAACAGCTTAATAGCTCAAAAATACTATCTAATGGTTTTTAACAATGCTTGCAATCAATCAATATGTATATATATATATATATATATGTTTTTTTTGTTATCAACCAATAGTGAATCTATAACCAAACAATCATTTAACTCACTGGCGGTTCCAAGACTAAAATTTAAGATATGCCCAAAAATGTTATGGAAACCAATTTCAATAAAATATAAATATCCGAGTATTGCATAATAAAAATATTAAATATTCTAATTACAACTCAAAATGAAAATATATTCTAGTCCAAAAGTAAATACATTCTTCTCTTACTCATGCTTTGAAAGTGTTGGATAATATCTAGATCATCAACTATAGAAGACATTTCTTTATCCACAAATGTCACTAAACAATCATTAAGCCATGAATTGACCATTCTATTTCTCAAATCATTCTTCACCAATTTCATACGATAAAATACTCGCTCAACACTTGTGGTAGCAACCGGTAAGGAAAAAGCTAGCTTCAAAAGTCTATACACAAATCCAAATATCTAATGATGTTTTGTACGAATAAGAGTCTTACATAGATTCGAGATAAAGTTTTTATAGAAAGAAAAATTAGGGTTTGAAAATCCCTAATTTTTTGGTGATTTGTTGAATCAAAATTAAAGTAAAACAAAATGGAAAATTTCATTGCTTTGTTGAATGAAAATCAAAGTAAACTTTAACTAAGGAAAAATCTTACAATTTAGCAGGTGGACCAGATATAACATCAAGCATCTGCAAATCTTCGTGTTCATTAATCATTAAACTGCAATGAAATATGCAATCAATTTGGAATGAAGGATTAACAACGAGACATATCATATAATTTTATTATAGAAAGGAAAACTAGGGTTTGAAAATCCCTAATTTTTTCAATGATTTGTTGAATCAAAGTTGAAGTAAGTTTGAAAATACCTATTTTTTCAATGATTTGTTGAATCAAAGGTTAGGTAAAACCCAATGGAAAATTTGAATTCTTTGTTGAATGAAAATCGAAGTAAACTCCAATGGAAAATTCATTAACTGAATCGACTTACTATTTTATTTCTATAGTTTCATGTTGCTTTTATTTGAGAGAAGTTTGGAAAGAGATGGGTACAATTAGAGAAAAATATAGTAAAATAAAAAGTAAAAGAATATAAAGAAGAAATGAAATAAAAAACTAAAATAAAAGAATTTAAGGAAGTGAAATAAATAAAAAACATTTGGGTATCCGATAGATGTTAAACTCAAGAGTTCAAGTATATTACTAGAGAACTTAACCACTATACTAAATTTATTTTTTTGACTTAGGGTTGTCCTAGGCATACCTATCTCCCCCTTAAATCCGTCCATGATTAAACTCCAACATATTATAAAAATTTAACAAACAAAGAGTTGTGCATTAGAAAATGTTATCAAAATAAAAAACGAATGAGTTAAAGAAATTGACCCTCATTTTTCTAAGGATAAGAAATGGCACTAAAGAAAAACTAGAAAACATTTATGATTGTACATGAATCTTTGCTATATATGAGACAAAACAATAAGTTTCAATTTATTTTTTATTCGCACCTATAAAAAGATATAATACTCTTTAGTAGTTGAGCATTTTAAACTTTACTCGTCCACATCAACTTAAAACTCTAATTGACCATGTTAAGCCTACTTTTAAGTTGGACAAAAAATCTCATATTGATTCTCACTACTAGACTGAGATATCACCAGTACACATACACAGTCATGCTCCTTACCTTTACAACTTCCTCTTAAGGATTTCTTGTCCTTCAACGTTATTTGTGACTTCATGGCTTTAAAAAGTGCATAGAAGATATTTGGTTGAAGTACAAATCATATAACCTTAAATCAACAAGATTTTAACATATAAATATCATAATACTTCCACAAATTACTTCCAGTATTAATACGAACAAGTCTAGTATCAAAACTAATGATACATCCCCTAATAACGTGCATTACAAACACTATTATACTTCACTTGAAACATCTTCATGATGTATTGTACACATTATATCTTACAAATAGGAAAAGATACAAATAAAATACATATTATCTAAAAAATTAACTAATGAATTTAGTTGAATTCCATCATACAAGTGTATCAAAAAAAATTACATATGTTTTGGATCAGAATTATAAAATAGCCGACACTACATCCATAATAAAATACTACATTATCAGCTATATACTCAACTAATCAATTAACATTAAAAAAATCCAAGCTGAAGAGTTGAATAAAAAAATCAAACATTAACACAAAAATGTCTTGGAAAATTAGATTTAAAATTTAATAACTAACCCATATAATCTACATCTCTACAACATATCATCTTGTACATGTTCAAAGATCAGACAAATGGTACACATCACTACAACTATACAATAGATCAAAACAATCGTTGAATACCAAGGCAAGTAATAATAACTACACATACTACACTTTATCTCTTTACTGACTCACAAAATTGAACATCACTTAGTTTTTCATAGTTACAAAAAAACAACCAGCACATTATTTCCATACCCACTAGAATAATTATTGATACATTAATTTTCAATATATTTGACCATGCAAATCACGTACTCTAAGTTACTTATATTAAATTTTCACATAAATGAACAACAATCACAAACAATTTGAAGCCTTTTACGATCTAAACAAATACACTATTTTTACTTTTAAGTAGCACATGAGTTTTAGATTTTTGTGTACTAACTTTTTAAATCAAAATTGAATATCAATTATCATTGAGCCATAAAGAAGTTTAAAGTGAGAAAAATATTAATCATCATAATAAATGATTTCAAAGATTAAATTCTAAGTTAAATTATTAAAGAAGAATCGAATACTTGATTTTTATCCTCACTTAGCATCTTGCTCTCTGACGTACCTACTAAAGAAATACACCCATGAGTTGTTGCAGTTGAATCAAACCATCAAGTATTTCATTTCACATAAACTATATTAATTTCTCAAACAACCAAAGATGTTATAGTACCTTTTCTTAACATGTAAGCCTAATGTTTCTCGCAATTCTTCTTCAGATGTACTTATTTCTTTGCAGAAAAAATATCGATTAACGAGCGATTCCTCATGATTTTTCTTTGTTACCGAACCTTGACCTGGTTCTTATCCATCTACCTTTCGCTTAATCCTCACCCCATTTAAAGATGATATCACATTAAACTTAGGCGTTGTTCCTCTATGTTTTCCTCCTCTTGTGTAGCGTGAGAAATCAACTTATTTATATTCCACTTTTCTTGCATTCAGTTATAGATGGACTACAAATACTTAAACCAGTCTGGCACCAACTAAAATGTGAACCCCACTATGTATTCCTCAGGAAGGTCTACCCCAATTTCTTTTAAATTTTAGTCAATCGTAGACATTGTAAGAATATGCTCATGGATTTTACCTTTTCCATCATACTTCTTGTATTTAGCAAAAGCTTTCTCAACCTTTGCAAGAAATATTGTGGCGGTGGTAACATTCTTTGAGACAACCTCTTGAGGTGCTACTAGTATTATATATAACAATACACTCATGCATAGCTTATTAGACATCTCCCACCTTTCATCTTCCTTAGATTCCTCCAAGGTACTTTACGGACTAAGATGAGATGGGTTAGGATGGGTTAGTGCATAGTTGTAGTCATCTACAAACAAGTATAATAGCATATCTTCTTTCCACATAAGTCCGAATAATCTAACATGGATGGACGATTCCCTAATTGATTGGAACCAGTAAACAATACCAACTTGTGTACAAAACTTTAGTCATGCATCAACCATATAAACTTTCAAGTATATAAAATTCAATTCACAAATAAACAATTTTAAATTAAATTAGCATACAAAATACATCATATTTATGAAATAAATAATTCATACATTTTAAATTAATTAAATAATTAATTTTAAAAAAAATCAATTACTATCATTGAGTATTTTCCCAACCAACAACCACTCACTATTATCATCGCAACAACAGTGGGTTTGTGAATCCTCACAGGTCACGGTGTTCACCACAACATTTGCAGTTCACTGTCTATGGTGAACATTGTTGGACAATCTTTGATCATTGTTAACATCAAGGGTTAAGCTGTCGATAAGTTACGACCCTAATAGTTTGAATTGGTTCATCAAATTAAGGTTGGTTTGATGCTGGTTTTGATAACATCAAAATTCCTAGACATTAAATCAAACCCTGAATCAATCAAACACATTCAAAACTATATATAGACATAAAATTATTTTGAATGATAAAAACATATAATCACTATATCATGTTTTTTCAATTTGAATAAAACAGAGCTCATGCATTTTCATACATTTCTTAAATCCATGTCCTAACCAACTCAATCAACACATAAACCCAATGGCATGGATTCTTTATAATGAAGAAACATACATGATACATAAAAATGTTATTCAATTACTCCAATAACCACAAAAGGGTTCTGCAGAATCTGATACCAATTAAAGAATCGTTCTTCAAGAACACAAAAAAGTTATGACCCTTTGTAATTTCCTATAGAATGAAAGAAAATAAGAAACAAGTAAAACTCACTGGTTTTTTGTTTCTTTCCATTATCTTGTTTCTTCTTTAATCCCTAACAAGTCTTTGATCTTCTAGGATACATGTTAAAGAGAAAAAAAGAGCAAAGAATGAAAGAAAAAACTCAAGTCTTCCAATCACTAGATGTAGTGACTATGACTGATTTTAGGTTTAGGATGAAGAAATTCCAAAATTTTAAGCCTATTATATATAGACTTTACAACTTGTAGCCCAAAGTTATAAAGCCCAACCTATTTTAGTATCTCATGATCGGAACCATGACCCAGTAAATTAATAAATCAATTTACACTATGGTTTATCAATTTAGGCTTAAGTGTTGAGATTATGACTATGTTCTTCACAGTGCTCAAATTTAACCTGTTACCACACTTGGTCTCATAACGTTTTTTTCACTCATATGTTTGATTCAGTTAATTACTAAATTTAATTAACTCGATTGCTTTTAATTTGGATTACCTTAATACAATGACCTAATATGTATATTTAGCATGTCGGTCCAAATTATTTTCAGTCCAAAAATATATTAAATAATATATTCCAACAGGAACCATACCCAAGTAGGTTCCCGTACAACTCCAATGATTTTGCGGATGCTCCTACTTCCAATCAGTTGTTGTTATCGACTCGGACCATATAGACACAAGTAGTAAATCTTATATCTCTTTCAAGTTTCCACACACATCGCTTAAAATGAGTCATTATTAAATCCTTTTTCGTATTCTTTCCTGTTTAACAACTAATCAAACTCACGTTAAAACCCTTAACATAAAATTTATGCAGTAATCCATTAATTTTCTCAAGAGTCGTTCTCATACCACCTCTTCTTCTAATCTTTATTTCCACACAAGAAGCTTTCTCGCAATTTCTCTATGCTGGACCTAACCTTATTGCATCTTATATAGCTAATTTCTTTCAGACCCCCTTACTCATCTGTGTTATTTTGACCTAATAGTCCAGCCTTATTCAACATTCATGTTATTGGATAGAAGAGATGCTAGATGAAAAGACATTGAAGATGAGGCAAGTGCTAAACACATTAAAGAGAGTTGGAGTGAATTGAAAAGACAGTGTAATTTTAGTGGGTAATAAATTACACATTAAGGACTGTAAATATTTTCCCATTTTAAGTGTTACAGACTCTACAAAACTAAGTGCTAGGGTTTTTGTGTATGCATAAAAAAAAGACAGAATCACAGGGTTTTTGGATCACTTGATTTTACTCTTTTTGTTTCTTTTTTTATTTGATTGCAGGAAAATTTTGTATTTTCCCGAAACCCCTCTTTACCTCAAGCAAATTTAGAAGTTATTTTTCGGGAAATTATCCTATTTCCCTTACAACTGGTATCAGAGCCAGGCTGGTAGCGATCCAAAGGAGGTCAGATTTGAGTGAGAGCAATGGCTACAAACGAAGGAAAGGTGAGACTCGAAAAATTCGATGGTGTAAATTTTGGGTTCCGGAAGATGCAGATTGAAGATTATTTGTACCCGAAAAAGCTTTATCAACCCATTTCAGAAAAGAAACCAGAGACTATGAAAGATGAAGAATGGGCCCTTCTTGACAGACAAGTTCTTGGAGTCATTTGATTGACGCTATCCCACAATGTTGCTTTTAACATCGTAAAGGAAACAACCACGGAGGGTCTTATGAAGACTCTCTCCAGTATGTATGAGAAGCCATAAACGTCTAACAAAGTTCACTTGATGAAGCGTTTATTCAATTTGTGAATGACGGAAGGTGCATCAGTAGCTCAATACTTCAAAGAACTCAATACAATCACAACCAAGTTGAGTTCAGTTGGAATTGATTTTGATGAAGAAATACGAACACTAATATTGTTGTCTTCACTACCAGATAGTTGCTACTGTCACAGTGGTGAGTAGCTCGTTAAGAAGCAATAAGTTGAAATTTAATGATGTTCGTGACTTACTTCTCAGTGAAGAGATTCGAAAGAGAGAATTAGGTGAGTCATCAATCTTCTCAGTCTTACATACAGAGTTGATAGGAAGAAATTCAACCAGAGGATATGGACGCGCCAAATAAAACTACCGAGGCAAATCAAGAGACTGGAGTTCTAAGTCTAGGAATCCTAAATATTCCAACGGGTTGAGAAACATCAAGGTTTGGAATTGTGGGAAGACCGGGCACTATAAATTTCAGTGCAAGAGAGAACCAAAGGACCAGGAGAAGAAGATAGAGGCAATTATCACTGCAGAAGGAGATGATGCGTTAATATGCTCCTTAGAAAGCATGGAAGAGTCTTAGGTATTAGATTCTGGAATATCGTTTCATGCGACTTCGAAGAAATAATTCTTCAAGAGGTGTGTCCCTAGTAACCTTGGAAAAATATATCTTGGTGATGATCATAGTTGTCACGTGGCGGATGTGGCGGTCCGTGGCGGCCGTGGCGAGGCGAGGCGAGCCGATATCACCTCAGGGTGTGGCGTGGCGAGGCCCTTAGTGTGGCGCTCGCCGTGGCGGCCGAGGCGATTGTGGCGCTCACCGTGGCGGTCGTGGCGAGGCGCTAAGCCTGGTGTGTTTTTTGAACTAAAAAAATAAAAACCTAAAACTAAGTTTTGGAAAGATGAAGATGTTTTGAAAGGAGTTGATGTTGGAGCTGTTGAGGTTGAAGAAGTAGACTACAATATTCATTCTAAGAATATATCATCTTCAACGGCTCGCATAAGAGATCAGAGGCTTATTGATGAAGACTCTGAAGAATAAAATACTCTATTATGGGATAAAAATGAAGAACATGGTGGAGATGAGAGGTGTTAAGATGTTGTCTTAGACGATGATATATTTTAATCTATGTTTGTTTTTTTACTCAAATATTTTAAAAATTATGTGATTGGATGTTTTATAATTTGATCTTTTAGTCTATTTGTTTGTTATTTGACTAGGATGTTCTAAGAATTATGTAATTGGATGTTTAAGTTGTTATTGTAAGTTTAAATGTCTAAATAGTACTATTTAAATTACAGTTATGTGCTAAAAAATGTTATTCAGGTAATGGATCGCCGCATGTCATGTCATGTGGTCATCGCCTCGCCGCTCGCCTCGCTACTGTGGCCTTTTTAGCCCTCTTCGCCACGGACCACCGCACTCCACAGATAACTATGGTGATGATCAACCTTGTGATATTATTCGTAAAGGTACCGTGAAGATTAAGTTGAATAGGTCTGTATGGGAACTGAAAGATGTCAGACATATCCCCGATCTAAGAAAGAACTTAATCTCAGTAGGGCAGTTGGCTAGCGAAGGCTACAATACGATCTTCCGTGGTGAAAATTGGAAGATTTCAAAGGGAAAAATGACGGTTTCTCGCGGGAAGAAGAGTGGTACTATTTACAAGACAGCAGAGACGAGCTATTCAATTGCAATAGCAACAGGAAACAAAAATCCAAATGTTTGGCACCAGAGGCTTGGTCACATGAGTGTGAAAGGTATGAAAATTATGTACTCGAAGGGGAAGCTTTTAGGTCTTTAGTCAGTCGATATAGACATGTGCGAAGATTGCATACCTGGAAAATAGAAAAGGGTCATTTTCAGACAAGTGGCAGAACCCCAAAGAAAAAAAGCCTGGAGCTTGTTCACTCTAACGTTTGGGGGCTAACAACTGTTTCATCTATAGGAGGGAAACACTATTTTGTGACCTTTATCATTGACCATTCTCGAAAGGTATGGGTTTATTTTCTAAAGCATAAATATGAAGTTTTTGATTAGGATGGAGAGAACCGTGTCAAGTACGCCTCAACACAATGGTATTACCGAACGTATGTACAGAACGTTGACAGAAAGAGCTAGAAGCATTCATATACAATCTGGTTTACCGAAGCAGTTCTGAGCAGAAGCGATCAACACATCGGCTTACCTGGTTAACCGAGTCCCATCAATTCCCTTTGAACATAGAATACCCGAGGAGGTATGGAGTGGTAAGGATATAAAATTATCACATCTAAGAGTTTTTTGTTGTACTGTATATGTTCATATAAGTGATCAAGGCAGGAACAAGCTTGATCCGAAATCGAAAAAATGTTTCCTGATCAGCTATGGCAAAGATGAGTTTGGTTATCGTGTTTGGGATGACGAAAACATGAAGATTATACGAAGCAGAGATGTGATCTTCAATGAAACAGTGATGTGCAAGGACATACATAAAACCGAAGCAAATGACTCAAAGCCGTATGAATCAATATTTACAGATATCGATGGACTCCCAAATAGTCAAGAACTAAAGCCGATCGGATTAACCCCTAAGCAAGGAGAGTCCATTAGACAAACTGATCGATAGCAATCCGACACCCTACAGCCGACCGAGGTAGTTCCTATTTTGCGAAGATCTTCCCGACCCCATGTTCCCAACAGGAGATACTTGAACTATATGTTACTTACCGATGGAGGGGAACCTGAATGCTATGATGAAGCTTGCCAGACCAGTGATGCTAGCAAGTGGGAGCTTTCCATGAAAAATGAGATGAAGTTTTTAATCTCAAATGATACATGGGAACTAGTTGAGTTACCAATGGGTAAGAAGGCACTTCATAACAAATGGGTGTATTGGGTGAAAGATGAGCATGATGGCTCTAAGAGATACAAATCCCGACTAGTTGTTAAAGGGTTCCAGCAGAAGGAATGAATTGATTACACTGATATTTTTGCTCTAGTTGTGAAACTCAATACTATTAGATCAGTGTTGAGTATTGTTTTTATTGAAGACCTTTATCTTGAACAGTTAGATGTGAAGACTGCATTTTTCGTGGAAACTTGGATGTGGAGATATACATGTATCAACCAGAAGGTTTCTTAAAAGAAAGGAAAGAAAACATGGTATGCAGACTCAAGAAAAGTTTGTATGGTCTAAAACAAGCTCCACAATAGAGGTACAAGAAATTTGACGGCTTTATGCACAAAAAGAGTTTTCAGAAGTGTATATGCGGACCACTGTTTTTATTTTAAAAGATGTAAGTCCAGTTATATCATTTTATTACTCTATGTTGATGATATGTTAGTACCAGGTTCAGATATGGATGATGTTAGAAGATTGAAGCAATAATTTTCAAAAGAATTTGACATGAAGGACTTGGGTTCGGTGAATAAGATTCTTGGAATGCAAATCACAAGAGATAAGCATAGAAAAGTTTTGCAATTATCTCAGACAGATTACATTGATCGCGTTTTGAAAAGATTTAACATGTGTGATGCAAAACCAGTTAGTACACCATTTGGCATGTCACTTTCGTTTATCCAAGGATCAATCCCCTAAGACGGATGAAGAAAAAGACTCCATGGCTAAGGTTCCTTACGCCTCAACTATTGGAAGTTTGATGTATGCAATGATCTGTACGAGACTAGACATTAGTTATGCAGTGGGATTCGTGAGTAGGTTTATGTCAAACCCAGGGAAAATTCATTGGGAAGCTGTCAAATAGATTTTGAGGTACCTACTAGGTACCACAGAAAAGTGTTTGTACTTTGGTAAGGGTGAGTTAAAGATACAAGGCTACGTAGATGCAAATTTGGAGGTGAAGTTGATCACCGGGAAAGCACTACCGATTATATATTTGTTGTTGGAACTACAGTTGTTAGTTGGAGGTCAAAGTTACAGACAATTGTCACTCTATCAACTACAGAGGCTGAGTATGTAGCAGTGACCGAAGCCAGTAAAGAGATGATATGGCTTCAAGGTTTGTTAACCAAGTTGGGATTCAAACAGAAGAACAACGTTCTGCATAGTGATAGTCAAAGTGCAATTCAATTGGCGGAGAATTCAACATTTCATTCAAGAACCAAGCACATAAGTCTTCGTTATCATTTCATTAGATATTTATTGGAATATAAGGTTCTAATACTCGAAAAGATCCAACGAAGCAAGAATCCAGCTTATATGTTGACAAAGACAGTAGCTATTGAAAAAATGAAGTTGTGTTCAGCTTCAGTTGGTCTGCAAGAGTAATAAGACCAGAAATATTTGCTACATAGATCAAGGTGTTAAAAAAAGGTTGAAACCAGTTTTCAAGTGGGAGATTGTTATTTTGACATAATAGTCCAGCCTTATTCAACATTCATGGTATTGAATAGAAGATATGCTAGATGAAAAGACAGTGAAGATGAGGCAAGTGCTAAACACATTAAAGAGAGCTGGAGTGAATTGAAAATACAATGTAATTTTAGTGGGTAATAAATTACACACTAAGGACTGTAAATGTTTTCCCCTTTTAAGTATTATAGTCTCTACAAAACTAAGTGCTAGGGTTTTGTGTATGCATCGAAAAACGGCAGAATCACTGTGTCTTTCTAATAAAATCGATCTGCAGAAGGTTCGGAGACATAGGCATAATTTGTTGAAATCCGTTAACAATTGTGTATTTGATTTCACTTTTGTTTTATGTTCCTTTTCTTTCTTTTTATTTGATTGCAGGAAAATTCTGTATTTTGTCAAAACCCCTCTCGAGCCCATATATATTTCCGCTCTAATAGCAACCATTTGAATATTTTTTAACTATCTATATGATCTTCCTTCATTCACTAAAATCCTTACCTCAGATCAATTCTCTTGACCCGATTCCGGAAGAAAACTCTCAAACTTTACCATATTCATTAAAACCGAGCCCATATATATTTCCGCTTTAATAGCAACCATTTGGATATTTTTTAACTATCTATATGATCTTCCTTCATTCACTAAAATCCTTACATCAGATCAATTTCCTACTCTTGACCCGATTACGGAACAAAACTCTCAAACTTTATCATATTCGCCAAAATCGAGCCCAGTTTCCTTTGACATGACCAAATGGTCCCTTAAACATTAGCATTTTCCTACTCTTGGTCCATCAGCTCTAGGATTTCACCTTTATTCTCAAATCACTTGTGGATCACGCAACAAGATTATTGGTTCAAACCTAAAGCCTAAGATATGAGTGTGATATCTACCTCCTCACCTCTCGACTCAAGCTCATTCAAACTTAAAAAATATTTTTCTCGTCGACCAATACTTCCAGTCCAAATATCCTTCTCATGTACAATAGCAATCTGGTGGCCAATTGAATCTATCATTCATTGCACACCATCTTTTCTCACTCGTTTACTCTTTTGATTTCTACCAAGAACTAAGCGTTTCTTCTTCTAGTTTACTACTACCCCGTCATCAGTATTATTTGTCAAGTTGATCCCTTTAAACCTAAACTATACTTTGGCCGAAACCATCTCAAATATATAGAACAAAAAATCCTTGATGATTGAGTAAATAATTCCATATTTAGAGTATATCGGCTACAATATTATTGTTCCAACAGACACAATCAGTCGTAACCCAAAAACTTAGAAATAAAAGCCTCAATGACTATTTATTGGGTAATATGTTGGTAACAATACAAGCTTGAGCATCAGTTGTGTGTCTTGGGGACTCTTGTCTTGGTAACAATACAAGCTTGTAATTTCAGTGGACATTTACTTATGTTAAAATATCAGGGATTCGAAGGCTACCATGGCATAAAACCCTTTGAAATAGACCATATTTGGATCAAGCTCTTCAAATTGTCTCAAGAACTTTATACCTATAAAGGTCTTAGATGCATAGAAAGGGCTCATGAAGTTATAAAGTTTGTCAAAAAATACATTAAAAGTTGTATCACTTTGGGGTTCACTAAAGTATGTATCATTATGAAGGCCATATTTGAGTTTAATCGATAGTTACTTATAAAATACATGGGTAAATATATTACTCTAGGATTGGAGTACCAAAGTATTCCAACGACACGTAAGAAGTGCAAGACTTTTGCACATGCTACCCTATTTTGCACAGAGGCTAGCGAGACTACGCAGTCATTCGCTATTTTAGGTCTCACACATCGCTTAAGCAATAAAATAATCATAAAACCCATCAGTCCATTATGGATATTAAAGTAATAAAGTATAAATACCATACATGGGTTGCAGTTATCAACAAAGGATCACCCCACACGAATCCAGAACCGAACTCTACCAACCCTCAACTAACAATCACCTCTAAAGAGTATGCTCAAAGCGAATAATTAGCTAGTGATCACGACGCTATATCCCTCATGAAGAACGAAGTCGGCAACAAATAAAAATGTCACGGTGGATGTTATGATATTGTACCAACACTAAACCCGATGTGAATATTTTAATATGATAATAACTTCATGGAACGTTCGGGGGTTTAACGATCCCATTTGTCAAATTGAAGTCTCGAACGTTTTTTAGAAATCACATATATGTTATACGCTCTGTTAGAAAACAGAGTTGGTATTCCTAAAGTAGACCCTATTATTAACAAATGTTACTATATTGGCACTTTAATAACAAACCACCAATCTTATTAGCTAGGTAGAATTTGAATAGCATGGAACCTAGAGTTTTTTTGTATGGACTCTCACCATGTATCCTCAACTTATTAATTGCAATATAAATTCCTTCACTTCACCGACCAAATCCTGTCTTGCCGCTATATACGCCTTCAATGAAACCGTCGACTGTATTCCTTTGTGGTCAGACCTTACTTTCATTATTCTCACTACTAGTAACACTCTTTTTATTGCAAGCTACCACTTGATCAAGAACTTTAACATTTGTTGTTATAACTGTTAATTATGTGACCTTTATGTCATGAGATTCTAATATTATTGGTCTAAAAACTAGCCAAACAAACCCACCGCGTCTAAAATTAACTTCATTCTCATCAATAACGAATGAGACAACTCTTTCGACCTTATACGTCTGACCATACTTGATACTTCTACCATATTTAATCTCAGAACCTTTAGACCACGTACCAAAAAAATCATTCCGCTCCTTTAATATGTGGAAAAATAATCCATATTACAATAAAATAATTACCACTAGTTGGAATCTTTTTATGACTGACAAGTCAATCGTCACCGCTAAACTTACCCATCTCCAAAAGGAGCTTCGTTGTCCTAATTGCTGCAAATTTAGCAATATTGGTGGTACATTCAATACTACAAAGTTAAATCTTATTATATCTCAAACCGATGTTTCAACCGATCCTCTCAATAAATATCCAAAATTAAAACCTCTAAGACCTTCATTTTTCTAAACTGGGCAGAGGAATCCTGCCTCAAACTTGGTGACGATAGCACCAATTGTTTCTACAACAATGTTGAAACTCATATCCTGAGAAAAAAAATATATTAATAAACAAAAGTAAGGGGATCCTCATTAGTATCACTCCAGGCGTGGCTGATGTTTTTATAAAATAATTTTCCAATCTCTTTGGAAGTTACAATGTTCTAGGCTATCCCAACCCCAGAGCTTCGAGCGTGATAACCACCAAACTTACCCCCCAAGACAAAAATACCATGACTCTCCCAATGACTGATGTTGAAATTAAAAGAACCATATTTAATATTGATAGTAATTAGGCTCCAACGTTGGATGGCTACAACTCTGATTGTTATAAAAATAAAAATGGTCTATAATTGGGAAAGATATTGTTCATGATATTCACCAGTTCTTTGACTCCAAACTCCTTGAACAATCTTAGAACAAAACCCAGATTTCCCTCATCGCAAAATCGAATCCCCGTCATTTGCAATAGATTGTAAGTTAATCACTTATTACCATGCCATTTGCAATAGATTGTAAGCTAATCACTTATTACCATGTCATCTACAAATTCACCTTCAAAATCCTAGCCAATGGGATAAGAACTTCCCTTCCTTTACTTATATAAAAATCATAGTCCCACTTAGTTCTAAGGTATAACACCTTAGATAATATCCTTCTTTGTCAAGAACATTTAAACGGAAACCAGACCAATTGTAAGGGTCCTCGAGTTTTCTTAAAAATAGATCTCATGAAAGGCTTTGGAAGTGTCGAATGACATCACATTCTAGATCATCTAGTAGTAATGACATTCCTAAAGAAACGAATTTATGGATTATACAATGCATCGCTACTCCTTTTTCCAGTGTTACCATAAGATCGCAAGGTCCTTAGACAAGGTGATCATCTTTCATAATTTCTTTACGTCCTTATAGTGCAACTTCTCTCTAATATCAATAAGGAAAAAATGATATAAACTTTAAATTTCCTTGGAAATATTATAAACCAAAAATCATCACTTATTGCTAGGTCGATGACTTGATGATATTTTTCCATGCCGACATCCACTCTCACATAAATCAAGGACAAATTATATAAATTTCACCTCTTCTAAGGTCTCCAATTCAACCTTTTTTTTAAGTCGATTTTTTATTAGGTGTTAGACTCTCCCTTTGGAATGTTCTTTATATCATGCTTGACTATGATTTATAAAACCTTTATGTTAGATAACTAAGTTTCCACCTCATTATCACACCATTCTCTTTTGATAACCATAAACCAATCCTTGACAAATTTATATCCAACATTAAGTGATGAACTTTAAAAAAACATTCGTATACCGACAGACTATAGTAAATCAATCTAGTATTTTTGCATAAAAAATCTATTGGTCTTTCATATCCATTCTTATCGTAAAAATACTAAAAGACCTAACCTAATATCTCCATCACTTTTTTTGGTGGGACCATGAAATTAAAAATTCAGGGGCTAAGGTTTTGTGGATCACTTTCAATTTTTTATCAGATGATGGCCTTGGGATTCTAGATCTAAAGATCTGGAATCGATGGTCATCATAAAACACATATGCTTTATTATCATTAACAAATATTCGTAGTGTGATTGGATCAAATCCAAACAAAATAAAAATGATTACTTTTAGACTATCCATATTTAATCATCTATCTCTATTGTGCATCAAATAAATTTCTCTATATAAGACCCATTGCTATTAACCTGTATTAAGTTATTATATACAATGGTGAAACCATCTCACTCTGATTTGATGTCTTACTTTGTCCCATTTCCATAACCGCCAAAAATGAAAATAATATAATTAGGGTCTCTATGTTAAGCGGTAACATCTTGGTAAATAATACCATTAACAACGAACAATGGTCCAAGCCGTTCCAAATCAAAGTATAAAATACCACTAAATATTCTAACATTAAAAGTATTAGTAATCACATTCTTGAACTCCCCCATATCGTAATTACGCTTTGTTGGATCCTCCATCATGGTAAAAGAAAATTCACCATTAAACACATTTAACATTTCATTCATCAGCTTTACCTTAAAGTCGGGTGAAAAACCTAGTATGAAATAAATATAACTCACCCAGTGATTTATTCATATTTTAGCTTTCCATTATTAGAAAGCTATCAACA